>LR749923.1:606622-762685 GCA_902729485.2 Mus minutoides
TGATTCTATGCTTGTATTCTTTCTGCTGGTCCACAATGTAGGCAAAGCAAGCTCCCCAGAATGTGGTGTAATTCCCAAAGAGGGCGCCAATAAAGGTAGATGCTATCAGAAGCTGGAGAGGAAGGTCCAAGTAGGACATCACGCACAGCCAAGTGTTGGTACCCAGAGAGCCAAGAGATGACAGGACCATGGGAAGTTTACGTCCGTGGTTGTCACTGCTCGCTAAAAGCATGAAGGTAGACACCAGACCAGGAATTAAGGCACTCATTTCTACCTGCAGGTTGAAGAGAGATGCCTTTTTCTGAACTTCCTGCAAGGACAAAGACAAAGGGTTGACAGATACAATGACCATAAAAAGACTGCAGTGTTGCCTCTGGTTATGAGCGGGAGGCCCCGAGTATGGGAGGGATTGGTGCTGATTAAGTTTTCATGCGGTTTGTAAAACACACGTTAGAAGGTAACACACCCACACTTCATCATGAGACCCCCACACACACCATGCAGGGTAGAGACTCAAAGCTACAAAGAGAAAAATATGTGTGCCTCGGTGTGTCTGTCTATACAATGGACATATGCATGTCACAGATGCTGGTGTGGGCAATAGAATGGTATTCTCCCACTCCCACCGCACCCAACCCCGTCCCCGTGACCCATTTGCACTGCGACATCATTGTGACTTCTTTTCTACGCCCTCAGTGATGATGGCCCTTGCTGTGATATGTCTTCCTGCCAGGCTACAGGAGCGAAGCGAAGCGAACATATACTCTTCGTGTCTATTTGCTTGGTAGTTGTCTTAGTTAAGGTTTTAGTGCTGTGAACAGACAACATGACCAAAGCAACTCTTAGAAGGACAACACTTAATTGGGGCCGGCTTACAGGTTCAGAGAGGTTCAGTCCATTATCATCAAGGTGGGAGCATGGCAGCATCCAGGCAGGCATGGTGCGGGAGGACCTGAGAGTTCTACATCTTCATCTGAAGGCTGCTAGTGGAAGACTGGCTTCCAGGCAGCTAGGATGAGGGTCTTACAGCCCAAGCCCACAATGACACACCTAGTCCAACAAGGCTCCTCCTCTAAATAGTGCCACTCCCGGGGCCAAACATATTCAAACCATGACAGTAATCTCTAACTAAGCGTAGCTCTGCTCCTCTTTAATCTTTATGTCCACTGACGGAACTCATGAGAATAGACTCCTTCATTTACTAAGGAAGCAATGAGATAGATCTAGAAGAAGAATCTTGCATTGCTTAAGACAGTTGCAGCCAAGAATACGATGACAATAGACAAGAGGCCATGTGTACACAAGGGCACACACTTGCGGAGCTGTGACACTCACTATGGCAGCCATTTGATGGTAAGAATTTGGGGCTATTTAAATACATTATGTGGGGCTGGAGATATGGCTCAGTGGTTAGAAGCACTGGCTGTTCTTGCAGAGGATCCCGGTTTGATTCCCAGCATCCACATGGTGATACCTAACTCTTGTAACTCCACTTCTAGGGCATCCAGCATCTTTATTCTTGCCTCCACCGGCACCTAGGTATGTACACAGTGCACAAACGTGCATGTAGGCAAAACACCCCCCCACACACACACTCATTTAAAAAGTCTTTTAAAAACATATTATGGGGCTTGGAGAGATGGCTCAGCAGTTAAGAGCACTGGCTGCTCTTCAAAAATACCCGGGTTCAGATTCCAGCACCCACATGGCACTTTACAACTGTCTGTAAGTCCAGTTTCAGGGGATCTGATGCTCTCACATGGAGGCAGAACACAACACCAATGTAAAGGCATATTGTGTTTGCCATGTCTTAGTTTTGTCTGATTCATACTCGGGGCATGTTTATAATGCGAAATACTGTCTGTGAAGAGCAAAAGGCTTATGCTGTCGGAAAGCAGCCTAATGATTGGTGAGCCATAAAAATTTTTTGAGTGTTTTCTTGCCCCACTATAACCTAACCTACAGAGGGCCACTAGCTCCGAGGACAGTCCTGGGCACACAGGGCAAGCTCTCGGTGGGTACCGAATGAACGCATGGCTGAAGGAGATAAGGCCTCTGGCCCTTGCAGGCAGTAGAGGATACTATCAAATGATTGTGTCTCTTATTGCTTCTTCTGGCAGGAGGAAATTAGAACTTACTTTGATGGGAGGGTTAACATTCAGAGACATCTGAATTGCTCAGTGCAAGGCCTGGGCCGTGTTCAGTACTGAGTCTGGCCTGTTCCATGAGTAGCTGTCAGGTAAGTATTTATTGAGTAAATATAAGGCCATCTTTTAACCAATTTCTCAAGCAGGTTTTCCCCTTGGGGTTCCTGTTCTCATTAATACTGGGCCACCCAAGTCTGTCTTCCCCTTTCATGCGTTAGTTCTCACCTAGTCTTGACCAGCCACACCCTCCTCTGTAGTCTGGGAAAATTGTTTGTTGCTTTTTAAACAAACAAACAAACAAAACAAACAAAACAAAACAAAACAAAACAAACAAAACAAAACAAAACAAAACCCAGGATCTTTAACAAGACAAACTCAAAGAATAGTTCCATCTGGAATTATCACTGGGGGCATAAGAAACAGACTGTAGGTGTGGAGAGGTGGCTCAATGGTTAGGAGTGCTGGCTGCTCTTGCAGAGGGCCCAGGTTCAGTTTCCAGCACTTACATGGTGATTCATAACCATTCCTAACATCAGTCTCAGGGGGATCTGATGCCTTCTTCTGCCCTCTGAGTGCACTGTACATCAGACATACATGCAGGCAAAACATCCATACACTTAAAATAAAAACATCTCTTTAAAGAAATTGCCTGAGAAAAACAGTATCTGTTATCAGACTCCTGTTATTAATTTACTATGTAAGAAGTAATTATTTAACAAGGAAAGGGTGTATCAAGTGGTTGGAAAATTCCTTCTTCTACAAAAGTCATCAAACATGGCTAGAACCCACTTTTTTCCTTCTTAGCCCAAAGCACCAACTATGGAGTGAGGGCACCGTGGAGATTAAGCCCATTGCCTGGGAGAAGCATGGAGGTGAGACTTCTGGTCACAAGGCTCCAAGAACTTGGAACATTGAAAAAAATAGATAAATGCAAAATTAAAGTTTTCTTTTGAGACAAGCTCTCATCAGGCTGGCCACTAGTTTGTAATCCTCCAGTTGCAGAAATAGTGTGTGTGTGTGTGTGTGTGTGCACTCGCACATATTGTGGTGATTTGAGTAAAAGTGGCCCCCATAGACACTTGTTAGTTCATGTGACTTTGTTGGAGGGTGAGTGGCAGTGGGAATGGGCTTCTAAGTTTCAGAAGCTCAAGCCTGACCTAGTGACAATCTCTTCCTGCTGCCTGCTGCCTGCTGATCCCGATGTAGAACTCTCAGCTCATCCAGCACCATGTCTGCCTGTGTGCCCCCCTATGCTTCCTGCCATGACAATAATAAACTTAATCTCTGAGCTGTAATCCAGCCCCAATTAAATGTTGTCCTTTATAAGAGTTGCCATGGTCATGGTGTCTGTTCACAGCAATAGAACACTAAGACATATACATGCACACACACACATACACACACATATACACGTATGTATGTATGTATGTGTTAAGAAAAAAGGTTGGGAAATAAGACTTCCCCTTAAGATACAGTCTCTCAAATATTGAATATTGGTGCGAGAGCTCAATTTATTCTTTAATTATTCTTAGTTTTGGGGACAAGGTCCCCTTATATAGCCTGAGTTGGTCTTGACCTTGTAACCCTCTGCTTCTCTCTCCCTGGTGCTGGGATGTTCAGTAATAATAAATAAGGTTTATTATGACATATTTGGTGGTGACAAAGATTGAACCCAAGGCTTTGTGTATGACAAGTAAGCCCTCTGTCATTAAGCTATATCCTCAGCCCTTGAATTTTTTTTTTTTTCAAGACAGGGTTTCTCTGTATAGCCCTGGTTGTCCTGGAACTCACTCTGTAGACCAGGCTGGCCTCGAACTCAGAAATCTGCCTGCTTCTGCCTCCCGAGTGCTGGGATTAAAGGTGTGCGCCACCACGCCCGGCTAGCCCTTGGATTTTTAAGATAGAGTGTCTTACTAAGTTTCCCAGGTTAGCTTTGAACTCCTGATCTTCCGGCTTCTGTCTCCTGGGTGCTAGAATTCCAGGCAATGCACCACCATTCCAGGTTTAGTTAAGGTTCTTCTTCTTTCCACACCCTGAGATGTCACATGCTAGCACATAGGCACCTGTGGGTGTATTTGTTATTGGGATGTGTCATTGTCAGCCTCAGTTGTCAGCTTGACACACAGTCAGCTTGGAGGACAGAACCTCAAAGGAGGAGCTGCCTCCACCAGACTGGCCTGTGGCCATGTCTGTGGGCATTTTTCTTGTTTGTTGATTGTGAGAGAGGGCCCAGCCCACTGTGGGTGGCACCATTCCTAGGCAGCTGGTCCTGACGGCATAAGAGAGGTAGCTGAGCAAGCTATGGGGAGGATGCCATTAAGCAGTGTTCTCCTGTGGCCTCTGCTCCAGGTTCCTGCCCTGCCTTCTTCCCTCCATGATGGGCTCTAACCTGTAAGCCAGATAAACCTTCTTCCCTTCCAAGTTGGTTCTGGTCAGCACCGAGACGCAGACTTGGAGAAGAAAGACAGACAAATATGGCTGATCAGTACAGGGCTCCCCTCTCGTAATGTGCAAGGTCCTTTTACACACAATGGCACTTGGGGCCAGGTGATAAGAAAGGAATCTTGTTTTTCTAGTACTCTCCCAGGGCTGGCTCCTTATTTTTTAAGGTGACCAGTATACAAACTCCTAGCCCCGTATTTGGAAATTGAGGGGCCAAGATCATACAATGGAGCCAGTTGCTAGAAATGGAAGCTCTGAGTAGGAGACCAGGCTTTCAGATTCAGATGGAGGAGGGTCTTCTCTGAGAAGTTGTACAAGGACAGCATCTTGAAAGGGCCCAGAAGGAAATGATGCAGGCAAAAATGAGGCTGTCAGCCTTCTTCTAGTCCTGTCCTGTCCCAGGTGTGGCAAGCAAGGTAGGGCTGGACAGGGGAATGGGGTGGGGTGGGGTAGGGTGGTGGTTTCTACTTCCCCACTCTTAGGAAAAGCACCCGAGATCTGAGGGCACCAACTTTGGGGAACAAGACTTGGAGTATGAATAGTCTCTTGGCCGGGCTGGGGTGGCTCACACTTTCAACTCCAGCACTTGGGAGGCAGAAGCAAGTGGATCTCTGTGAGTATGGGGCCAACCTGGTCTACAGAGCAAGTTCTAGGACCACCACAGCTACACAGAGAAACCTTGCCTTGAAAACAAAACAAAATAAAACACAACAACCCCCCCACCCACCAATAGTCTCTGGAATATATCGCTTCTCTGCCTTTTGGCTAAGATCAAGTGTAGTCACTTGAATATTAGTCCAATTGAAAACAAAAAAAGGAAAAGAAACATCAAATTGGAAGTTTGCCTTAAAGCTCTATGCAGTGTATATGTGTGTGTGTGTGTGTGTGTGTGTGTGTGTGTGTATGTGTATGTGGGGTGTTGGTAAACAACTAGAGTTGGAGGAGCCAACACTGGCCTTCCTTCAGTGTAGAACACAAACAGGTACTTCCCTCCTGGGCTCCCCCCATACTGCAGCAGGGGGCTGCTTGCCCCTGTACCCGGGGAGGGTTGAAAACAATCCCTGACTCAATCTCAGAAATGATGAGCCCCTGGAACGTTCTCAGTCCTGGGAAAGATGGATCTTGAAACATTTTTCTTTTAAGATCTGAGGAATCCAGCCTAGGCCCTTGGACATCATAGTCATGTGATCTAGTACTTAGCTTCTTCTGTCCGTCCGTCTGCCTGTCTGTCTCTCTACCTACCTCTATCGATCCATCGATTTATCTGTCTGTCTGTCTGTCTGTCTGTCTGTCTGTCTGTCTAGCCATCCTTCTGCCCCTTTATTGTTGTTATTACCTTGAGACAGGGTAACCCAGGTTGGCCTTGCATTCACACCCCTCCTCCAGCCTCCTGAGTGCTGTATTACAGGCCTGAGCAGACTTTGTAGAGGACAGTGAGCCACTGGTGAGGCCCTTATGACTCTTTATGGCTGTGCTGTCCCCACGTCTGTTCCGAATACTCTATTCCAAGAAAACTCTCCTCAGCAGGAGAACATGAGTAAGGATAGACCTTGGCCATGCAGGTGAACTTTGCCCCATCTAGCTTCTGCCAGCTACCTCAGGCCTTCCCATGGGCTCTCTCTGCGGGTCCTCACCCCAGGCTCATTTGGGGGTACAGAGAGACCCTCTGATCAGGGAAGGCAGCTGTGCAGCTGCCTCCACCCCCTCTTGTCTGTGCGGATGAAGGCAGCGTCAATCTTTTGTTGCCACCAAATACCTTAACAAGCGAGCAAAGCGATCGCAGTTCTGAGCTTGTAGCCCTGTAGATAAACAGCTGATGTCTCCTGAACCCTGCTTGACAAAGCCTGCCTCAGGGCTCATGAGAGTAATGACAAAGCTATTGTCAGATACACACTGAACCGAGGGAGGCCCCACCATGTCTAGCTAAACCATTTTAGGATACTGAGAGCTAAAGTAAGTAAGCACTCGCCAGCCCAGATGTGGATGCAGGACTCAACTCCAGGGAGCCCAGTTTATCTTATCTAAGGCAGCCTCCTGACCTCAACAAATGCTGCCCCGCCCCCATGGGAGGCAGCTGACTCTGATCCAATTTTTCAGACTTTTGTTTTGTTTTCAAGAGACCAAGGAAGAGTGAGTGAGATTGTAGTGACATTTCCTAAGGATAAAAGAGCTGGTCCCACAAGGAGGGTGGGGGTGGGAGTGGGGGTGGGGACAGGGGTGGAGGTACATTAGAGAGTTAGAAAGAGTCAGATTAAAGGTGTCAAGCGGAACTATTAACCGAAATAGGAACGGAGAGAAAGCCACTTAATTTCATTTTGGGGTGTGTGTGTGTGTGGGGGGGGTGGTCACACCTTGGAGAGCCTCTTTGGTTTAGAACCTGTTTCCATTCCCTGTTAACTCCAGGATGAGAGGTTTTAATTTTAATTTCTTACCTCCCGGAATGCAAAGATGGAGCTGCTTTTGTTTTGGTCACACTCAGAGGCATTGCTGTTGGAAGCAAAGGTGTAGTTGCCGGTTTCTTCCCAGATCCTCCGGTACACGTACTGCGCTGTCAGCGGGATGCTCAGAGTCATAGCAAACGCGTTAAGGAGAATGGCGGGCTCTATGAATGAAATCTTCATATTGCTCAAGTGGGCAGTTGGAGTCTATTGCAGGGCGGGGAGCGGGAGGAGAGAAACGGGGGTGGGGGTGGGATAGAAATCATCAGTTGATTTCTTATCCCAGAGGCTAAATTCTCAAAAGTGGGGAAGTTGGAACAATGTGTCATAAACAAACATGAGCAAGCAAAAAGAGTTCCAGATTTCTGAGAGAGTGCCTTTGCTGGGAGAGGGTACCCTATTTCTCTCCGAGGAGCAGGGCCTCTCGGGACTAAGTCAACCCCCGCCCCCACACTCCGCTTAGCTAATGCTTACCGTGCTGAGCTGAACAGCACCGGCTGGTTCCCATAAGCTAAACAATGAAGTTACCCGGGAACCCGGAGGTTATGTAATTATTATTATTTTGGCTGCAGGTTAAGGGCCTTGTAAAAAGCAGCTCCCGATAGGAAGGGGAGTTTAGTTTCTGTTTTCGTTTTTAAAACTCACCCCACGGTTACAGTCTTCCTGCTAGGCTAGGGACAGGTGGAACCGTGTTCGGGACTGTGTTCTCGGTTACCCAGTGCGGGGCGCAGCGCCCCCCGGGTTTTCAGCACGGTTCGCCAGCTGGGGACAGCCGAAGGAAGGGGCAGTGAAGTGGAGCTAGACCGCAACAGGGGGACGTCCCTTGGGATGGGACACTCGAGCCCTGTTAGAAGGCAAAGAGAGATAAGCGCACCTCCCGGACTCTGGTGGCCCCGGACTCAGTCCCCGCCGCTCCCCGCGCCGCCGCACTCTCGGTCTTTGGGCCCTAGTGGTGACTCGGCCGCGGAGCATCATCACTCAGCCTGGAGCTGGTAATCTTCGGCCGGAGCTGTCACCCGCTTCCCTAGCTCGCTTGTGATTGGGTCTGGCGGCCGGCGCCTCCGCAGGAATTGGTCTAGCGCAGGGTCATTCTCTTGCACCCGCCCCCGAAGGTTCAGCGGCTGAATCTCCCCGAGTTGCTGGGCAAGTTGGGTGATCTCGGCAGCTCCTCGAAGGTTCTGCTAAGTTTATCTGGGTTAGGATTATTGGGTTTCGCTGAAGCGCCGCGGAGCCATAGGCGGATCACCCTGGTATCTGGATCGAGAGTTCGAGACTAGCCCAACGACATAACAAGACTCCTGTCCAAAGCAGAAAATAATAATTAATAATAATAATAATAATAATAATACAAAAAGTGGTTGGAAACGTCACACGGTAGGGTTGCAGTTCATCGCAGCATTCCGGTGGACCCAGTAAGCGTCTGCCTAAGAAATGTGAGAGAGGAGACACTGGAAGTTCATGAGAGGAGAAGAGTTCCAAGTAGGGAAGGTGTTGGCCTTGGGAAAATTTAAAAGAAATAGTCACTACATTTTACGTAATTATTTATTTTATGTGTATGCCCACGCCGTGCAGAGGTCAGGAAATGGTGCTAGATCCCCTGGAATTTGTGTTACAGGCAGTTGTGAGTTGCCCTGAGGGCATAGAAATGGAACCCAGAGCAGTAAGTGTTCTTCATTAGTGAGCCATCTCTCCAGCCACCCCTGCTGCGTTGTGGGGGAGGGGATTGTTAAATCTCTCTGAAAGTCGGCTCTGCCTCTGTCGAGAAGATATAAGTCTCACAAAGCCACAGCAACACAGTAACCTCCTAGAAGATATAAGTAAGTCTCACAAAGCCACAGCAACCCCCTAGACAGTGGGACCGCCGCTAATGGCCACCAATGCGCACAGCGGGAGCACACCTGCAGCTGAGGGTTACTTCCTGAGGAAGAGACGCAAACCGCCAAGTTCTGTGTTTTGGGGACCCGTCCAAAAAATGAAGACCTTAGGCTGGAATGGTTGCGTCAGGAAGTGGGGACAATCCTGAAAATATGCCTCTTACTCTTATCTAGAGATCAAGGTCAGATGTGGGCCAGAGCCATATTGATAAAGGAGTAGCAATCCAGACTATGGGCCATTTTTGTCCAGACGAGAGTACTGGTGCGATGCCAGTACATGCTCTTAACCACTGAACCACCCTCTCTCCAGCCCCAGACACATTTTACAATCGCAGCACACTGGATTAAGTGGCAGATCTGGAACAGCTTCAGAGAGGGAAGGGCCACTAAAGGAGCTGACTAACAGAAAAGGATATTCTGTACAGGAGAGTTGGCAATCTGATGACTCTAGACAACCACAGAGAGCATTGAGGAAGTAACTCTCAACATCGCACTTTTGACAGTTTCACAGCACTGTACAATCTTCATATGCCTAAACTAACATTGCTGCCAGCTGATCTGCAGAGTTTGGTTGATTTCCAACCTCTTGTTGAGAATAATCTTCCTCTTCTTCTTCTTCTTCTTCTTCTTCTTCTTCTTCTTCTTCTTCTTCTTCTTCTTCTTCTCCTCCTCCTCCTCCTCCTCCTCCTCCTCCTCCTTCTCCTTCTCCTTCTCCTCTTCCTCCTCCTCAACATTTATTTATTTATCTATCTATTTTTATTTTATGTATATGAGTACACTGTGGCTGTCTTCAGATGCACCAGAAGAGGGCATCAGATCCCATTACAGATGGTTGTGAGCCACCATGTGGTTGCTGGGAATTAAACTCAGGATCTCTGAAAGAGTAGTCAGTACCCTTAACCGCTGGGCCATCTCTCCACTTGTCAATGATCTTAACCACAAGGAGTGACGTGTTCAGTTCAGAGGCTTGTCTTTTTAAATAAAAATGAAAGAAACCAAGATTAATCTCTAAGATCTACTCCTAGTGGGACAGTAAACATCTCTTGAGCTGCGTGTCCACCTTGGGTCTCGGGAAACGTCACTTCCTGTTGTGTTCACTCAAGGACACAGGTGATGGAGTGTTCTTCTGAACACTAACTATCACTGCCACAAGGGGAGAGGGAAGGGAACTTGATGGAGCTGATACCAGCTCTAAAAGGTTTACTCCAGAGAGGGTAAAAGCCACTTCTCACATGCCATTGGCTAGAACAGGTCACTCAGAACATGAGAAGTGCAAAAGGTACTCCAGAGAGGAGGAGGAGGAAGGGGAGAGGGAGGAAGAGGAGAGATGCCATCTATGTTCCAGGCCATATTTGTCATGGAAATCAATAGGCAGCAAAGGGTCTCTAAAAGGCATGCACCTATAGGGCCAAATTAGCATCTACTCTCCTATGCTGTTATGCTATACCACCTTTCTGCATGAAGAAGAAAGTCAGGGCATCTGTGGTTAGCCAGGAAGCTCACAAGTTCAAGGCCAGCCTGGGCTTCAGCCTTGTTGCAAAACCACCACCACCACCACCAAATAAATGCTTAAGTGCAAAAAGTAGATCCTCAGGTCCACAGGTATAATCTTCAGGGCAGAACCTTAGGGATAATTGTGAAATTCTACATTCACTGACTTAGGAATTTTAATTTTAGAGAGTGTATTATTAACAAGTCACCAAGTAGTGACATTTAATGTCAGTGGTCCATATCTGAATTTTTCCTTTTTGTCATATTGTCTTACTTACCATGACTATTTTAATATATCAGATGTATGAGAGAAGACTTGACTAAATGATTGACAAGATGGCTCAGTGGGTGAAGGCGCTTGCTGCCAAGTCCTAAAGGACCTGAGTTCAAATCCTGGAGCCCACATGGTGGAAGAAGAGAACTGACTCCTATAACCTGTCTTCTAGCCTTTGTACTTGTTCTGTGGCATGCCTGCACTCCACCCTAACCCCCTAAACAGAAACAAATTAAATGCAAATGAATAATTTAACAACAACCAAAAAATGGGCTGATTATACAAACGCTATGTCCACGCTAAGCATAGGAGGGATGGTGTTATGCAATGCTAGTCAGGAGAAGCTCCCACTGTGGGCAGTGTGGAGGAGTGTAGAATCCTCCCCTGAGTAGACACACTAGGTACAGAAGCACCCGTACTGTGCAGGATAGGGCCATGTTCTAAAGGAAAACAGCAAAAGAAACCATGGCTACTGAAAACTTGTGTTTTCAAAAGGAATGTGACTTTTCATTTCTGGTCAAATTGACTAAGATGTGATGAGAGCACCCCACCCTATCTACCCCCCCAACCCCCTAGTTACACCAAGCCTTACGTGGCCAGCATAGAGCCAATAAGAGTGTACTATGGGTCTGTCTCGAGTGCAGATTATAGACAGCAAAGGTCTACATATGACTTGGTCAATGATTTGCGTAAAGAGACCTGAGTTTATCTAGTTGAGAAATTTGTTAACTTCTCTTCCTTGAGCTCCATTGCTTAGAACCTGATCAAAGATTCCATTTAGATTTCAGGACCAGACCTGGTTTTCTTGTAGCTCTGAGAGACCCTTTGCAGTTTCCGTTGAGAGCTTGCTTCCTGCAGTCAATGGTTCCACCCTCACTCCCACAGTCCTGCCTGTGACTGGGCTGTCTGGAATAGGCTGCCCACACCCCACTCCTCAAACCACTCTTCTTTCTCCTAGGTTCCTCCCAACAGTTACCTAGCAACAGTCAGGTTGAATTGGCTTGTTATGAAAGGGACTGTTAGGCCTCTCTCTCTCTCTCTCTCTCTCTCTCTCTCTCTCTCTCTGTACTGGCTAGTTTTGTGTGTCAACTTGACACAAGCTGGAGTTATCACAGAGAAAGGAGCCTCCCTTGAGGAAATGCCTCCATGAGATCCAGCTATAAGGCATTTTCTCAATTAGTGATCAAGAGGGGAAAGGCCCCTTGTGGGTGGTGCCAACCCTAGGCTGATAGTCTTGGGTTCTATAAGAAAGCAAGCTAAGCAAACCAGTGGAAGCAAGCCAGTAAGTAATATCCCTCCATGGCCTCTGCATCAGCTCCTGCTTCCTGACCTGCTTGAGTTCCAGTCCTGACATTCTTTGGTGATGAACAGCAATGTGGAAGTGTAAGCTGAATAAACCCTTTCCTCCCCAACTTGCTTCTTGGTCATGATGTTTTGTGCAGGAATAGAAACCCCTACAAGACAAATTGGTACCAGCATAGTGGGGGTATTCCTGTGACTACCTGACCACCCTGAGCACAGTGAGGAGACCATGCATGCCACTGGAGCACCTTGTGGTCCTTAAGAAAAATACGGATCAACAGAAAGCGGAACCAGGCTCATAGCTAGAAACCAGAGGCGTCCCACTTTGAAGCTGCTGATTCTTGACAGCAGCATACCTGAGCGGTGGACTTCCTGTTCTCTGTTCTCACTTCCTCAGGGCAAAGGGAAGCTAGAAGCCAGGATCAGCAGCCTGACTCCTCACAAGCAGGACTGAGTCTTTGGACCTAGTAAGCCCCTCCCCCAAGGCGCCCACTCCCCATGGGGAGTTACTTCTCTAGGAAGGGATCCCTCCAGAAAGAGTGAATGAATGGCTGTCCCAAGCAGAGAAGCCCTGATTAGCTTATGTGTGTATAGTGAATTCATTGTCATCCACTGCCCACCACACCAGGGGCAATGGCCAAGATGTCCCCAGAAGAGGCTCTGCCTCATGGTGGGTTTTCTATTCAGTCTGGGTTTGAATCTACTAAGTTTCTCCTGATCAGTCGCATATAGCGCTGTTTGAGCGACTTACAGAGAACAACGTGGCCACTGTTCTGAGAGAGAGAGAGAGAGAGAGAGAGAGAGAGAGAGAGAGAGAGAGAGAGAGAGAGAGAGAATTTTGTCCTTGAAGGCACTGGTCTAGTCCTTAATGGGTTTATAAGAGGGAGGGGCTTTAAGGTTAGCAGGCTGAGTGTGTGTGTGTGTGTGTGTGTGTGTGTGTGTGTGTGTGTGTTAGATGATTCACTTCTATCTCAGGCTCCTTGTCCCAGGCTGCCACTGGGACCCACTGATGCACTTTCCTATCTAAGAACCTCAATCCTTTAACCCATTTTCCAATCAGTAAGGGAGCATGGTCCTTCAGTGTTTGTCATGGAAATCAGAGTTAAACCCCACCTCCTTTACCATGCCTCCCAAATCCCCAAATAATTGGCCACTCTGCATTCTGCACACGGAGCCTGCAGAGCTGCCTCCCACATTAGGATGGCTAGCCCATCTTCCCTTCCGTTTGAATTCGCGCTCCATTGCTTTGGCTTATGGCTCTAGGTCTGGGAAGTTTAAGCCCATGTTTGGCATCTGGTGAGGCTTGTTAGCTGTGCCATAACATGCTAAACACAAGATGATGTGTTCTACCTTGGATCTCCCTCTGGTAAAGTCACTAATTGTCACGACGGGGGCTTCAGTCTCCTTGTCTCACCTAACCCTAATTGCCCCTTAGAAATCCATGTCCTGGTTTGTTTTCC
The DNA here is from genome assembly GCA_902729485.2 of Mus minutoides. Classification (NCBI taxonomy): domain Eukaryota; kingdom Metazoa; phylum Chordata; class Mammalia; order Rodentia; family Muridae; genus Mus; species Mus minutoides. The sequence goes on from LR749923.1 coordinate 620,051, forward strand.
ATTGCTGTGATAAACACCATGGCCACAAGCAACTTGAGGAGGAGAGGGCTCATTTTGCATCACGGCTGACAGTGCATTAGAGAGAGAGGGCAGGGCAGGAACTTGGAGGCTGGGACTGAAATGGAAGTCATGGAGGGACACTTACTGGCTGCTGCGCCTTGGCTTGCTCAGCCTGATTTCTTATACATGCATTCCAGGACCACCTGCCCAGAGATGAAACCATCTGCAGTGAGCTGGACTCTCTCACATTAATCGTCATTCAAAAAAATGTCCCCGAAGCTTGCCTATATTTTCCCAATTGAGGTTCCCTCTTCTGCAGATTCTAGGTCTTGAAACTAACCAACTAGTTAACAAAGTAACCAGCGCAGGCCTCATCTCCAGATACATTCATTACCCATGCCTCAGAGAGTGTTTCTAGCATGAGTCTCCAGGGGACACATTGAAACTTAACATACTGGGCAGTGGTGGCGCACACCTTTAATCCCAGCACTTGGGAGGCAGAGGCAGGTGGATTTCTGAATTCGAGGCCAGTCTGGTCTACAAAGTGAGTTCCAGGACAGCCAGGGCTATACAGGGAAACCCTGTCTCGGAAAAACAAGACAAACAAAATAAAACAAAACAAAACAACAAAACCAACCAACCAACCAAACAAACAAAAACCCCAAACAAACAAAACAAAAAAAGAAACCTAACATACCTTTTAGGTATTAGCGTCAATGTCACCTTAGAGAGACAGGCTCTGAGCTCCTTTTGCCATTTCCTATTATAAAATCAGCACATCACGTTCTATGTGCTCTCACTTATTCCTTTTCCTCCTTTGGTTTCTGTAGCTGTGGGAGGACACATGCTCGGCGAACACAGCAGCTAAGGCTGACTGAAACGTGACTACCTTCACATCTAGAGTAACGGCCAGCCACAGCAGATCTCCCGTCAAATGAACGTAAGGAGGTGACTTTGCTTCAGACCCACAAACTGCACAGTTATACACTAAATATGTCACTAGGAACTATGTTATATGTTTATTTTTCTGATGTCTTGATTTTTTTTTTTTTTTGAGATCCTGGGCTTATGACAGCATCCTTGGCTTACACAAATAAGGATGGAGCAGAACGTTTATAAAACTGTAATTAGAAACATGTTCATGTATAGTATATTCATAAGAAGAGAAGATATTCAGTCATAAAGCAGTCTACAAAGTGAAGGCCTAAGCTAACTGCATTATAACTGAAATTTTAATCTCCTCAGGAAAGAGGAACAGTGCTCAGCCTCACTTATAATCAAACAAGCACACGCTCAGGACAATTCACAAACACACATCTTTTACCTTCCAAATGGGCGAGTATTTTAGTTTTCTATGACAAAATTCATTTGGCTAGGGTGAGGTGAAATGAATGCACTGTTGTACACCTCTAATAAAAGCCTCAGTTGAGGGCTGGAGAGATGGCTCAGTGGCTGCTCTTTCAGAGGACCCAGGTACAGTTCCCAGTACCCATAGAGTGGCTTACAACCGTCTGTGATTGCAATTCCAGGGGATCCAACGCCCTCTTCTGGCCTCTGAGGGTACGGCATGCACATGCTACACAGCACTCAAACACATACACACACAAATAAAATACAACAAGTCAGCATTTAAAACAATTAAAAACCCTCAAATTAGAAAATATTTGAAAACTAGAAGAACAACATACCAAGCTGCACTGAAATCTTTACACATTGGCTATTTGGCATGTCCTGCTGAGGAAATGATATGAATTTACAGACCCACATAAGCTAATTAGATTGATAAATAAATCATGAAGTTGTTTACTTTGAAAGTATGGTCTTAGAAATATACATGTCTCTATAAAATAATGGAAGAATAGTGTATACATACAGTTTTATATTTAGAAAGGCCATTTTGCTGGCACTGGTGGCACACGCCTTTAATCCCAGCACTTGAGAGGCAGAGGCAGGTGGATTTCTGAGTTTGAGGCCAGCCTGGTCTACAAAGTGAGTAGGACAGCCAGGGCTACACAGAGAAACCCTGTCTCAAAAACCAAACAAACAAAAAAGAAAGGCCACTTTATTGTCACAAGGCATTTAACTACAAGGAAAATTAATTCCATGTTATGATGTTAAGTGGAGAAAAGCGGTCAACTAAAAAAAGTACACACTATATCCCAAATGTGCTCGAATAAGTATACCTCTGAATGTGTAGAAAAGTTCATAAAGTTGGGGCTGGAGAGGTGGCTCAGCAGTTCAGAGCATTTGCTTTTCCTGCAGAGGACCTGGGTTTGGTTCTTTGCATCTTCAAGGAGTCTCATAACCATCTGTAACTCCAGGTCCAGTAAACCCAATGCAGTTTTCCAGTTCCGTGGGTACCCGATACATATGTGCACATACATACATACATACATACATACATACATACATACTGCACACATACATACTGCACACATGCATAGATATTTGTAAGTTCTTACATATATACATAAAACAAAATAAAAATATATAAATCTTTTAAAAAATCAGAAAGACCCATAGACTAATATAAAAATGTTAATAGCAATGATCTCTGAGTAAATTGCTAGCTTTAAAAAAAAAATTTCCAGGCTGGAGAGATGACTCAGTGGTTAATAGCTCCGACCGCTCTTCCGAAGGTCTGGAGTTCAAATTCCAGCAACCACATGGTGGCTCACAACCATCCGTAATGAAATCTGATGCCCTCTTCTGGAGTGTCTGAATACAGCTACAGTGTACTTACATATAATAAATAAATAAATCTTTAAAAAAATTCCTATTAAATACCTCAGACAATGTAATGTTCTGTGTCTTCTATGTTTATATTTAATCAGAAAAGAGCTTAATGAAAAGGGGGAGGGGGGCTGCAGAGATGGCACAGAGGTTAAGAGGACCCGGGATTAATTCAGAGCACCCAGGGGATCCGCTGTCCTCTTCTGGACTCTGCAGGAGCCAGACATGCTTGTGATGCACAGACATCCATGTGGGCAAAACACACACATCCATAAAATAAAATAATGAAAAAGAAATGGACATAAATAATAAACGGCTACATGCAATGCCGTTCGTATTCAGCTCTGGCTTTCAGGTTGACTGAGTAACTGCCTAGCAGTGTCACAGCCAGCCAGAGCTAAGTCAGGACGGAAGCTAATTACCGACCAGCAACTGTTAAGTCCTTTATCTCGAAAACAGTTAAGAGACTGGAAAATACATTAGAAGAAGGAACTAGGGCGATCTTTTGGACTGTTGGATCAATGTATTTAAATCCAGGCACACTAAAATTCGAGTCCAGGACTTCTCATGCTGCTACTGTTATGAATGTAATGTAAATATCTGTGTTTTCCAACGACCTCCGTGAAAGGGTCGCGACCCACAGATTGAGAACTGTGACTCTAGTCCAATTCCAAAACTCCGCCTGTAAGAAGACTCCGCCTCACTGGGCGCATCAGCCAATCAGTCTCCTGTACTGAAGTCAGAAAGCCTGCTATAGAGCTCTTTTCAAAACCCAGGCTCCCCTGGCCACCGTCTTCCTTTATTTTTCTTACAGGAAATTTCAGGGGTTTATCAGGTTATGTTAAAAGTTGAAGGTGGGCAGGGGATGATGGCTCACCTTTAATCCCAACCTGCAGGAGGCGCAGGCGGAGGCAGACTGGTCACTATGTAGACCAGGCTAGCGTGAGTCCCAGGCTTCAAGGTGAACCTAAAGAGGAGTTGGATTCTAAATCCTCCCGTCTTTCTGTCTCTAAGCTACTTCCACCAGCAGCTGCTTGTATCATTCCTTGGGTTTTACTGCGTACATCCCTGGGCAGTGTACTCCCTCAGAATTAAGGAAGTAGCATAGCCCTGTTATCCAGTTCTCACAAGAAGACCCCCACCCTCGGGTGCTTTCAAATGACCCATTCATAGTTTACTGGATGCTATCTTCTCTCTGCATGCTGATAAGAGAGAGATTCACAGCATCAATCATGCCTGCTTATAAAATGTCCAGAAGGTAGCCCCACCCACTCCCAGGTACGGGGATCCATGGCCAGGAGCAGCGGCTGGAAGATGAGGCTCCTGGGTGGCACCATCCTGAAATTCCCTGTGCTCCTATAACTGGCCTGTGGTTTGCTCGTGGACTTCTGCTCGCTGTGCCTCAGAGTGACTCATCTGTTCTGAGTGAAGACAGGAAGCTCCTGTCCTGGAAAGGGCACATTGCCATGCTGCTGCAGGCTACCACCCGTCCATAGCCCTCTCGGAGTGGGGGCCTACACCTCCTTGGAGCACCTCCTAGAGATGACAGGTCCACCCCTGACCCCAAGCCTAAGGTAACACAAAACCACTGTTGGGCTTGGACGGTTGCCTTGGCAAGAGATGCTGTGGTCAGTGCCCTCACTGGGTGTTCAAGGACTGAGAGTTCAGTCACCCTGGAATTATGACCATGATGCCATATCCTGTGACTTCTTCTGTCTGTCATTTTGTTGGCGACTTATGAGGAGTGGCCTTTGGAAAAGATCAGAGGCACAGGAGGGTAAAGAAAAGGTGGTGTCAGCTTTCAGCACGGAGGTTGGGTGGGGTGTGTGTGTGTGGGGGGATGCAGGGGTCAGTGTGGGGGTTGGGTAGGTGAGGGGGAGATACAAGGGACTGTATCTGACACTGGTATTAGAAACTGACAATTGTATTTTTTGCCTTTGAAATGTAATAATATAATGTGAAGAAATGAACCCATCTCTGTGAAAAAACCTAATAATAAAAATACTCATAAAATCATTGTATCTACACTGAACAGGTACAGGCTTCTTTTGTTGTTGTTCCTGAACTAGCGCAAGTGTGTCTACCAAGCACACAGCCTGTGTGTTGTATCAGGTATTGTAAGTCAATCAGAGGTGACTGAAGGTGTGGGGGAGGGCTGATGGCCTGGCTCTAAATGTCACACCATGTCAGAGGAAGAACTAGAACATTGTGGATCTTGGTATTAGGCCTCTGTAGACTTTAAGGGGATCTCCACTCAGAATATACCCAAGCTGAACTCTGTTGGTGGCCTTTTCTTTTCTTCTTTTCATTTCTTTTCTTTTCTTTTCTCTTCTCTTCTCTCTCTCTCTCTCTCTCTCTCTCTCTCTTTTTGTTTTTCAAGACAGGGTTTCTCTGTATAGCCTGGCTGTCCTGGAACTCACTCTGTAGACCAGGCTGGCCTCGAACTCAGAAATCCACCTGCCTCTGCCTCCCAAGTGCTGGGATTAAAGGTGTGCCACCACTGCCCGGCTTTTTTTTTTTTTTTTTAAAAGATGTATTCGTTTATTTTATGTATATGAGTACAATGTAGCTGTCTTCAGACACACCAGAAGGGGGCATCAGATCCCATTACAGATGGTTGTGAGCCACCATGTGGTTGCTGGGAATTGAACTCAGGACCTCTGGAAGAGCAGTCAGTGCTCTTAACCCCTGAGCCATTTCTCCAGCCCCCATTTATTTCTCAAATATGTCTTTCTTGACTATTGTGTTGCTGCGCTGATATCCTGACTAGTGTTCCCTTCTTGCCCAGACACACCCTGTATCTGCCTGTCACTCCTTCCTCAGGTTCATTCTGTCCACAAATTTGTTCATTTGGATTTGCTGCTGCTGCTACTTTTACATTTTTTTTAAAAATTAATTAATTAATTAATTAATTTAATGTATGTATGTATTTTATGTATGCATTTATTTACTTGGTCTTGTGGGGGCACTTGCCATGGCACATATATAAAAGTCAGAGGGCAATTCTCAGGCGTTGGTTTTCTCCCTCTATCACGTGGGGCCCAGGGATTGAACTCAGATCCTTGAGCTTGGCAGCAAGAACCTTTACCCTCTGAGCCATCTCAACAGCCCTCGTTTCTTCTTTTGATTCCGAACAGATGTGTGAATGGACTTCCAGTTTCCTTTTGGTTAAAGAAAAGAAATTCAATACACTAGTTAATTGTAGCGGTGAGTTTGTGCTGCACTGCTTTGGTTCCACGTGGATCACACACACATGCACTCTCTCTCTCTCTCTCTCTCTCTCTCTCTTATTTTAAAAATGCCTTGGCTACCTCAAAGGCCTCCTAAACCCTTCCCCTGCTACCCCAGGCCCAATCGGTATGTGGCCACCCAACCAAACTCTCACATGGCTTGTTGGCTCTCTGCAGCTCTCCTCTATGGTCTCCCACCCCATCCTGGTGATCCTCCATCTCCTTCCCCCTGCATCCAAGCCTGCACAACTCTAAGGGTCCTGCCCTATCTCCCTTTGCCCAGCCATTGGCTGCTGGCATATTTATTGATCGATCAAAAACCAATTTGGGACAAGGACCTTTAGCATTTGGACATGCAGATTCCCAATAGAATCAAAGCATTAGGACCAATCTCCATTTTATACACGGGTGTGGAGGTTGGGGGGGGGGAATGACGTCAAGGTCATGGCAATGGGTAGGGGGACCATAAGATGGAGTGTGGAAGAGAGAGATTGGGTTCAACCCCATCTTCCAGGTAATGGAAACTCAGTGCCCATATTCATATGTGAATGTTAGGTGGAGTTGGCGCCTCTGGGAGGTGGTTATGGTTAGATGAGGTTCTATAGCCTGAGGGAAAAGAGGCCTAGGCTGCCATGATTGCTCTGTAACTCTTGTGATGGCTTCAGCCTTGTTAGGATGTAGCCAGAAGGCTGCACTAAATCCCAGTGCTATTCTCTTGGACTTCCCAGTGTGTGTGTGTGTGTGTGTGTATGGTGGGTGGGTGCGAGTATATTTGTGTTTGTGTGTGTGATGTGTGTGTACGGTGTGTGTTTGTGTGTTTTCATGTATGTAAGTGTGTGGGTATGGTATGTGTGTTTCTGTGTATGTTTGTGTGTGTGTGTGTGTGTGTGTGTGTGTGTGTGTGATCTGGGTGGGTGTCACCATGTATGTTTGTGTGTGTGTGCATGTATGCATGTGTGTCTGTGTGTGTGTGTGTGCGTGCGTGCCATCTTTTAGTTTCAGCTATGCAGTTATAGCAGAAGATAAAGATGCGACCTATATTCATTCATCCTTCGTGCCTGTCTCTGATCCTTCCCTCCACTGTCTGCCGTGAAGGACAAGCCTAATCTTTTAGCTTTAAAAAAACACCTGACTGCTCTAACACTTTTATACCCAGTGTTACCGGGTCAGCCTTACACCACTGTAGTTCATGCTTTGTTCTGCTGCCGGAAGACAATGTACTTCAAATGTAAAGCATACTTTCTGTCCAGCTTCTCCACGGAGAAGAAAACTCGAGGGGTAAGGGCAGAAAGCAACAGTGTTGAGTATGTTGGCAACAGGAGAGGGGGGAAAAATCTAGAGTTAGACTCACAGACTCACAGACTCACAGGATTTGACATTCTATTTGCATAGGGAATTAAAAGAGATTTCTAGAAGGTTAGCCTTGGGAGCTTGGGGGGGTGGGGCTAGTCACATAACCCCCCCAAACTTATGTAAGGCAAATTTCTAATGCATGGTGCTTTCCTTTTCTTCTTCCTGAGATGTATGGACAGGGAGGAGTTAGCGCGAAGGAAGGAAGCCTTTCAGTCGCACCCATGTACGGGGCACCATTCCCAATGGGAAGACAAGGACCAAGATGAGCGAGGACTGGTCTGAAGAAGCCTTGACGCCCTTGACATCAGCTGGCCTCTTCTCAATGTGTCCTCGTGATCTTTCTCCTGGGGTCTCTCCCTCCCCTATTAGATTCGGCAACTCAGGTTAACCTTTTATGTTATGGAGGAAGCCCCTTCCCCTCCCTCTCCAGCCGTGTGCGCTCCCTCAATAGGCACAACAGGGGTTAAGGCTTCAAGCAATAAATCCTTGTCAAACAATATTTCATCCACGAGGGAGGTGGAACAATGGCTCAGAGGTTAAGAGCACTACCCGGGTTTGGTTTCTGGCACCTACGTGACAGCCCAAAATCGTCTGTAAATCCTGTTCTGGGTCTTCTAGCGCCCTCTTCCAGGGGCACTGCGTGCGAGCAGTGCACAGACATATCCAGGTGAAACACTCATACTCATAAAATAAATCTTTAAAAAGACTTTTTAAAACATTCTCATTTGTGAGATAATATGCTAAGTCACCTGGTGTCATTCATTCTAGGAATTTAATCCCACAAAACCTGAGATTTGTCCCAATTTTCTTTTTCTAGAAACCTTCAAGGTAAAAACATTCTCCGGAAGACAGAATGCCTGGTAAGGAGTTAGTTCCTTATTTCACTGGAAAGGTGGGTTAATAACTTGTAACAGGAAGAGGTGGATGGAGAGAGGTGGGAAGAAGGGAAGGAGCTTGATCAGACTCCAGTGTATCGAAGAACTTATTACCTGCGACAATAAAAGGAAGCCGAGACAACTTCATTTAGCATATGACGAGGATGTGGGTGGGTGTGCCTTAGCTCTTTACCCACACTTGTTCCATGGGCATCTGCTCCTAAAATGGTGTTGATCACTAAGCAATGGCTATAAGATTAAGAACTGAGAATGCCAGCAGCCATGGGATATTTATTGATCACGGGGAGGGTGAGTCTTTCCTACAGCTTCTCTGTCAAACTCACCTGCTTATTAAAGTGAAGGGAGTGTTTAATGTTTCTACCAAGGCCAGTGTGCACAAGGAAACTGGACCCGGAACCACAGCAGTGATTTATTGCAGGTTATTCCCTGGGTGACTCATGGTACAGCTACTAAAATGACCTTTCCTCTCTTTTTCTTTCTTTCTTTCTTTTTTTTTTTTTTTATTTATTATATGTAAGTACATTGTAGCTGTCTTCAGACACCCCAGAAGAGGGCGCCAGATCTCGTTACGGATGGTTGTGAGCCACCATGTGGATGCTGGGATTTGAACTTATCACCTTCGGAAGAGCAGTCGGGTGCTCTTACCAGCCCGACCTTTCCTCTCTTAGGACAAGGGGTTCTCCCCGTCATATGACTCATGGCTAAAGGAAGTTAATGAAGCAAGTTATTTGAACGCCAACCTCTGTATAACTCTTGTGATTCCAGAAAGGCAACCCACCTCCATTCTTGTCCGGGGGGTCAGAAGAGGACACTGGATCCTATGGAGCTGGAGTTACCGGTGGCTGTGAGCGTCCCAGTGTGGGTGCTGGCAACTGAACTCGGTCCTCTAGAAAAGAATGGAGTCTCTTAACTTCTGAGCCGCCGTCTCTCTAGCCCCTACCACTTGTTGATTCTATATTTTTTTCTTTCCCGAGCTTAAAAAAAGAATTGATTGCATGTGTTCCTGTGTCTGTCTGTGTGAGCACATGTATATATGTGCACAGGCCTATGGAAGCCAGAGGTGGTGTCATCAGGAACCTGGCCACCTCCTTTGGGATGAGGCCTTTCATTGGTTCAGAGCTCACTCTTAGGCTAGGCTGCCTGGCCAGGGGGTTGTGGGAGCCATCCACCTTCACTTCCTCCGTGCTGGGATGACACTCCTGCTTGATGAGTATGTTCCGGGAATGAAACTCAGGTCCTCACGCTTCCAAAAGAAGAGTACTTTACTCTCTGGAACATCCTCCCAGTCCTTCCTCAAGCTTTTGGGTGTATGTTCTCACTCTTCAATGGAAATTCAGAACTCGACCGACCCCTGACCCTCCCTGAAGTAGTAAACATTAATGGGGGGGGGAGGGTTCTACCCCACCTTAGATCATTTAGTTCCCAAAGAAAAGACACAAAACTTGATATTTATAATAAGCCTTAAGAGCACCAGAGCTGGGCAGATATCAACTTCTAACCTATTTTGCCTGTGTCCCTGTTAATAATCTGAGATATTACTTGGTATGTTCCACCTGGGCTGCTTCTACTCCAACTGACCAGCCCTTGTGGGTGGGCACGAGGTCATGATCCACCTACCCCATGGTGATTTCTCCTCTCTTCTCTCTCCTCTTCCCCTTGGGATCCCTGCCTCAGACCCCCAAGTCCAGGAACTAAAGCTCTGCCTACCTCTCCTCTGCCCAGCTATAGGCCCTCAGCATCTTTATTTAACCAATAGTTTTAAATTTAGGAGCAAGAATACATAGCATCCCTTGACGTACAGGAGGATCTCCTCATGCTTGAGGATCTCCTCATTCTGGGCAACCGGATCTTGGGGACCAGTATTTGATGTTACAATACATAGCAACGGACCAAACCTCAATACCCACCCCAAAAGAGAAACCAAACCCATAAGTTGCTGATTGATTCACATACAGTTTAAGCTTGCCGATGGATTAAGCTTGCTGACGGATTGGCAGTCTGATAGTAGCTTGTGACATGTAGCATTTTCTCCTAAAGTATAATACAGAACCTGCAACCAACAAAACACTGCCCATGGGGTATTCTGGTCTGCATTAACCACACTATAAAAATAGGCACTTATCTTACACTAGAAATGTCTGCCTTGGTAGAGAAGAATGGGGCCATTCCTTCTAATTATCCAGGAAGAGAGTTTAAAAAAAATTACCAGCAAGCTGCACAGCCTGGAAACCTGGGAGAAGGAGGCATTGACAGACAGGTTCCCTCCTCTGTCCCCACTTAAACCTGCCACGTACACATTCGCTCACACCTTGCTGTTATAGCTCCTGTTTTGGTTCATATATTCAGGTTTGAGGGTCTATGTAAATCATTCTTCTCCCACTTTGGTGATTGTGTAGGTGTAGCCATGGGTAGGTGCTGTAACCCTCTCGGAGGTAACCCTTGCGGAGGGCACGTGCAGAGATGCCTGCCTGGATGCTCTGTGCTAAAAAGGGAAGTGTAGAATATGCTTTCTGTATATAGTCTCTGGAAGGCACATGGCTGTGGAATATGGAATGTTGGCAGCCATTTTAGGACCACGAGGAAAGTCCTAGCTGAAGACAGAAGGCCAGGAGAAAGATCAGAAGAATTCAGGTTCCCAAATGAACTGTTAAATGGGGCCACAGCAAGACATGTTTTTCTCTGGATATTCTTCTTTTTCTTTTTCTTTTTCTTTTTTCTTTTTAAAGTTTTCTACTGATGTGACAGATTTTTAAAAAAGATTTATTTATTTATCATTATATGTAAGTACACAGTAGCTGTCTTCAGACACGCCAGAAGGAGTCAGATTTCATTACGCATGGTTGTGAGCCACTGTGTGGTTGCTGGGATTTGAACTCATGACCTCTGGAAGAGCAGTCAGTGCTCTTAACCACTGAAACCACTGAGCCATCTCTCCAGCCCTCTTCTTTTTCTTTAAACATATCAGACATCAATGATTCAAGTCTATTGATAAGATTTGCAGAAGTGTGCATAGGTGTGTTTCAGCTACGTTTTATTCTTACTATCATCTTCACAAGGAGTCCTCTTTGCCATGTATACTATGCAAAGGATGTTGCCCACGGAGAACAGTGTCTGAGAGGCCTGGGGCAGAGGGGTTTCCACTGCACAGGATTCACTACTGGCAGGCTCTGTGTGCTCTGTTGGCCAAGGACAGCTTCAAGCTACTATCTGGCTTGAGGTTCCAGAAGGCAGTCTGCCCTGCAGGTCTCTTCAAGCCAGTGAGTGTGGCTGGGGTTAGGCCTTGTGGGCTGCTTTTCTGCTTCTTCACTTAAAAATATTCCTACAAGTATGTGCATCAAATGCATGCAATGCCTGCAGAGGCCAGAAGAGGGAGCTGTATCCTCTAGAACTGGAGTTGCAGGTGGTTGTATCTGGGTGCTAGGCTCGGAAACTGAGGTCTCTGCAAGAGCTGTCGTTGCCTTTAACCAGTGAGCTACCTTTCTGGCTATGCCTGTCTGCTTCTTTACTGTGATCTCCCTGTGATTGAACTCAGTGCTTTACATATGCTGGATGGGTATTATATCAGTGAGCTATGTTCCCAGACCCCTATGGTAATGAATGCACAGTGTCCAGCCATGCCCTGTTCTCATGGAGAAGTACAGACCTCGAGGGGCATTTCTTCCTGCTAAAGTCCCTGACGCAGGGTTACTATCACTTCCCTCTTTGCCCTGAACCTTATCCCATTTTGCCTGCTGCAAGCCGTTTACCCTTGGTTATAAATGACACCTCTTCATGGTTGATGGTAACTGGCTGACAGCACACGAGCAGTTCACCCATTTTTTTCCTAACCTCCGGCTGCTTTCTCAGGCCTCAGCCCACGAATAGCTGCAGCAAAAGGGACAGTTTATGAAGGAGAAGGTCCAGAGGCACCTGGAGGTGTGCCATTCCTCCCGTGGCCTGTCTCTGAGAGGCTGACAAAAGAGGGGGGAACAGGTGAGGTCTTCAATGACCCTTTGTGGGGCAGTAACGCAGGAGCCTCTCTCCTGAGCCCATAGAACATGCAGGCTTTCCCAAGTGTGCTCTCTCCCTTGGCAGAACAGAGCCAGGTTGTTAACCCAGTCTTGCTCAGCTGCAGAGAGGAGGGACTCTCTGTGGCTCAGCTGCCTGCAAACTGAGCAGAGAGCTCCAGAGTCCTCCCCCAACTCCCCGGAGTCCCTACAGTCTCTCTCCCGCTGTCATCAATGCATGTTACTCTCTGGAGCTTTTTCTTACGCTATCTGTTTTATTTTCAGGCTAAAACAAAGTCACAAGGGGGGAAGCTTGACTGCCTATTTTCTGGACTGGCTTGTGCAACTCAGCCTTGTGCAATGCGGTCCTGTGGATTTGTGGGTGAGGATGCCAAGTCTGCACACTGTAAACAGACCGTGGCATGCTATCTCCATTGGACTGATAGTTCTTATTCTGGGACCTGGAGTCACCTTCCTGGGGAGATGCCTCTTCACCACAGATAGCCAACAACAACAAACTAAGGGGTAATCTCATCCAAGTCCAGTTTGGTGCAAAGAACCCAGTGGGTTCTTTTTAAGAGACAAGCATAAATGAAGAGTTATTTACAGAAGTGTGTGTGACCCTCCCCAAAACTCTGTCATAACAAAGCCCGGCCCCATCATAGATGGCACCCTCACGGAAGCTGTAGCACAGTAGTCCCTTTCAGTTAGCCGTCTAGCTTCTTGTAATCTAACATCTCCCATAGAGCACTTGCAGATGAGGGCGGCTTGATTCTCCTCACCCGTAGGGAATGCTAGTATCTCCTTGACCATAGCCATAGACTTGAGTAGCACTGTTTTATTCTGCTGTGGTTGCCATGGCTCCTGGGGGGTGGGGCTGGGGGCAACGTCCAAGATGGTGTCTGATAGGTTAGTTTTAGCTGGGTGAAATGAGCCAACTCAAGGCAGATTAGATTATATTAAATGCAAGTTTATTGGGAAGGTGCTTTTGGACAAGGCCCCAAGGACTGAGGCCAGAGAAGTCACCATGGGGAGGGACAGAAGAGAGGAGGAAGAGAAAGAGAGAAAGGATGTGAGTGCACAGAGAAAGAGAGAGAGAGAGAGAGAGAGAGAGAGAGAGAGAGAGAGAAAGGAGAAGAAGAAGAAGAAGAAGAAGAAGAAGAAGAAGAAGAAGAAGAAGAAGAAGAAGAAGAAGGAGAAGAAGGAGAAGAAGGAGAAGAAGGAGAAGGAGAAGAAGGAGAAGGAGAGGAGAAGAAAGAGGAGGGGAAGGGAGGAGAGGAGAGGAGAGAGAAAGGAAACCAAATATCTGGATTATATAGGGAGAGTTCAGGGTTGAGGGCAGGGTATGCCAGGTAGGGACTGAGGGACTGAGGGACTGAGGGACTGAGGGACTGAGGGACTGAGGGACTGAGGGACTGAGGGATGCTGGAAGAACCTGGAGGCCAGATTTGCTTTGATATGGAAATAATGCACCTCAGTCCCTTGTCCCCAGGTCCAAAACCAAACAGCATTTTGTTATGAAAAAGGTGAAATATAATAGTCCTTCTATTAAAATTGCAATTGTGAAGGTGGCCTCAATCAGATAAGGTTATTTGGAGCTGGCATCAGGGAGCCAGCATCCTGAGTCAGGCCTGGTTCTCAGGTTGCCTCTATTTGGGAAGAGGTTAACTCCTCGAAGCGTCTTTGCTTCCAGCTCTCCACTTCCCAAAAGGCGCCAGTGGAACCATCTATAGGAAACTTCCAGAATGGTGTTCTATGAGGGCAATTTTACAGACTTGCTTTGGGTTCATTCCTTCCCAGTCCGTCTTTGCCACGCCTTCTCCTGGCTCCTCCTGCCCGCCCCTCCCTCCACCTGCTCCAGCCCCCGGAGCCTGCTCCACCTACCACTCAGTCCTGCCTAGGTAATCAGTGTCCCCGGAGAAGGGAGGTGCTTGGGCAACCCACCCCCACACTGGCCCTGGCTGCTAGAGCCGAATATCCCACGGGCTGCGTGCTCCTTCTCTGGAAGCTGGAAGTCTGCAAAGTGTCAGAAGGGCGGTTCTCCGAAGGTCTTCCTCCCTGGCAGGACTTCTTACTGCACTCTCCAGCGGCCCTTCCTCATGAACCTCTCCCCAGGCCCCCTGCTGGCTCTCCTTACTCTTAAACAAAAAGAACCCAGCCTCAGTGCTTCAGTTAAGCTAACTCACCTCCCTCAAGGTCTTGTCTCCAGTACAGCCATGTTCTCAGGTCCTCAGGACAGAGGAACGAGAAGGGTCAGTTTCATCTCCATCTTAAGAGCCTCGCCTTAGATCAGGGCAACTTTAAAGGTCTAGCCCACTCTACAGCTTCCTTGTTAGTCACCGGTCCTCTTTCTGCCTCCCTCCTCTCCTAGGTCAGCCCTGAGGCGCCTTCTGGTAGCTTCCTGAAGCCTAAGGATCACCTCAAGCCTCAGCTTCCTCCAGCTCACAGGGACCCAGGCCAGAGGCGCACATGCCTCTCTCTCTCTCTCTCTCTCTCTCTCTCTCTCTCTCTCTCTCTGTCTCTCTCTCCTTGCGAAGGAACACAATACCTCCAAATGCTACTTCCTCTAAATGAGCTGCTTCTGGGAGAGAGGCCAACACTGAGCTGGGCAAGGCAGCACAGCCTGAAATCTGAGGTAGGAGGATGGTGAGTTCAAGGCTAGGTTTGCCTGTACAGCAAGTGCTGGTCTCAGAAGAATGAATGAATGAATGAATGAATATAAAAAAAAAGAAAGAAAGACTAAACCAAACCAAACAAAAACCCCAAAGTGATCAGAATGGAGGGTGACCAGGAGGGGAGGGACAGACAAAGCAGCTAGGCGGCTTTTAATAGTGGCTTCCTCTGTCCTTCAGTCTCACCTGTGGCTCTCTCTTAGGTTGGGGCTCAGAGCCGCAGATGCTACAGAAACAAGAGTTCCAGGCTTCGTACCTGCTTCTCTTGTTCTTGGGCCACATCTAACTTCCTTTCCAAGTTCCCAGGGCTTCAAATACTTGAAACTTTTCTCTTTAAGGACTAGGACCTCACCTGCCCATCTTAGAAACGAAACAAAAATCATGTGAAGCAAGAGTTCAAAAACTAAAAACCTCTTTCTCTGGGGTCGGACATGGAGCAGATAAAGGTGTGAGCTGAGTGTTACAGGAGGACATGCCCTTGGGGGGAGGGGCTGGACGACCAATGAGATCCGTGGAAAGTGATTTTGATTCCAAAGTGGTCCTGAGACCAAACACAACTGCAGTCCTGGTAGCCTCTTCACGTTTCTCTACAGTGTCACTGTCTGCCTATCTTGTGTCCTGACAGTGAGGCACACCTTCCCATGGAGACAGGTGGGGGAGGAGCTGTGTCTACAGCCTTGCAGGGTCCCCTCACCCGTCCTGAAGTGGACAGTGGATCCGGATGTGATTGCACATTGCAGACAGGCTTTTGGCTCATTGGAAGCAGCTATGGAGTAAATGTGAAGAATATGACTGTTACAGGCATGTAGAAAAACAGTTACCCCTTGCTAGGTTGTTGTTCCTATTAGCAATGGGCTATTGTTCCCAGGTCCTATAGCCTCAACAAAGTGTATTTATGTCTGTCCTGTTTCCTCTAAGAGTTCCATATACGCCCTATAGGGAAAAAAAAATCATGTTGAGCCAAACACGTAACTGAGATAAGGGGACAGGAAGTGCTCAAAGATTTGGAAGGAAACTTCCTGAAAATCAGACAGGAGGAAAGGACAGCCTGGAGGTTGGGCTGTTGTTAGATCTGTCTCCTGCCGGCTGAGGGCCCCTAGTGGAGCCACTGGAGAGCGGCGTGTGTAGCCCCTTGGCCCTGGGGATGTCATCATAGTAACCATTAAAGGTTGGTAGGAGGTTTTGTAGAAGGCCATAGGGAACCTGGGTATGAATTTGGGGGCAGTTGTGAAGCCAGAACATTGAGGCCCTCACTGGGCAATACCAAAACTTTCTCTGCATTTGGTCAAAGGTCAAGGCTCTGGAATATGGAGGAGTTTCTAGAAATCCTTTGGGGGGACAGACACATGATGCATGGACGCACGCACGCACGCACGCACGCACGGACGCACACATGCACGCACGCAAATACATGCATGTGACCCAGAAAAGGGCTTCAGAGACTGTGGTCCTCGAGGTACAGGGCAATTGTGAATGGCTGACCATGGATGCTGGGAATAAAACTCAAGTTCTCTGCAAGAACAGCACTCTGTCCTCCCCACCACTCTGTCTGCCATCTCTCCAACTCTCAAATTTTAAGATTTAAAGTAAACCCCAGTGCTGTAATAACCATACTTGATTTTGTCTAAGGAAATATATATTTATGACAGAATGGAGAAACATTCTAATGATGAATATGATGAGATCAATGTAATTACTAATTCCTTTTTCTTATTTTTTAATTTTTATTTTATGTATATTGGTGTTTTTTCTGCATGTATGTCCGTGTGAGGGTGTTGAATCCCCTGGAACAGGAGTCACAGACAGTTGTGAGCTACCATGTGGATTCTGGGAATTGAACCAGGGTCCTTGGGAAGAGCAACCAGTGCTCTCGACTGCCGAAGTCATCTCTCCAGCCCCGTAAGTTGCTAACTTCAATCTACGTTTGAAGAAGCTTGTAAGAGTCCTTGCAACAAATAAGCACATATATATATACCTTGGCCTTTCTGCTTTGCTTTTAAAGATTTGTTTCTTTATTGTATGTGTATGGGTGATTTCACGCTGAGAGCTGGACCCAGGTCCTCTGCAAGAGCAGCCAGTGAGTGTGGTTAGGCACTGAGCCATCTCTCCAGCCCTGTCCTTGGGAATCTTTAAAACTGTCCTTGAATGAGGAGTGCGGGCTATGTCTGTGTGCTAGATTCGAATTTGCACTGTGCGTTGCTTGCCTGGCTGTGGAGAGGGCTCATCTCGATGAATCTTATATTCGTTAAGAGAATTTTGACTTGGATTTTTTTCTCATCTGAAAAACAAAGACTTAGGGCTAACAATTCATCCTTCATGTGTTAGCCATTCCATCTGATTTTTAAAATAACTTTCCAGGGGTGTTGAACACACACACACACAGCACTGTTAGCCTTTTGTTATTTCTTCAAGACAAGGTCTCACATAGCCCGTGCTGGTCTTGAACTCAGATTTGAGTTGCTGATGACCTGGAATTCATGATCCTCCTACATCACCTCCCCAGTGCTGAGGTTACAGCTGGGTGTCAGTTACCCCTTGCCATGCTAAGCATTGCCAAGTGTGTAGTACGGCTATTAACCAGTTCATAGTGCTGTGCGGCCTTCACTACATTCATATGAGTATCTGTACCCACCTACAACCATTCCCACACCCCACTCTGCTTCCCACCCTGACACCCACATTTCTCTACTCTTCTGTATACGAATTGGACTCCTTCAAGTCCTATATCCATTTACACCAGTTTGTCTGCTGTGAAAGCTTTATTTCAAACAGACCAATGTTCTCCAAGCACATCCGTTTTAAGGCCGTGTCGTATTCTGCTGCAAATATGAACCTTATGTGATAATCTATCAGTAGATAATTGGGGTGCTTTTGCCTTCTTGGCTATGGTGAATGCAAATAAGCACATCTGTCTTTATTTTTTTTTAATATTTATTTATTTTATACGTGTGAGTATATTGTCACTGTCCTCAGACCAGAAGAGGGCATCGGATCCCATTACAGGTGGTTGGGAGCCACCGTGTGGTTGCTGGGAATTGAATTCAGAATCTCTGGAAGAGCAGTCAGTGCTCTTAACCACTGAGCCATCTCTCTGGCCTCAAATCTGTCTTTAAGACCTTGCTTCCAGATCTGCCCAGTGTGTATCCAGAATGGGGGTTCCTGGATCACATGGTATTTTAATCCACAACTTTTGGAGGGACTGCACCCTTGTGTATTACATTCTCAACCAGCAACGTGGGAGGGTCTGCGGTTTCTGCATATCAATACTGATTTTCTATTTCTCTTTGAATATGAGAAATTGACTAAGTTTCAATATTTCTGAACTTGTTCTGAAGGTCTCATCCTCAGAGCATTGTGGAACATTTATAAGATTTGGACTCTTGCCCCCCCCCCCCCCAACTTCCCAGACCAAATGGGACCAGTGAGGCTGGGTGTAGCCATTTGACAAGCCCCAGCTCACGCATGCTTCTAATGGTGGTGGGAAGGCTTCCTGCAGGATGACAGAAGGAGGTGGGGCAGGACTCAAACCACAGCAAAGGGGACTTCAAGCCAAACTCCCAGGGACCATCCCACCGCTGGGCACAATTATAAACACAAATCAGTTATCTGTCTGTCATTACAAGCCTGAAGTCTTTGCAGACGTGAACCTGTAAAAATTCAAGTCAAGATCTGGAAATGAGACATTTCTAACTAAGGAAATGCTCTTCAAAACTTAGAATTTTTACCAGCGACCCTCTAGCAAAATGCCCTATTATCAGCTTCCTACAGACCTCTTGAGAGCCACCCTCAGGCATTATTCCGGAAGCAATCCTCCCGGGCTCACTTCCCTGGCTGGGCCGCCCTCCGTGCAGGGTGAGTCACATCTTTTGTCCTGTGCCTGGAATTTGGGGATGTTTATGAAAAGCTGTTGTAAATAGTAGTCATAATTCTTCTCTTTGCAGATTTTTTTTTAATTTGAGAAATGAGTAGCTCATCACGTACAAACGTCACATCACTTCCTGCCTCATTGTCACCTTGGAATATTCTCTCCACTGCTTCTCCGGAACAGTGTGTCATAGACACCCTCCAGAGAAGGGCTTGGACTGCCACCAACAGTGTGTGGCAAACATCCACACATCTCATCAGTACCTTCCTTTCCCATCTTGGAGTCATGGTAGAGGTGCCCACAGTGAGGAAAAAGCTCACAGATCCATTTGATATACATCTTCTGGGACAGGAAGAATTCCTAAGGAAAGAAGACCCTATGTGTTCTTAATGTTAGGTTTTTATTGACTTGTTTTGTTGTTATTGTTGTTGTTTGAGATAGGGTCTCACTGTGTAGCCTTGGCTAGCCCAGAGCTCTCTGTTGTAGATCAGGCTGGCTTCAAACTCTTGGAGACACTCTCCTGCATCTACCTCCCAAGTGCTGGAATTAAAAGTGTGCAGCAGCCTTTTTTCTTTTTTATTAAAGACAACAAAGCAGATTTTTAAATAATAATTCATTTTTTAAAATTATAGTAAAATTATATTATTTCCCTCTCCCTTTTCTCTCTTCAACCCTTCCCATGCAATCACTATGGTCTCTCTCAAATTCATGATCTCTCTTTTCTTTAATTGTTGTTTTATATATATATATATATATATATATATATATATATATATATATATATATCAATCATATATCATATACATATGCTATACATAACATATACACATATACACGTATACACACATACGCATATGTAATATATCATATACACATGTACACATATATAATATACATCATATACTATACATAACACATACACTTATATACACATATATATCATATGCATATAACATATATACACATACATACACGTATATACATGTATTCCTAAATACATAAACACACAAATACAACCTTCTCCATCCATATAATATTACTTTTATGCATATGGTCTCAGAACTGACTATTTGGTATTAGATAAGCAATTTGGGGGCTCTCTCCTGGTGAAGATAATTTTTCCTGCTTTTGGTGTTCCCCAGTTGCTCCCAGTTCATTGCTAAGGTTGAGGCCCCTTGAATTCTTCCCTTCCATGTTAGCATGTCCATTGGTGCCTTGTTTGGGTCTCATTTAGGCAGCCATGTTGATGAGACTTCATGCATGTAGCCCTGACATTCTAATACAGAGAACCAGAGATCCTGTGATCCCAGCCCCAGCTGACACATCCACAGCACAATTCCTGCACCTAAGGCTCGGGGACCATTGAGGAAGAGGGGCAGGAAAGAGTGTAAGGGACAGAGGAACAGGATATTTGCTGTGAGATTCTGACTTTCAGAAATGCCAGAAAAAAAAAACAGATTTCATGTGTCGAAGGCCATGCTGACTGGTTCAGGAGCTGCTGTAATGGAGTCTTGTAGGTCCTGATAGAGGGGAGGTGTTCTTGTCTTATTAGTTTATATGCAGAAGTAGATTGTTATGGGGATATATGGTTGGATAATGAAGTACCATCTCACGTAGATAAGGTGAGATATCAAAGCCTGTTTATTCTGGTTCCTCTCTGGGACCTTGTGACTGGAATGACTATTCTTTTCAGCAGGTATAGGAACGGCACCTCTCAAGTCAGAGGGCATTTCCTGGTTTGTTAGTGGGTTGGTACTGGGGATCGAACCGAGGGCCTTATGGGTCCAAGACCATGGTGGGCAGTTGAGCTGCACCCACTGCCTCTTTCCTAGGTCTGATCCCCTAGCTGAGGGGAAGTGATGTCACCATTTCTGCCCTCATCCTCTAGAGCACCGAGCACCATATTTTGGAGGGGCATGCCCTGAGCCTGTTGTTACCAACTTCATCTTGTGAGGAAGAATCTTGAGGTTAGATGCAAATGGTACTGAAAAATAAAACTATCATTTCCCATGTGAGCTTCTTAGCTTTGACTAGAACACTTGTCACTTTGAAGTCCCCCAAACCAGGTAGCATGCAGGCAGCATGGGGAAATACGATAAAGGACAATCCAATCTTATTTTCAAAGTAAACGCCTTTGGTGGGGAGCACTACCATGACACTTGTGAACTTGCTTTGTTTTTTGAGACAGCATCTCCCTGCGCAGCCCAGGCTGGTCTGGAATTTGTGATACTCCTTCCTGCCCTGGCATCCTAAATGCTGGGATTACAAACACGTGCTCAGCTGTGGCTTTGCTGTTTTGTGGTCATTTTGGGACCCTAATGAATGTGAATCTTCGAGAAATGACCCATTGTGAGAAGCAAACCCGTGTGTAGTTCACTTCTGGTTGCAGAGCGGAGTAAACGTAGAAAGAGAAGCATCTCAGATCCCTCACTCCATCATCCGCTTGTTGGGCTCTGCAGTGAATCGCACGCATCCATATTCTGCCGATCCAGTTGTGTATTCTACTTTCTTCTGGGGTGTCAGAGCCAAGACAGAGGCATACAGGCATCGTTCTCACACACTATAGGGTTTCCCTGGCTATGGAGAAACCTAGTTCCTGGAATGCAGCCTTCCAGAGAACGTCTAAGGGAAGGTGTTACAATGTTGCCTTCTTGTCATAGGTCTCTTTCCCCTCCCAGTAGTTCTGGCTCTGTCTATTTATTTTGCAAAAGCATTATTTACAATGTATCAGGACTAGTGGGCCATTTTGGCCTAGTAGCTACCCACAGAATCTGTGAGCCGAACATCAAAGCCATCGATCGCATCCTATGGGGAGAGGGCATCATCAAAGCAGACTGCTGTGCTGTTAGATATTAAGAATCACAGGGCTGTGACCAAGGTAATCTCAAATGTCTCCTCTGCCTAAAGCTTACATATGCTTTGTGACATCAAGGTTCAGTGGCAAGTTCTTAAATCAATTATGATTGTGTCTTCTTTGTCCCTTTGGCATACTTCAGTGGCCACCAGCAACCTGCAGCGTCTCCTCGTGTCCCCACACACTTGCTAAAGTGCGTTAGATGGTAAACTGAGACACCTCTCTCTATTATAGCATTTATTTGAGCAGGTAGCGAGCGATTCAGCTATGAGTGGGGTAGCTGCAGACCTTAGGAAGTTTGGGGCTCCAACCAAGGGGAGGAAGAGGAAGTCTTTCATGTGAACTTGACAAAGACAACGTTTGACTTGTTACAGGGGAGAGGTGGCCTCATTTGGCTCACTGCAGGGGAATGGCTTGTCAGAGGTTGGCTGTGGACGGCCTAAGCATACTCCTTACACTGAGGTGGTCTTTGGCTTGTTTACCTAAGGACCCAGTGTTCTGTGGTCCGTTGACCTCCTGGCTGACTGCCTTTGCAACACCTGCCGTTGCTCCTGGGAAAATCTTCATGACGGCCGTTAGCTGAGGTCACAGAGTTAAAGACGACTTTCTTGGGTGATCACACTCTTCTGTGTTCTGCTCCAGTTTCCTTTCTCCAGTGACATTTACGGGATGTCCCAGTCATTAGGGTTGGACGTAACTGAAGGCTCTTTTCTCGGCACATTCTAAGTTTGCCTTTTATTGCCCCATTTAAAGCTGTGCACATCCTGTGACTTGCTTTGGCCCAAGTAATGTGGGCAGAAGGTGACATGAGAATCTATGCCCAATATCAAGGAAGTGACTCTCCATTACCCACCAGCTGAAGTCTGTGGATGGTCACATTTCCCCATCTGGCACACATAACCTGAGCTGGAAATAAACTTCATTGTGTTAAGTCTCTTTCCCTCCTGCTCCCTTCCCCTCTGCCCCTCCCTCTGACCACTTCACCCCGCCTCCAAGTACGTGTGTGTGTGTGTGTGTGTGTGTGTGTGTGTGTGTGTGTGAGTGTCATCTTGAGTGGGGGAGGTATTAGGTACTCTATCATCATGGGTGGAGAGTTCTAAGCTTTATATCATTATATATTAAGAACTGTATCATAGTGGGTAGAGGAATAAGTACTAGGTACTGTATTTGTGAATAAGGAGTGATTGGTACTGGATCATCTTGAATAAGGGAGTACTGGGTGCTGTATCATTTTGGCTCTCACTGTTTCTAAAGTTTTCATTGGTCAGGTGTTTATGGCTAGCTATTCTTTCTTTCTCTGGTTTGTCTTTTCTTTGACTTTGTGACCCAAACCTTCTGTTTATGGCCCATCCTTTTATGGTACGTCATTGCAGATACGTTACCAGTGGCTGGTAATGACAAATCTTGTCATCTTCCTTTTTAAGATTTATTTTTTCATTTTATGTATATGAGTACACTGAAATAGTCCCTAGACACACTAGAAGAGGGCATCAGATTCCATTACAGAGGGGAGCCACCATGTGGTTGCTGGGATTTGAACTCAGGACCTCTGGAAGAGCAGTCAGTGCTCTCAACTGCTGAGCCATCTCTCCAGCCCAAATCTTATCATCTTGTAGGCATTCCCTGACAGGAATTTTTTCATTCTCACCGTTCCTTTAAATTATTTAGATTGTGCATAGCGGCACAAATCTTTAGTCCCAGCACTTGAGATGCTGAGGTAGGTGGATCTTTGTGAGTCTGAGGCCAACCTAGTCTAAATTAGGAGTTCCAGGTCAGCCAGGGCTACACATCTTGTCAAACACAAAGAAATAATAGTAATAAAAAAAAAAAACCCAAACCACCAAACACAAAAACTGACTTAAAAGAAAAACACACAACAAAATCTGAAACATAAAAAACAACCACAAAATTCTTAGGTTATTTGTATAGAAGCTACACAGGCAAGACTGAAAGTTTCCTGGGTCGCATAAGACAGGTGGTCCTGAAGGTTTTGATGTCAGAGCAGAAGTTTGCCTGCCCCCAAGTCCCATTCTGATGCCCCATCGTTTGCAGTCCAAGGTGGCTCACTGAGCCTCTGTGGGTCTCAGGTTCTCACTGTGACACGGTGTCTCCATGTCTCACATCCTCCTGCGTGTTGTTGTGAGCCTTGGGACCACAGAGTACTTTGCAAAGAGCTTGGGAACCTGTAGGTGCCAGGAAGTACCTGCATCCTATACAGGAAGGAGGCCAGAGCACAGCCCCGGGGTACAGCCATTGTCACCTTATGCAAGTTAACATCCTCTCTGAGCTGTTTCCTTTGTTTCTGCATCTTTCCAAGGATAACGACAGGACCGACCTCACAAGAGTGCTTCCAGGTTAAAGTTAAACAAAACTCAGAAAGGGCTTTTAGCACACAGTGTGATCATATGAGATGCTTGATTTAAACCTGTCCTGTGTTATTTTTAAATCCTTAGCTCTTAAAGAAACAACTAATATGGTCCTCTTCTGGTGGCCCTTAACCTAGGTCTGAAAGATGGAATTCCTGGTTTCGCTCACTTTCTTTGATGGGCGATGTCTTTGATCCAGAGACGAGGTGTTGGCTGTTAATAGTGACATTTCAGGAGGGTTCTTTTTTTTTTTTTTCTTTTAATGATCACGTCATTTCTTAGAAATTCTCCAGAAACCAAGCATCATATAGGGACAAAATAAATGCAAGACTTCCGTGAGTGCTTGAGAACACCTGTTTGCCCTCTCTGGGCTGATGGCCTCTGCTTTGCACATCCTGATTGCTGCCTCTCAGATAGAAATTCAGACATGTTTGTGTTAATTCTGCATGTTCTATTTGGTTTGACATATAGTTTGTGGTAAAACTTTGAAAGAATCTCCCTGTATGTTTTGTTTTGTTCTATGTATGAGTACACTGTCACTGTCTTCAGACATATCAGAAGAGGTCTTCAGATCTCATTGCAGATGGTTGTAAGCCACCATGTGGTTGCTGGGATTTGAACTCAGGACCTTCTTTCTTTTTTTTTTTTTTGGTTTTTCGAGACAGGGTTTCTCTGTATAGCCCTGGCTGTCCTGGAACTCACTTTGTAGACCAGGCTGGCTTTGAACTCAGAAATCCGCCTGCCTCTGCCTCCCGTGTGCTGGGATTAAAGGCATGCGCCACCACGCCCAGCTTCCGGTCAGTTTCTGATGACATGTTTCCTGAAGCGCAATGAAATAAATCTAACTGCCCACGTGATAGGGGACATCATGTCTCTTTCCTCTAGTCACTTCTTCAAGCATATCTTCAGGGGAGCCTACGCTTGTGTTGGGGATCTCACTCCCTCATGAATAAAATCTTTGGAAAACAGCTCACTCCAATGGACATTGCCTGGTTGGGTAACTAGGGATGTCATTGTTACGAAGTATAAAACGACATAATGCTGTGGACATAAGGGAGGACTTGGCAGGCCCACGCCAAGGTGTCCCCCAGAGGTGGGGGGGGGGGAAGAGAGAGAGAGAGAGAGAGAGAGAGAGAGAGAAGAGAGAAAGCTGGGGTGACAAGCAGTTCTCTTATAAGCTGCCACACCTGGGTCGCTGGGTCGCACCTGGCATCAGCATAGGTAGTAATGGCAGAGGGTGACAACAAAAGCTATTACTAGGTAGCTCTTGGGCGGAGCCTAGTGGCATTGTCTGTAAGTCAATGTATTAAGGGCATATCCTTGTAAAATCTAATTCTATTAAAGAGCCCTGACAGGTCAGTTTAGGATACCCTACACATACACACACACACACACACACACACACACACACACACACACACACACGAGAGAGAGAGAGAGAGAGAGAGAGAGAGACAGAGACAGAGAGAGAGACAGAGAGAGACAGAGAGAGAGAGAAGAAAGAAGGCCCCCTCCCACGTCTTCCAAGTGAACCTTATTAGGCCAATGGTACTAGGATCCCAGTTCAGATATTTCCTCTTATTAATTTTCTATCCACTGATCACATCTGCCAGCTACCTCTATATCCACACTTGTCTGGACGATATTGGGACCTGAGTCCCATTGCATTGTGACCCAGAATAAAGCCAGCCTCTTCCTGGTTTGTCTTAGCAGTTACCCACACACTACTAGCAGAGGCTAAAAAAGAAAGAAGCTGAGGGAGAGGGACTGCGTTCCTTTAATGGGGGTGGGGTATGAACTAAAAAAAAAATTAAAGACACATAATACCGCAAAGAACCTTGAATAGCCTAAACGATTTCAAGACATAAAGCTATCGGCTTTACCCGGCATGACTGTGAGTCTGTAAATCTAGTATGAATCGCAGGCTAGACAATGCCAATGTTTCAGATACAGTCTCTCAGGAAGGAGCCTGCATCTAGAGGGAGGATGGAGCGGGGTCAATGGGGAAAGTAACTTTATTACCCTTCTGCCTTCTGGCCATCTTACAATTCCACAGGGGCTGCGCTTCAGCAGGCTACCACCAGGAGACGCTATGGTTCACCAAAGCCAGTCCCTTCTAGCTACTTCCCAGAGGGGAAAGGGATTGATTGATTGATTGGAGAATGGTTTAGTCTCAGGGTCTCAGCTTTGTAATGTTCCGTGTCTTAATCATTGCCTGAAACCCAACTGTCTTCTTCGAGGAGGATGGCACGCTGCCCTGCTGTCCAGCCGCGTAGGTACACACCCTGCCTGCCTGCCTGCCTGCCTGCCTGCCTGCTTTATTTCTGCCCCTCGTCTCTCCAGGCTTCAAAGTTACTCATACCTTCCTGTGCCGATAACATCGGGGATGGGTGTGGGTGGACAGGTCCATTTCTGCAGCTTTTTAGTGACTAATTGAGACTCCACACTTTGCCGGGGGAGAGACAGAGAGGGGCTATTTGTGTTTTTCTCAGGAAACTTCAACCTCTAGGTTGGAAAGGATTGGTTTCCTGGAAGAATGCTTCTAGAACAACCATCCTCGTAAGAAACAAAACAAACTTTTTATCTGTGTACTTCCTGTTTCCTCAGTTTAAAGTATTCACTCCCTTGGCCAGCCTCTGTAAAAGAAGTTCAAAGGCTTAAACTTCTCCCAGCTCTGGGCAACTGGGGCCATTTTCTGTGACCATGACATTTTTCTTCAGTTGGGCATTGAGTGGTTCTCTTCAGAACTTCTTGGATCATCGCAAGATCATAATTCTGAAATCCTATTCAACTAATTCCTGCTAAATGCTCTTATGTGGGTCCCGTTTCAATGTGTTTATAATGGAATTCACATGTTTTCAGGGAAGAAACCATGCCCTGTTCGCATGTCATTAGGAGGCAAAGGCACATAGTGGTCGCCACTGTCACTCAGCGGGACTCTTTAATTAAAGTTTGCAAAAGTGCATGCCCACAATACCTTCACTTATAAAATTATTTATGTTTTCTGTCTGGTCCTACTTGTTGGTATTCTTCCCTGAAAGTCACAAACAGCAATGGTGTATAACCCAGATGCCAATGAATTCTCTAGTCTGAGTCTAATCTCCTTTAGAGGGAGCATATCACGTAGACGTCAGTGGAAGTTAGTCTACTGGGGACTGACTGCTGTTGTGGAAAATATTTAATCCCAATCCGGGGTTTCTACCCTGCCTTAGGATATAGTTCCCAAATAAAAGACACATACAACCTATATTAGTCAGGGTCTTCTAGAGTCACACAACTGATGGGTAGACTCTATATGGTAAGGGAATTTGTTGATGATTTAGTCTGTAGTCCAACTCCCCAACAAAGGTCAGCAGCAGCTGTGAATGGAAGCCCAAGGATCTAGCAGTTGCTCAGTCCCACAAAGCAAGCAGGCAAAGGAGAGAGAACGAATCTTCCTTCTTCCAATGTCCTTATGAAGGTCTCCAGCAGGTGTGGCCCAGATTAAAGGTGTGTACCACCACGCCTGGATCTGGGATTTGCTTTGTCCCACATGACATTGAACTCAGAGATCTCCTTGCCTTGATCTCCTGGGATTCATAGCCTCTATGCCTCAAGATCTCCATGCCAAGATCCAGGTCAGAGACTTCTATCTCCCAGACTCAAGATCAGGATCACAGGTGAGCCTTCCAATTCTGGATTGTAGTTCATTCCAGATATAGGCAAGCTGACAACCAGGAATAGCTACTACACAACCCTTATATTTATAATAAACCTTAATCAGCACAAGAGCTGGGCAGGTATCTGTCCTCTATGCTATTATAGATATTTCCCAGCCAATAATCCCATTGTATATTTTGCCATGTTCCATCTGGGCTGATCTTAACTCCAATTAACTCTTTTCCTTCCTTCCTTCCTTCCTTCCTTCCTTCCTTCCTTCCTTCCTTCCTCTTTCTTTCTTTCTTTCTTTCTTTCTTTCTTTCTTTCTTTCTTTCTTCTTTTGTAGACTGAACTGAAAGAGTAAAACAACCACACTAAGTCTACTTTTAATTTTTTAGACTAGTTTATTTTTATTTTGTGTGTATGCATTTTTGGTCTGTATGTATGTATGTATGTATGTATGTATGTATGTATGTGCACCACCTGTATACGGTGTCTGTGGATTCCCAAAGCAGACACTGGCTCGTTCCCCTGGAACTAGAGTTGCAGGTGGTGGTGAGCTGTCATGTGGGGGCTGGGACCTGAACTTGGGGTCTTCTGCAAGAGCAGCCAGTGCCTTAACCACCAAGCTATCTCTCTAGCAAACACTCCCTGCTCCCATGCTCCCACAACACACACACACACACACACACACACACACACACACACACACACACAATGTTTTACCTTTACCATTCAGGTATGTGGTATGGAGATTTTTTTTGGGGGGGTGTCTGGAGATTTTTACTGATTCCTACAACTGTGGTACAGGATTTAAAGGTCTGTTTTGACTTTACAAGGGTTGAGGTTTTCTCCTAGGGGGGTGGAGTCTGCTGCAGATAAGTCACTGCAGTTCATTTCTCAATCATCTACTGTGGAACATTATTTAGAGTTCTCAGAGACCCGTGTTCAATTTGTAGCTGCCATATAATTTTATTACTGTTGGGTGTGGAGATCTGTTGGCAAGCTTTAGGTCTGCTCATTTTATTTCATCTTATATTTATAGATGTTTTACCTGCATGTGTGTATCTGTGCACCATGTGGATATCTGGAGCTCAAAGAGGTTCAGAGAGGGCATCAGGTCCCCTGGAATAGCAGCCAGTGTTCTTAACCACCAAGGCGCCAGCTCTCCAGCCCAAAGTCTGTTTAAAGAAATGGGAAGGGCTGGAGAGATGGCTCAGAGGTTGAGAGCACTGACTGCTCTTCCAGAGGTCCTGAGTTCAATTCCCAGCAATCACATGATGGCTCCCAACTATCTATGAGATCTGGTGCCCTCTTCTGGTAAGCACACACATATGCAGGCTGAGCACTATGTACATAAGAAATCTTAAAAAGAGATGTGAATAGATTAGAATTCTAAATCATCATAAGAATTTCCCATGTCTGGGGGCTGGTGAGATGGCTCAGTGGGTAAGAGCACCCGACTGCTCTTCCGAAGGTGATGAGTTCAAATCCCAGCAACCACATGGTGGCTTACAACCACCGGTAATGAGATCTGATGCCCTCCTCTGGTGCGTCTGAAGTCAGCTACAGCGTACATATGAAGAATAATAAGAAACGAATCCTTGGACCGGAGAGACCGACTGGAGCGAGCGGAGCTGAACGGGGATGGCCGGAGCGAGCGGGGCCAACCGGAGCAAGCGGAGCCGCTCGGGGCGGACTAGAGGAGCATGGCCCGCAGGAGCGAGCGGCCGTATGGGGGCGGCCGGAGGAGCAGGGCTGGCCGGAGCCAGACGGAGCAAGCAGAGTCGAGTGGAGCGAGAGGGGGTTGACCAGAACAAGGGAAAAAAAAGGGGGGGGGCTCTGCTTCCACGTGCACGTGCAGCCCATTTGAAAAAAAAAGGGAATTTCCCATGTCACCACCAACTGAGCTTCCGTCTGTTTTGTGCCTTTGTAGAGTTTTGCACCCCGGGTCTCCAACAAGGCCACTGCTAGGAATGGCAGAACAGTTGATGTAAATGTCTAAAGGACTAAGTTGACCTTATGTGGCCCTAATGAACAACCCATTGGTGACACGAAGCTTTGCTACTCTTGGTCAGCGTCCGCCCTGCCGCCCTGGCTACTCATTGTGTTCCACACCCACCACACACCCCAGTTAACAAGATTCAATTCCGTTTCATGGAATGTTCTTTTTCTTTGTCTGTTTTGATACCCACATTATTTCCCCCAGTCTCCACATCCTTAGATGTCTGCAGTTCTTTGTGTAGGGTTGAGGACGTGTGGGCTTTCTCCATCTGCTACAGCATGGCTATTGCTGTTAACTTGTTCATCCCGTGTTTGAGCGTCATGCTGGTGAGAGTTCACGGGCTGGCTTCTGGCATTCCTAGGAGCCCCAGGCTCTCTCTGTTCCTCTGACTCTTCCTATCCCCTCTTCTGCAGTGATCTCTGCATCTCAATTGTATTGTGGATGTATAGGAGCCTGAAGTGGATTGATTCTTGAGGGGTGCCTGCCTGTCCTTGGGGTCGTGAAGCTGGGCACATGCAAGAAGGACTCTGGCCACTCTCTCCAACCCCGCAGGAGCATCCCAGAGGACACTACCCAGCCAACAAAGGTAAATACACGAGCATGGGCCCTCCACTCCTACTGAGAGCCTCAAATCACAAAAGCCCAGAGTGGACAGACCAACTCCCAAACACCAGAAACAGTCTTAACAGGCAGGCTGGTTATCCCAGACTAAGAATTTCACATCTCCAGACAGCAGAGAGAAGAACCCGGGACTAAAACTTGCCCACACCTCTGGAGTCTGAGAGAAAGGGCAGCTGAGGAGAAGGGAGAATCCTATTTTATTTTATTTTATTTTATTTTATTTTATTTTATTTTTTGCTTTAATGTGTAGGTTTTCTCTTTATCTGTTCTACAATAATTTCTTAATTTCTCAAATGTGCCACGTGTGTTCTTTCTCTCCCTCCCCCCTCCCCCCCTAAGGAATTAATTACATATTCCTATAGGTACCCCAGTGCCGCTGTCTGACCCTTGCTGGGGATTCCAGGGAAGCAGACAAGCAGGTTTCTACTGCAGGTTACCGCCAGGACTGCGTGTTCTCACAGCCAGCTTCCCCCGGAGGAGTAGTGGGGAACATAATTCAAGCAAGGATAGTTCATCATGGAGACGACTCACATAAAATTAAACAAGGGCCTGGGGAGATGACTCAGTGTTTAAGAACACCCATGTCGTGTAGCTCACAACTGCCTGTAACATCAGGTGCAGGGAATATGATGGCCTCCCTGGACTCTGTGGGCACTGGCACTCAGGTACACACACACACACACACACACACACACACGAAAACAATGATAGAATAAGTCTTAAAAAACCGAGACTGAATAAACAGTATACAGAACCAGCTGAAGAGTTGATTCTTTGAGAAGATAGATAGGCAAAACCCAAACCACACAATAACCTTAGTCAAATGAACCAATGGAAAGGGAGAAAAGACCAGTACTAATAAACTTGGAGCTGAAAGGGGAGACGTTACCAAAGGTTCCAATGAAAACCAAGAACCATGAGAGAGTGCTCTGATAACCTATGGCATAGAAGATGGATAACTTAGAAGAAATACATATATTCCTAACACATGTGACTCGTTAAAGTTAAATCAAGAAGATAAACAACTTGCGTTGACTTGGAGCAAGCAACTAGGTAGAACCAGTGAAAGTCTCCCAACAGAGAAAAGTATAGATCACAGGGAGAGTCTTAGCAAATACAAAATGGAGGTAATTCTTGTATTCTATCTTGTCATAAGACAGCAACAGAAAGAACAGCCATAAAAACTTTTGAAAATACAGAAACTCATGGAGCCCAAGACATACATGATTAGGAAGGTCATCAGGAGGGGACAGAAAATTCCTGTATCTGAATGATATTGAAAACAAAAAATGTACCAGAATCTGTGGGTATAACACAAGCAATTCAACAACTAATTTTACAGCTAGAAATGCCTGCATTGAAACATTAGACCAAACTCAGGGCCAAGTGGTGATGATGGCACATGCCTTTAACCCCAGCAATCAGGAGGCAGAAGCAGCTGATCTCTGAGTTTGAGGCCAGCTTTATCTATGGAGTGAGTTCTAGGATGGCTAGGGCATCCTGCAGAAAAACCCTGTCTTGAAAAATAAAATTAGATCAAACCCAAATAAATAACTTAATGTTGCGTCTTAGGGTCCTAGAAAATAAGTCTGAGCTAAACCTGGGACCAGAAAGAAAGAATAAACACCAGAGAAGAAATAAAAGAAGTGCAGCAAGACACAGAATCAGTGAAACATAAGATTGGTTCTTTGAAAAGATAAACTGATAAATCCCTGTCTAGACTGACCAAAAGAAGGAGAAGAAGCTGCAAATTAAATTACTGGTTAAAGAGAGACATTGCAACATACAACAGAAGAAATTCAGAAGATCAGTAAGATATGTTTTGAAGACCTATACTCCCACCAATCTTAAAGAAAACTTTAAAGAAATGGAAACATTTCTGAACAGATGTGACCTGCCAAAATTAAATGAAGAGCATATTAGCAACTTAAACAGATCTATAAACACAATGATATGAAGATGGTAAAAAATAGTCTTCCAACTTGCAAAACAAACAAACAAACAAACAACAACAAAGAAACCACCCAGACCCAGGTGGGCACAGCAGAATTCTACCAGTTTTGTTTTGTTTTGTTTTTTCTTCACATGAGACCATGAGAAATATAATTTATTGTATACAAGTTACACTCAGCCACAGGTGAGATCAGAATTTGTCCAGAAAGCCACAGGTCCAGGGCAATGAGCTCTGGTTTGACTGGAAGCACTGCAGTCTCTCAGAGGTGGTCCTAGAGAGGAGATGTGAAGTTCCACATCCATTGTCTGTAACAGGTCATAACATACAGTCTTACAGCTTGTACCAGCATCCCGGGCCTCCAGCATCCCTTTCATCTGCTCTTCTCCCTTCCTGGGTGCACAGGCTACTTTATTTTGGCCTCTGCCTCATCTTTCTTCCTTTGTGCTTCAGCCTGCACAATCTCTTCTTCCTCCACATCATTTTTATGGTGCTATAATTTCAAGGAAGAAACTGGTTGGGAAGCCTGGCTGGGAGCTCTGCTAGGCTTTTAATGAAGAATTAACATCCATGTTCCTCCGACTGTTCTGTAAAGCAGAAATAAAAGAACATTATCAGACTCAATTCACAAAGCCAGTATTATCTGGACACCAACCCAGATAAAGACATAAAAAAAATGACAGGCCAGTATCTCTAATGAACACAGATATAAAGGATTCTTAATAAAATGCTGGCAAACCAAACTCAATAACACATCAAAAGATCATTCACTATAGTCAAGTTTGCATAAGTCCTGGGATGCAAGAATGGTTCAATAAACACAAATCGGTAACTGTAACACATCACACAAACACACACAAGAACAGAAATCACATGACCATATCAATAGATGCAGAAGAAGTTTTTGACAAAGTTCAACATCACGTCATCATAAAAACTCCAAAGAAACTAGGACTAGAAAGACCATACCTCAATATAAAAAGAGCTACATACAAGAAAATTATAGCCAATGTCATTCAAAACGGAGAAAATTTAAACCTTTCTACTAAAATTAGGAGTGAGACAGGAGGATATAAGGGTGTTGCATACATTAGGAAACATTATAGCTGGGCAGTGGTAGCGCACGCCTTTAATCATAGCACTTGGAGGCAGAGGCAGGCAGATTTCTGAGTTCCAGGCCAGCCTGGTCTACAGAGTTCCAGGACAGCCAGAGCTATACAGAGAAACCCTATCTCGAAAAAACCGGAAAAAACCAACAACCCAGAAACATTATATTTGAATGAAAACATGTTCATTAAATCTATCACTATACATAATGAAATGCATATAGGTCAATAAAAGTTATTAAGCCAGTGTAATGAAACTCTATGTAATTATTAACATGGCAAGATCTTTCTTTCTTTCTTTCTTTCTTTCTTTCTTTCTTTCTTTCTTTCTTTCTTTCTTTCTTTCTTTCTTTCTTTCTTTTGAGCCAGGGTTTCTCTGTGTAGTCCTGGCTGTCCTGGAACTCACTCTGTAGACCAGGCTGGCCTCAAATTCAGAAATCTGCCTGCCTCTGCCTCCCAAGTGTGCCACCATGCCCGGCTTGTGTTGGTTTCTTTTAACCTTCATCTTGACATAATGTTGAATTACTAGAGAAGGGAGTCTCAGTTGCAGGAATGCCTACATCAGGTTGACCTGTAGGCCTGCCTTTGGGGGTCTGTCTGGGTTGCTAATTGATGTGGGAAGACTCAGCCCATTGTGGGCAGTACCATTACCTAGGCAGGGGGTAGTCCTGAACTATACAGGACAGGAAAAAGCCAGATGCTTGCAAGTAGAAGCAGGAGCAGGCGGCATGCGTGGATTGATTTCTTTCTGATCTTCACTGTGGATGTGCTAGGACTAGCTGGCTGCTTGAGCTCCTGCTTTGTCAATGATAAACTGTAACATAATATTTTAAACCAAATAAGCCTTTCTTCCTCGATGCTGCTTTTAGGCAGGGTGTTTTGTGTGTGTGTGTGTGTGTGTGTGTGTGTGTGTGTGTGTGTTTCACAGCAGAAAGGAAATAGGGACAGATAGTGTTTGGGGGATATTCAATGAAAATGAACACATACTAGTTTATAACTCTGGATTTTAACTATCTAGAAATTCATGTTTAAAGATTGACTACAATATTCAAATTGTATATTTTTCTCTGTAAGTATCCATGCACATCCATATCACTATAAGAATATTCAGGCCCTGACACACTGACAGCCCAACGTGACCTCCTTGGGGACGCTTACCCTGGTCTCTCATGTCTTTGAAGCCTGGTTTAAGGTGAAGGAGGACAGAGAAGACAAGGCAGTTGTGAAGTTGGCAAAGACATCACCTGGACATCCACAAGGACAGCCAGCAGAAAGGAAGGCACCCACTGTGTGTGTGTGTGTGTGTGTGTGTGCGCGCGCGCGTGTGTGGTTAACTCAGCAAGTCTCAACTTCTCTGGTCTCCTCACTTCTGCCGGATAGACAGGGCCTGAGTTTTGAAATTTACCCACTAATAGATTTATTGCACATGTCCTGAATGCTGTTGTGTGCCTGATACTGCACTAGGCATTAAATGAAGGTTGACCAGGTCCTGGATCATGTCCTCATGCTGCTGTCTGTCAGGAAGAAAGTAAGCAGACAGACTCTCCTCTGACTGGCATTGCTGGGCAGCAATAATTTTAGATCCTTGGGGAGAGGATGTTTAAAAAAAAACAAAAAAAACAACCAAAAACCATAAAAGAAAAACCTCGCTGATGATTAAGTTCCGTTGTTCTAGAGCAATCCATAGCTGGAACTGATGACAGATGACAGATGGTTCCGTGTCTACGTGCCAGTGAGTCACCGCATTCCAGAGAACCCGGGGCTGGAGAGCTGAGGAGGCAGAGAGAGGAGGAAACAGATCAGAGTAATACAATACAACCCGAAGGGCCGACTTAGTCATACACGATGCGATTTATTTACTTATTTATATATTTATTTTGGAAGAAGATGAATGGAAATCATTTTCCTTCAGAAGCGTGAAGCGTGCTAATTTGACTACAAATGGTTGTTTATTCCTGCATTACCAAAAAAAGCGGGGCTGAATGGGGACCATGCCGGGGGTCACTTCTGGGAACCCAAGAATAGATGAATAAAGAACAGCAGCCCAAGGAACAAGGAGAGATGTAGGTGTGTCCCTCAGTAACTGTGTACCGTGGGAGCGTGGGAGTGTGGGAGCGTGGGAGCGTGGGAGCGTGGGAGCGTGGGGGCTCCGTTCTGTCGTCTGTCAGTTATCCTCTTCCTTAAACTGTTGTTAGGAAGTTGTGTGAAATGGAGGTGGGGACCATAAAAGACACAAACTAGAAAATGACTAGTAATTGTAAAGTGTTTTTTTCTCCCTTTAAATTATCTCTATGAAGCTTTGGCTAAATGCATGTTTACGTCCCTCACATGCATGCAATGCCTGCGGAGGCCAGAAGAGGGCATCAGATCCTCTAGATGTCCCCTGAAGTTGGTTTTGATTTGTCATATGGGTGCTGGAAACTAAATCTGGGTCCTCTGCAAGAGAAGCCAGTGCTCTTAACTATGGAGCCATCTCTCTATTCCTGACCATTACTATTATTATTATTTTATAGACTTGATGACTATAATAAAAAGAGTTATACATGTCATATATATATTCTGTGGTTAGAATCGTGGTTTTAAATGGAAAGTACTTTGCATTCAAGACTAAAATACTTAGTACCCCATCCCTTAAATCACTGACAGAAAACATGTTCTCTGTACAATGATCTCACAATCTAAAACATCAATACCTATTCAAAGCATGAATTAGTGGTTTCTATATTTTATCCTTAAGAATGTCATCTTGTGTATATCAAGTATTGATTTTGGTGTGCTAAGGGAGAGACGGGTATAATAGCCAAAGATCCATAAAAATGCAAATTACTGAGCTGGAGAGATGGCCCAGTAGGCACCAGTCAGATATGCCCAAAACAGTTGTCACTAGGAACTTCTGTGCACTGTAGGGAAGAGTCCGTGTATGTGTTGAGGGGGTGTGTGTGCGTGGAGAGAGCAGAGGGGAACCTTGACTAACAGGTGGAAGACAGACTCCGGGGGTCTGACAAAGTGACACCAGGTGGAGTTGTGGGGGGTTGGGGGGGTCATCAACACTTTGGTATTCTTGGCAGTCTCTCACATCCCTCTCCTGTCAGGGGAGGGACAGAGCTGTCAGAATTAAATTGAGACTAAGAGAGCCTCTCCAGGTCGCTCCCGTTTTTTTTGACCCCAGAGTCAGCATATCTGCAGCTTCTAACATAGAGCTTTTGCTTATGCAATGTGAGGTATTTTCTTGTTTGCATTTTTAGAAATTTTTTTCTTAAGGAATTGGCTGGCAGGCAAGCTTATGGCTATGTTTTCTTGATTAGTGATTGTTGTGAGAGAGCCAAGCCCACTGTGGGTGATGTCACCCCCTAGGCAAGTGGTCCAGGATTATATTTTAAAAAAAAAGACAAGGAGAGCAGGCCAGCAAGCAGCATTCCTCTGTGGTTATTTTTGGTCATGGTGTTTTTATCACAGGAATAGAACTCCTACACATAGAGCTAAAGGGATTGAGTGTCCCGGGAGCCTGGCCCCCCCTACGGGGAGGGGGTTTAATCTGGGAATAACTCCAGTGTGAGGGTGGTCCGTTCATGCTGCCTGCCCTTGGACAGTGTAACAGATTGTAACAGATCTACCTGAGCACTGGCAACAAGCTCCAACAGAGAGCATGGAGTTAGAGACCAGGGCTGCAGGATAGGACTGGGGGCCTGAGCTGGCGGTAGAGGGGAGACATCCTCTTTCTACTGCAGATATTAAAATAAATAAAATTGAGCACTTGATTGGAAAATTTCAATTGTATCTAGAATGGGTTTAAAGTGATGTTTAAAAATAATTGGTATGTAATTGTTCATAACATTTATGGGATGCAATATGATATATATGTATACATATACATATACAAATACACACACACACATACATCCATTTGAAATGACCATATTCAAAGTAATGGCAAAGGTGGTAACCTTTGACATTTATGAAAATCTCTTATTGGAATGTTGTATACCAAAATCCCCCTAATTCAAACATTCTGTCCTGGAGGGAGGCAACTCAAAACTCAGGAAGTAAACAAAACTAACAAGGCTTGGGAAGTTCCTGAAACTCACAAGATTCCCAAGACACCTACCCAAGGTTATGTAAATAGTAGCAAAAGCTGGCAAAAGGAGACTCCAAGCCTGCAAATCATCCTTGGAGTTCTTGGGATGTAGCTTTTGGGATGGGATTTCTGGGGACAGAGGTGCCTTTGCTACTTCTGTAAGGAACCCCTTACTTAAATTCTTTTTAAGTAACCCCCAGTGAACTCACAGTTTTAGAAAGTGAAGCTTGTGTGGGATTGTTTCTCTGGTCCTATTTAGGATAGTTATCTCCCCAGGAGAGGTCGCACAGCATGGAAACATAAAAAGACACTTTCTCTTCTATTTTGAAGTACTCAATTACTGTTATCAACTGTAGTACGGAATGTTTAAAGTTGCTCTTTCCATTCAACTGTACCCCATGCCCGCTGGCTCCCCTCCCTCCATCCCCACCCTTCCCTGATGCCTCTCTTTTGGTAATCACCATTCAGCTCTCTGTCGTGGTGAGCTGGAGTTTTTAGCTTCCCACATGTGTGTGAGAACATGCAGTGTTTGTCCATCTCACTTCATGGAAGGCAAGTGAGGATGATGTTTTTCTGTGGTGAGTTCCTAGGTATGAGTGTCAGAAGCACTTGGACGTCCTTGACAGGAACGTAGACCTGATTGCAGGGTCGTGGG
This sequence comes from Mus minutoides, assembly GCA_902729485.2. Lineage (NCBI taxonomy): Eukaryota > Metazoa > Chordata > Mammalia > Rodentia > Muridae > Mus > Mus minutoides. The sequence continues at coordinate 658,058 of LR749923.1, forward strand.
TGGGATTCAGACATCCACAGTTTTAAACAATGACTCCAGATTCTTATTGCATAGAGATACATATACCCCCCTGTACATGGATATCTGAGATCTCAAGATAGCAAGGTACACTGGCTAGCCTTTCTGTGGCTATAAAACACAGATCAACAGCCAACGGGGGAGGAAAGGGTTTATTTGGCTTACACTTCCAGATCACAATTCATCAGTAACTGAAGTCAAGGCAGGAACTCCAGACAGGAGCTTAAATAAAGTGTGGAGGCATGTTGCTTGCTTGTTCACGCTCTGACCAGGTATCAGGCTCAGGCATCTTTCTAAAGCATTCTTAGTTCACCTACCTAGGGATTGGTTCTACCCACAGTGGACTGGGTTCTCTCACATCAATCGACCTCTTCATAGACATAGCCACAGGCCAGTCTGATTTGGGCAATTCCTCCGTTGAGGTTCCCTCTTTCCCGTTGACTGTAGGTTGTGTCAAATAGACAGCTGAGGCTAGCTAGCTAGGACAGAGGGTGAGGCCAGTTTCTGATTGCCTTGCAAGTGTTTTTTCATGTTATACCATGGTTTTTCTCCATCATACCCTGAGAGAGGAATTGGGTGAGGGTGGCAGAGAGTCCCTCAAAGTCTAACTTCTCTTTCTTTTCCCTGGTTCAGTGTGACTTCTGGATTTCAATGAGCGTTCCTGACTTGGAGTCATACGAATGTCACCTGCCTCCTTTCCTTCACTGGCACTAGGGGGGTAGAAAAATCCATCAGCAGGTTTGCTTCAACCCCCTTGCTCTGCAGCCAAGGACCACACGCTTTGTGGCATGAAACACCCACCATGAGTTATCTTATGTTCCCACAGCTCCGGAGTCCAGGCATGGCTTAGCTGGATCTGCTCCACAGTCTGTACCGTGGTTATCAGCCAGGCTGGTTCTCAGATGGAACTTGGATCTCTTCCAGGGTTTGTGGTTGTTGGCAGAATCCACTTCCTGGTGGTTACAGAACTCAGGGGCTCAGGGCTCTTATTTGCAGTGGGCTGTAGGTCTTACAGGCTTCGTTGGCAGCCTGTAACATGGCAGATGAATCTCAGACCCATACAACAGATATATTCTCCCTTTCCCCACCCGACCTGTGGGTAGCAGCTGCATTCATAAAAGGTAGCTGAAATGAAGACAGTACTGTCCCATCCTATTGCATAATAGCTGTGTGAACCTGATTAGGCTGCCTTGACAATCAGCCTTAGATCAGGCTGCTTGCTGCATCCTGGCTCCTCTTACTTTAAGGCTGTGAGGAAGGGGTTTCCCTTTCAGCCCTCTCTCCTCGGCTGGTAGAGTTCTAGCTTCTCTTGCGTGTGTCTCTGTTCCAACCTCCTCTTTTTTTATAAGGTCACGATGGGTTAGAGCTTGCCCACTGTCATGGCCTCATTTACCTTCATCGTCCTTTCAAGGCCCTGGCTCCAAAGGTGGTGGTCACAGTCTAGAGTGTTCAGAGTTCAATATACAGATCGGAGGGTACAGAATCCTGCCCAAGGACCGTGTGATGCAGAAAGAATCTAGTGAGAAAGAAGCAAGGGTGGTGAGCCGGATAGCTGGGGGAGTTAAGCTGCTGGGGTGCATTCCCGAGAAGAGGTAGGATCCACACTCCAAAGGACCTGGTACCCGGAGGGGAGGGGCAGGGCAGAGTGGCCATGTGGGCGGAGCAATGCCCATCAAGCTCCAGTGCCTTTCACTTCCCCGCTCACAGAGCACCGACTAGAGTGCTGCCGCGAAGCAGAAGGCACTGCTCTGAGGAGGGAGCCACACAGGGGATGCCAGGTCATTGTGATTCTGCTGTCCTTCCCTCGCAGTCTGGGTTCGTTGGACTCTGTGACCAATGATAACTTAAAGAGGATGAGTTTAGTTTGGTTCACGGGCTCGGAGGTTTCTGTTTACTGTTCTTGTCCCTGTTAATTCCATGGTGAGGTAGAGCGCTATAGTGGCAGAGGTGGCTCGCCTCATGGTGGACAGCAACAGACAGGTAGGAAAGGACTGGTTACCCGGTATCTCCTCTAGCCAGGTCCCCCCTCTTAAAAACTATGATCATCTGGGGCTAGAGTTTGACAGCTCAGAGGTTATGAGCACTTGTTGCTCCTGAAGAGGGTCTGGCCTTGGTTCCCACCACCTGCACTGTGGCTCATAGCCTATCAGGGGACCCAGTGCCCTCTTCTGGTCTCCTTAGGCATCATGTGTGTAAGTAGTACACATACATATGTACAAGCAAAACACGAATGCATGCTGTTTTAATTTGGGTTTGACTGCTGTGAAGAGACACCGTGACCAGGCAACTCTTATAAAAGACATTTCATTGGGGCTGGCTTACAGGTTCAGAGGTTCAGTCCATTATCATCATGGTGGGAAGCATGGCAGACAGACTTGGTGCTGGAGGAGCCGAGAGTTCTACATCTCCATCACAAGGCAGCCAGAAGACTGGCATTCTTTTTTTTTTTTTTTTTTTTCCAGAACTGAGAACTGAACCCAGGGCCTTGTGCTTGCTAGGCAAATGGTCTACCACTGAGCTAAATCCCCAACCCCAAGACTGGCATTCTTAGGTAGCTAGGAGGAATCTCTCGTATACAGTGGTTGGAGCCTTGAGGAGTGTGAAGGAGTGTTTTTCTGAAGTGGACACAGGCGACTAAGGCAGACGCGTGAAGGAACATTTGGCTGAAGCAGACCTAGGAGAGAGGATGTTCTATAAGGAGCCCTGCAAAGCCCACCCCCACAGTGACACACGTCCTCCAACAAGGCCACACCTCCTAATAGTACCATTCCATATAAGCCAAGCATATTCAAACATCACACACACATGGTTTAAAATATGGGTACTTAAAGGAGACCTGCATAATACAACACCAGTCGATGTGCCAGGGTGGAGGTGGGAAATTTCACAAGCCCCACCTCTAGACAAAGAGCGACAGGTAATCAATGGCTTCTGAGAGAGGAGAATCAGTCTTTTTCTAGGAATGAGACCCTCATAGATTATCCCATCCCAAGTGGTTAGCCTGGAATGCATATGAGCAACACTGTCAAGTGGAAACTTAAGGGTTCTTTGGAGAGTCAGTTGTGTTCTATGGTGTTTTGCTGGCGCAAACACGTGAAGGAGTGTTTTCCTGAAGAGGCGAAAGGCTAAGGCAGACACGTGAAGGAACATTTGGCTGAAGCAGACCCAGGAGAGAGGATGTTCTGCTAAAGCCAGCATGTGAAAGGACATGTGATGAGGGATTCTTTACTAACAACATGCTTGTATTGGTCTGCCTTGCATTGCCTGGTTGAGCTCCATTTGTTGGGACTTCGAAAAAAAAGCCCATGGGGGACAGGTGATGTTTGCAGGGTATAAACAGGGACTGACAGACAGTGGCAGAGGCTGAGCTAGGCTTGCTTATAGAGCTCGCTGTGCAGTGTTTGTGGGTCTTCCATCTTCACTGATCTTCACTTTCCTGAGAGGCACAGCAGAGAACTCCTGGTGTATCTCCTGGCCCCTCCTGCTGATCGAGCCCAGACTGAGGCCTGGCTGTCTCTGCTAGGTCATGTCACCACTGTTGCTGACCCGACTCTACCGAACTGGACTGCTGGTGTATCCATGAAATGTTTACAAGTGGATCGAGCTGGTACTGTCTGCTGACCTGTGAACTGAACTGCTGATTTCCAGACAACACAGATGGGAGTTGCTCCAAGGAACCTTTCTAAACAGGTCCACTTTCTCCATATCCTTTCTTCCTCACTACCTCTGGTGGGTGGTGGGCTACAAGGGAGGTTAAAGCATTTAAGGACCATCATTAAAAATCAGATTTGAAAAAAATTAAAGTTATAATACTAAATGGACTCAGCAGGGTTATATATATATGTGTGTGTATGTATAAATATATACACAAAATATTGATATATATACACAAAATCTATATGTATATTCGTCTATATGGATATATGTGTATGTGTGTGTGACAGCAATAATTAAAGAAGAGGTCCTGAATTTGATAGGCACTGGGGGAGAGGGGCCATGGAAAAAGTTGGAGGGAGGGTCAAATGATTTCATACTCATGTATAAAATTCTCAAAAAATATTAACTTAAAAATAACTCAGAGCCTCCGAACACAGCAGCACACAGCTGGTGTTCAAGTGTTTCGACACAGGAACTTCTGGGGAGCAAGCTCGTAGTCAACTCAGAAAGTTGTCCCTTCGCGTCTATTGATGCCTGGCTCCATTTTAGAGTTCATTTAGGCTCAGCAAATGAGGGACATGTTGTGAATTACATACATCCTTTTTGCCAAGAAAGCAAAAGCCTTCCTGGATGCTCCCAGCAGATCACAGTTTAGCTTCTGCGCATGCCAGGTAGAGACTTTGGTAAATATGCACAGACATTGACTTTGTTTTTTAGCAAAAAGAGCAAAGAATTTTCCTGGAAAGACATAGAATGTATTATGGAGTCTAATTCCCTCCCTGAAGAGTTTGTTGTAGAAATGGCCCTGTTCAGTTGAGCGTGGTCTCATTCTGTAGCCCAGGCTGGCCCACTCCAAATCCTTCTGCCTCAGCCTCCAGAGCTCAGGGGTGTCAGCACTGTTGCCACCACCTCTGGCTTAGTGGAGACACCTTGAAAATTGGATCTAAAATTTGATTGCTGTACACATTTCATTTTGTACTTCTCTACAAAATAAATTAGAGCTGGGGCATCCTTAGGAGCCATTCCAGTTTTAAATCTTATATTCTACCAATTTCATTCTTACCAACTTGTTAGAAGACAGACGGCACTGCAGTAAACAGTGATGATATTGTTATTGTTGTTGTTATCAGCTTATTTTTGTGAACAGTGATATTATTAGCATGCTTCCTCAGATAGTCTAGTCATATTTCATAATTTTTATGCCCTGCCCCAAAGTGTTAAACCAATTACTGTAATTTCTAAGTTTATACAGGTCAGGCAGAATCTTTTCTTTCTTTTTTTTTTTTTTTTTAAAGATTTATTTATTTATTATATGTAAGTACACTGTAGCTGTCTTCAGACACACCAGAAGAGGGCATTCAATCCCATGACAGATGGTTATGAGCCACCATGTGGTTGTTGGGATTTGAACTCAGGACCTCTGGAAGCACAGTCAGTGCCCTTAACCACTGAGCCATCTCTTCAGCCCCAGGCAGAATCTTTCCATTTTAAAGATTAAGAAATGACGAGTTGGGCCGGGCGTGGTGGTGCACGTCTTTAATCCCAGCACTCAGGAGGCAGAGGCAGGCAGATTTTTGAGTTCGAGGCCAGCCTGGTCTACAAAGTGAGTTCCAGGGCAGCCAGGGCTATAAAGAGAAACCCTGTCTCGAAAAACCAGAAAGAAAGAAAAAAAAAATGATGAGTTGGCTCAGCGGTTTAGAGCACTGACTGCTCTTCCAGAGGTCCTGAGTTCAAATCCCACCAACCATGGCATCTGATGCCCTCTTCTGGCATGTCTGAAGATAGCTACAGTGTACTCACATACATAAAATAAATAAACATGAAGAAGAAGAAGAAGAAGAAGAAGAAGAAGAAGAAGAAGAAGAAGAAGAAGAAGAAGAAGAAGAAGAAGAAATGACAAACTGGTGGCTGCCATGCAAGGGAAGGCGCTGTTACATGTTGTCTAGTCCCATTGTAATGTCTAATCTTTGTGGCTTTTGTAACATACTGGGGTCATCACACTATGACAGCTATCCTCAACTAGGAAACATGATAATTATCTAAAAGTTATCTTTGTCGTCTAGGTTACTACTTCCAGCTACTTAGGGTCAGGGCTTTAAAAAAAAGTCACTCTGATGAAACAGGAGCAGAGGGACTCGGTGATAAAAAATCTAAGCTTTTCATGTCAAGAGGAAGAGACGCAATCCCCATTTGTAGTTTAATTAGGAAGACACAAATTAAAGGTATGCAGAGTGTGGTCTCCCACTGAACATGACTGATCACCACACTGGAGATCCCTGAGAAATGCAGATGTGCCTCATAGGCTATCGTAGATGGGCTGGAACCAGAGAGATCAATGATAACTTGGGCAGTGGGTACTTAGATCCACCTCAAGACTGTCTATTGTGGTGTTCCACAGTATACACCCACAACTGCAGTCTGTTTTCACATTCCATTTGCAAATGCTGGGGACCCAGCTCCTGCATGGACTGATTAAGGAAACAACTAACCAACCAACCCAAACCAACCCAAACCAGTCCAAACCAACCAAACACTGGTATTCAGATCCTCAATGGCAAATGAGTTCTGCAAACAAGCAGAGTCAATTACAAAGTGCTGGGAGAAAGTCCCAGCCACACAGCCCCCGTAAAATGATGCAGCTCAGGTTGCAGCAGGGAGCGATCTCAACAAAGTGCAGAGAGGGCAAGCATCTGAGATTCTGCTCTTTCAGACTTTGTTTTGTTTTGCCACAGCACACCGTGTGACTTTAAGATGCTTTATTTCACCAGTAGAAAGGGTGACCCACTCACTCTTAGAAGAGACCCCGCACACAGCAAGGTGCTCCCTTCAGGACCCGGGATTAAGCACAAACCACACCCAAACACCTATTTTTCACAGTGGGGTTGTGGGAAGAAAAGTAAAGTGGCCAATTTCTGACTTAGGCAGCAAACAGCAACAAATGACCTTGAATGGGTTTTAAGAGGGAAGAGGGGAAGGTATGTGTTAGAGTTAGAGAGGGCTAGGCTAGGATTCGTGGTATGTTCTGTTAAATAGGGCAGCTAATGGGGACTTTTGATTGCTGGACTTCAATACTTTGATAGCTGGAACTTAGGAATGGGTCTGGCATAAGAAAGTGTCCAAATAAGGGAACAGACCTTGGTGGCTATCGTGAGGAATGTAATCTGTGGTTTACAAGGGAGAGGGAAGAGGGGAGCATAAGGCTTGCCAGCACCATGAACAAACGAACGCCATGCCTGGGGCAGCTAGAGCGTCACTCTTTACTGGGGGTGCAGAAGTATCGCAGATTAGGGGCTGGGGAATGTGAAACTGTTATGTGAGGTTGCAATGGCTCTTTTTGCTTGTTTTTTGTTTTTGAGACAGGGTCTTACTGTGCAGCTCTGATAGGTCTGGAGCTTGTTACATAGACCAAGCTGGCCTTGAACTCATAGGTTCATCTGCTTCTGCCTACTGAGCACTGCACCATCACACTCTTGGCTCTTTTAAAAATGAATTTTAAAAAAGAATCCTCTAAAGCCTCCCCTTCTATACCAGTTTCAACTCCAAACAAACAAACAAACTAAACAAACAAAAAACAAACAAAAACAACAAAAGATTTAAAGTTTTGAGGCTGTATCTGAAAAAGCCTATGTGACCTTTGTGACTCAATGCCCCAAGGCATGCTAATCATAAAACAGATAGCTCATTCCTCTACCCACCTGCTTCCGGGGTTCAGGGAGAGTTCATTCAAAGAAAGTCACCCTGACCCCACCCTGACTGCTGCTGGAACCCACAAATATGCTGTAATTGAGGCCAGGCGTGGTGGCAGAGGCAGGCGTATTTCTGAGTTCAAGGCCAGCCTATTCTACAAAGTGAGTGCCAGGGCTATACAGAGAAACCCTGTCTTGAAAAACAAACAAACAAACAAACAAACAAACAAACAAACAAACAAACTGTTTTGACTTTCTTCCTTGTGACTCTTAACTGGTATTTTTGGTATTTTCCAACAACGCCCTCCCCACCCCTTTGAGTTGTGGTTTCTCCCTTTAAATATCCCCTTACCCAGCTACTCAGGGCCCCTGCGTGGTGTACACTGTGGGTCCCAGAGCGCTCTTGGAATAAAAGTCCTCTTGCAGTTTGCATCAAGACCGTTTCTCGTGAGTGATTTGGGGTGTTGCCTCTCCTGTCAGAATGCGAGGACACGTTCTGGGTCTTTCATACCCATTACCCAGTTTTCAAGCATTCCATCACTCCGGGACTGAAGCATCCTTTTGCTACCTGCCCTGCCTGGAACCTCTGAGATTGCACTGCTGTTTCCATTGTATGACTTCTCTTAATTAAACAGCCGGTGTTTCGACAGATGTCTGTCCATCAATCCAGTCTGCTTGTGACTCTTGCTAGGATCGGATCTGAAGGTCCGCAGGAAACCAAGCATGATTTTCTTCAAGCTATCCCGAGGTATGACGGCTCGGGGATAGAGAGACCCACGGGAACGGCCTGTCGCTGTTCCCAAGAGCAGATGTGTATCTAAGTAAAGAGAACACCTTTTCCATACCAGCTCCACCAGCTCCCGCAAAGTAGTCTCCGCCATGCACCTCAGCATACTAACTAAAGGGACGAGGTTTGACAAAGAAGAATATTTATTCAGTGCAACCACAGTGGGCGGAATAATACACAAAAGAGTTCAGTGGATACCCCTGCCTCCAAGTCTGACTTTGGGCTCTGACTTGAACTTTAGGTTTAAATGGAGGGGAAATTGGGGCAAGGAGTAAGGGACATGCATAATTAGGCTGTACTCACTAGAGTGTAGTTCCAACCAACAATGCCTCAAGGCTAGTCCTTCTTTGCTTATGAATAATTCATCCTACCTCCCAGTAAGATTAGCTTGTAGCACAGCTATATAAAAATCCCACGGTGTGAGTTTTCCTTGAGAGGACCCCGCTCCTTTCTTTGCCTTAGCGTATTCTTTCTGTTTCCTCTGAATTCTTTCTTTGATGGAGATAAGAACCCAGAGTACCTTGCAGAGGTTGCAAACTGATCTGTTTGAGAAATCCTCAGCCTTTGCCTACGCTATGGTAGCACCAGAGCATCCCCCAATCCCAGGATCTAGGACACTTGGAGGAATCAGCACACTACAGACTTAGGAGCTCTGAGAGGCTGGCACTGGGCAGGCTTACAGAGTCCGAGGGTTCCTGGGCTGTTCGTGCTCTTTATACTTTGATGGCTGCATTTGCATCCTATGAGTGAGGTCCCATGGGAGAATGGTGGCTGAGCACAGGGCTTGGGGCTTCATACTGCCAGGCCAACCCAGGGTTGAGTCTGGGTCACCTGATGCTGTTCTATATCTAAGGGGGTGGCTGGGGTGATGGAAAGGCCAGTAGGGCAGGCCTGGCATTCTGTATACTGATTATGTTCAGAGTCACACCCCCCACCTCTCCACCCCTCACACCTCAAGGGTCTGAAGTGCAGGCAGCCTTCCAGTATCCCTGTGCCAGAATGCGTGTGACATTAGCTAGCAGTAAAAGTGCACCAGGTGCAGAGAGCCTGCACAAGAAAGGAATATGTGGCTTTTGTTTGATTGGGGACAAGAGATTTGCACTTTGTGACCACAGCTTTCTGCAGTGTATCAGCGTTGTCCTGTGGGCTGGTTGCCCTCTGCTGGGCAGACTGGATATTAACTCTGAAGTAAATAGTTATGCCAAGAATTTAAAAATCCATTGGGGCGTGATGGTGCACTCCTTTAGTCTCTGAACTTGGGAGGCTGAGGCAGGTGAATCTCTGAGTTGGAGACCAGCCTGGTCTACATAGCAAGTTCCAGGACAGCCAGGAGTACATAGTGAGACTTGTTTAAAAAAAAAAGGAAAAGAAAAACAAAACAAAAAAGAATTTCAAAACCCCGTTTGAGAACATGATTTATGCACACACAGATTTTCTTCTTCAGGGCTTCTGAAGTCTGGGAAATTTTTCTACGATGATTGGAAGTCATAAATAATTTATAATTTACTCTTTACATGCTGCTTCTACAGTAGCCTGATTTTGGGGTAGTGGTGCATTAAAATCGCGTGGGGAGGATGCCATTGAAATTAGCAGAGTTTTGTTCTCTTACCCCATTGTGTGTGTGTGTGTGTGTGTGTCTGTATGTGTGTGAATGTGTGTGCATTTGTGTATGGGGTGAGTATATGTGGTGTGTGTGTATGTGTGTGCATTTGTGTGTGGGGTGAGTATATGTGGTATGTGTATATGTGTATGCATTTGTATGTGGGGTGAGTATATGTGATGTGCATGCGTATAGGGTGAGTGTATGTGGCTGTGTGTTGCATATACATGATAGTTTTACTGGTGATTCATAAATGAAAGGTGAAATATGAGATTCCATTGTGTATATACATAAGTAGTGTTAATTGTACAACTCAAGTATTTGTCTACACCATCTGTATGCCAAGCTCAGTGATAGGGACTTATGTCTGATCTCTCTCTCTCTCTCTCTCTCTCTCTCTCTCTCTCTCTCTCTCTCTCAACTTGCCATAAACTAGACATACATAATAAGAGAGAATCTCAGCGGAGGCGCTGTCTTCATCAGACTGGCCTGCAGACATATCTGTGGGCATGTTTTCCTGATTGCTGCTGATGAGGGATGGCCTTGCCCTCTGTGGGCGGTGCCCTCCCTAGGCTGGTGGTCCTGGGTTGTGTAAGGGAGAAGGCTGAGCAAGCCACGAGGAGCAAGCCAGGGAGCAACGTGGCTTCTGCTTCAGTTCCTGCATCCAGATTCCTGCCTTGGCTTCCCTCAGTGATGGAGTGCAACTGCGACTTGACTAGTAACCCTTTCCTTCCCAAGTTGCTTTGAGTCATGGTGTTTATTGCAGCACCAGAAAGCAAACCAGGATGACGATATGCTATAGCTGCTGGAGTAACGGAACTGTAGAAGCTTTGATTGCTCACATATACTGCTCATGTCCTAAACTGTTCTGGAAAGAGAATGGAAGCTCACCGATTAGGTGGCTCAAGCTAACATCACTAGGGCAGCCTTACTGTCAGCTGATGGACAACCCACTAATATGAACTGGCCTTCTCCCATGTGCTGAGGGCCAGGAGGCCGCTGACCAACTAGAATGAAATGAAGTGTGTCCTCAGCCGAACAGGGTGAAGGAACATGTAAGCAAATATGCATCAGGGTGTAAGTCTGTACTGCCGTGGGCTCTCCCAGCAAATTCCACCCCAGGAGCATCAGGGAAGGGTCTGCCAAAGGGCACAAGGCACCCTGTCTGTGCCAACATGCCTTCAGTATGGGGGTGCACAGAGTTTTTCTAATCTTTAAAAGCAAGTATGTGTGTGTGCTCATGAGTGCAGGTGCCTGCAGAGACCAGAGGTATTAGATTCCCTGGAGCTGAAGTTACAGGAAGCTGTGAGCTACCTGAGTGGATGTTAGGGAGCAAACCCAAATCCTCTGGAAGAGCAGTGCATGTTCCTAATAAATAAACCATCCCTCCAATTTCTAGTCTTTTGGGGTTTTGTAGTGGATTTTAAAAAAATTTATTTTTTTTATTTTCTAGGTGTGAGTGTTAACCTGCAAGTATGTACACCACACATATGTAGTACCCTTGGAGGACAGAAGAGGGCGTCTGGATCTACAGTTTTAAGTGGCTGTGAGCTACTGTGTGGATGCCAGGACCCAAACCCGCATCCTCTGAGAGAGCAGTAAGCACTCTTAACTGCTGAACCATGTTTCCAGACCCGAGTTTTTTATTCACTATTATGGTCGTGGTTATTATTATTGTCTTTTTTTTTTTTTTTTTTTTTTCAAAACAGTGTTTCTCTGTGTAGCCCTGGCTGTTCCGGAACTCTGTAGACCAAGACGGTCTCTGCCTCACAAGCACTGGGATTAAAGGTGTGTACCACCATGCCCTGCTCTCATTGTTATTATTATTTGTGGTTTTTTGATACAGGGTTTCTCCGTGTAGCCCTGGCTGTCCTAGACTGGCTTTGTAGACCAGGCTGGCCTTGAACTCACAGAGATCCACCTGCCTCTGCCTTCTGAGTGCTGGGATCAAAGGTGTGTATTACCATGCCCAGCCTTTCATTATTATTTTTAATGTCAAGATTGAATGCAAAGCCTTGACCGTTCTAGGGAATCACTTTACCATTGAGCTATTGAGCTATATTCTCAGCTACTTGGTTGTACAGAGCATGGGATTCTGAGATCAAACAGAAATTGGTAATCATTTTTTTTAAACTACGTTCTTTTGGCTAATCAAGAAGACCAATGTGGATTATTAGAAGGCTCTGGTAAATTTAAATTCACTAGAGGAACTGGACAGAAAGGAAAGCTTAATTTCAGCTTGGTTAAACACAACGTAATTGCAATAGTGAAATCATTATGCTAATTTAATTAAAAATGTAAAGAGAAAAGCAAACACGTTAGCTAAAATGGTACCTATTTACTTAAGCTTAATGAGTTTTCAACTTGAGTATTTTTTTCCCTTGGAAATAGAATTAGAATTCTCATCTACATCACATCGAATGGTTAACCTGCCATTTTTTATTCCAGACAGATTACAGAATTACACATCTTAAAAGTTTTAGAGAAAAAGAAGACGAAATTGATTAGTTGTGAAATCTCAGGATGGGAAAGGATTTTTGTTTTTTAAGTTCAAAAAATATAATGGTGACTGAAAAAATTAGGCAATTTTAATTTATAAAATGAACATCTAATTATGTAAAATTTAAGAAACCATTGAAATACAAGGTAAAGTATAGCTTGAGAACCAGTTACCAGGTTAATTAAAAAAACCAGGCTAATTAAAAAAAATTTAAAAAGACATTTAAAACTTATTTATTTATTTATTTATTTATTTATTTATTATGTGCATGCATGTTTTACCCACAGGTATCTTATGGCACTGTAAGCTTGTATCACCCATGGAGGCCAGAAGAGGACGTCACATTCCCTGGAGCTGGAGTTATAGATGATTGTGAGCTACCATGTAGGTGCTGGGAACTGAACTCAGGTCCTCTGCAAGAGCAGCCAATGCTCTTAACCAGCTCTACAGCCAGCTATCATAATGCCCTAATTCTCTCAGTGTTCACTGACCTCAAGAGAAATAATTTTCATATTTATATATGTATGTATGTATGTATGTATGTATGTATATATATATATATATATATATTTTTTAATTTTATATGTGTGTGTGTTGTTATTTTGTGTGTTTAGAAACTATAACATAAAGGAAAAAGCAGGGAATCTGGGGCACTAGGAGAACTAGGTTGAATATATCAGGCTTCCTCCAAAGACCTCTGTGCACTACATATTATAATGTATACATACAATTTCTGACAGGTTTGCAATAATAAGTAAATTTTATTTTACTATAAGCATATAAAACAGGATATTAAAAAATACCCTTCAGATGGGTAGTATTTTACTTACAGCCTTAAATTAATGTCCTATTTTCAAGGGACTCATGTGTTTGAAATTCAAATGGCATTAAAAGAGAGAGCGAGCCAGGCGTGGTGGCACATGCCTTTATTCCCAGCACTCGGGAGGCAGAGGCAGGCGGATTTCTGAGTTCGAGGCCAGCCTGGTCTACAAAGTGAGTTCCAGGACAGCCAGGGCTACACAGAGAAACCCTGTCTCAAAAAAAAAAAAAAAGGCTTATAGCCATTTTATTTTCCGGGTGCTTCAGCTATGGCAAGCATAATTGCCTTGGGGGATTTGCCTTATGTCTAGTATGAGGATTTTATGAGGTTTTGCATGGTTTTTCACCAGAAACAAAGGCAGAGGCGTCTCAGATATAAAGAGAAGCTGACCTGCAGGGGAAACGTGTATCGCTGAGGCAGAACCTGGTCAAAGTGCTCTGTGCTGGGTCTTGCGGGGAAGGCATCCAATACTCTCACCAAGGATAAATCCCAGGAGGGGCTAATGAGCAGTATCCAGTATCCAGCTGTGGTAGGATGAGGTATGGTCAGTAAGTGTTTTAACAATCTTGTGCAATGAAGCGCCAAGCGACGCTATCGGGGCTCAGAAGTGTGTCCCGAGGCGGCTGTGTGCTGGGCCCTGCTTTCGTTGGTTAGGAGGAGAGGTTGTCTACTTGCTGGGAGCCAGTCGCTGATTGCAGAGGGACTGAGACCAGAGCCCTTGTACAACCGGACTTTGTTGAAAACACTGTCCCAGGAATTTGGGGGATGGCTCAGGCATGTGCTGCTCTGTCGTTGAATGGGAATGTCTCCATTGCAGACCTACCTGGGTAAGGATGAGAATCCTAGAAAGACCGTGAGACACATGATCTGGAATTCTTGATGCAAGGGAAGTTCTTCTGAAAATGGACACTTTGTCTTTTAGATTCTTTCACACACACACACACACACACACACACACACACACACACACACATGTATTTAAAGCTAGGGCTAGGCAGATAGTTCAGTGGTTAATGTGCTTGCTGGGAGTCTGGAACCTATGTAAATCCCAGAGGGAAGGTAAGAAATAGAACCTGATGTCCCTTTTCTTATTATTTATTTGGCTGTCCTAGAACTCTATAGACCAGGCTGGCCTAAAACTCATATTGATCTGCCTGCCTCTGCCTCCCCAGTGCTGGGATTTAAGGTATGTGCCACCACTGCCCACCCTGATGGTTCCTTTTCTTTTTCTTTTTAAAGAAAAATTTATTTATTTATCTATTTATTTATTTATTTATTTATTTATTTATTTAATGCATAAAAGTATACCACAATTGCTTTCTTCAAACACACCAGAAGAGGGTGTCAGATCCCATTACAGATTGTTGTGAGCCACCATGTGGTGGCTGGGAATTGAACTCAGGACCTCTGGAAGAGCAGTCAGTGCTCTTAACCACTGAGCCATCTCTCCAAAGGTGCCCGCAGTTTAGGTTATAGAGCAGATGAACAGTTAACCCTGGACCCCTGCCAACAGCTTGCTAAGCTGCTCACCACCACCCAAACACTTCCTGTGACTACAGCCCAGTCCCCTCCAAAAACTTTAGAGTAGAGATTACTAAGAGCCAAGTTTGCTTCATGAAGATACATTAGGGTCCTGTGCCTGCTAAGCTTTAAAATGAGCAGGTTATAAATGGCGGAGATAAATCCACACGAAGTTTTTGTTGAGAAAAAAAAAAAACAACAACAGAAAACTATGAGCTAGCCTGATCTATGAGCTAGCATGATATATGAGCTAGCATGATAAAATTGCACCTTTCTGAATACTCAGCCAAGGAGGAAAGAACAAAGGGCTTGCATTCTGGTTTAAAACTTCTTGAGCCGAGCAGTGGTGGCCTACACCTTTAAGTCCAACTCTTGGGAGGCATAGGCAGGTGGATCTCTGAGTTTGAGGCCAGCCTGGCCTACAGAGGTTGTTACCAACCAACCAACTGAAAACACTTCTCTTGCTCAGTCAGCAAACCTGCCCTTCTGGGATGATGCCAGATTTGGCAAAGTTGTAAAGTAAATAGTCTTGCCTTTCTTAATCCGAGTCTTTAGGACTCTTACTATGAAGGGAGGGCCTTTGTTTCTCAGAGCAATATGCAGGAATCTGTAATCCCTGTTCCCTCTCTGGGGAAATGGGAGGCAGAGTCAGGAGAAGACCGTGGACCAGTTCACCTGAGCTGCGCTGCAGTGGACAATGAAGGAGTCTTACACAAGGCAGGAGGCAAACAGCCACACTCACAGCTGCTCTCTGACCTCCATGCAGGAAGAAGGGCTGGGGAACTGGGCCAATAGGGAAAGCAGGACAGTCCTGTTTAAGGGAGGCTGCTTCTTGCTCCTAGGGTTATACCCCATTCCCCCAAAGAATGTTGCAACCTCTACAGCTTTCTAACAGCCCAAGGACTGTGCAGGACCAATGAGAAAGTGGGGGCAGGGGGGGAGGGAAGATGAAAAGGGGAGAGTCCTGAGAGG
Source organism: Mus minutoides (assembly GCA_902729485.2). Classification (NCBI taxonomy): domain Eukaryota; kingdom Metazoa; phylum Chordata; class Mammalia; order Rodentia; family Muridae; genus Mus; species Mus minutoides. The sequence goes on from LR749923.1 coordinate 673,619, forward strand.
CTACAAAAAGTCCAGCCAAGGGACCCCCGACTCCCACCTCTGTGACCTCTCAAATCCTTTTGATGGAAACTGTCTTCAGTGCTGTCTCTCTCTCTCTCTGTGACTGATGTTTCTTCAATCTGGTATTTGCATCCCTGCTACCTCCAACTGTAAGTTTTGATCACCACCCCTCACCCAAGACCCCTGTATCATCTGCACATGCACTGTGTGACATGTGTGAGCCCTCACTCACATGCACACAAATGAACATACATACAAGCTACACATATACCACATACACGCGACACCATATGAAGGGTTATTATAACACTTAGAATTCATATACAACATAAAATACACCTTATGACCATGTTTATACACACACACACACACACACACACACACACACACACACACACACACGGTTTGTTTCGCAGAGTTAAGAACATTTGCATGGGTGTATATAGAACACCCGCCTCTTTGTTTATGCATGGAATCCTCTTCATCTGAGATGTTAGATCATGTATTCACATGAAACATTGACTCTCAGTTCTTCACACCCTACCCTACCCTTGCAACCATGATCCTATGTCTGTCTTTTGATAATTGACTAGTCTAAGTACCCCGTCTTCATTTTTTCCTTCCCAAGATAGCATTTCTCTGTGTAGCCTTGGATGTCCTGAAACTCACTGTGTAGATCAGGCTAGCCTCAAACTCAGGGATCTCCCTGCCTATGCCTCCCAAAAGTTGAGAATAAAGGTGTGCGCCACCATGCCTGGCTTCCATCTTCCATCTCTGATGACTGGTGTAAGGCCCTCAGGGTCCACCCACATTGCAACATTTATCTGAATTACTCTTTCTTGAAAGCTGAATAATAGTATGTTGTGTGAATACAGTACATTTTCTTTATTCATTTAGCCTTAGCTGCTGGGCTGCCCACATTCCTCTGGTATTTCTCTACCACATTTTCTTGGTCTCTTTCCCTTCTTTCAAGCTCTTATGGGTGTGCCTAGTGAGCTGGGCTCAAGTTGACTCTTTCCCAGTACCAGGCTGCTGTCTGTTTTTCTAAAGCCCTGGAAGATTTGGGGACTTCAAGGCCCAAAGACAATCCCTATCAATAGGGAATAGGAACCTGAAGGAAAGTCAATGCTCGGCCTGGTAACTTTGAAATAACCATTCTGAGAGGCCTCTATGAGCCTTCATAGGTGTCCTCATGACATTATATGAGGGTAAGCCTGTGCCTTCAACAGGGGTCTGGATAGTGCATATTTTCTTTTCCTGTCTGTCTTAGTCACTGTTATATTGCTGTGAAGAGACACGACCAAGGTGAGCTTGATTACAATGTCAAAGGTTTAGTCCATTATCATCATGGTGGGCTGTATGGCAGCATGCAGGCAGGCATAGTGCTGGAGAAGGAGCTGAGAGTTCTACATCCTGATCCAGAGGCAACAGATAGAGCCTTAAAGCCCACCCCAGTGACAGGGCCATTCCTCCTAACCCTTTCAAACACTCTACCAACAGTGAGCCAAGCATTTAAATATGAACCAATGTGGGTGTCTTAGGGTTTCATTGCTGTGAAGAGACACCATGACCATGGTAGCTCTTATAAAGGAAAACATTTAACTGGGGCTGGCATATAGTTTCAGAGGTTTAATCCATTATCATCATGGTGGGAAACGTGGTGGCATGCAGGCAGACATGGTGCTGGAGAAGGAGCTGAGAGTTCTATATCTTGATCCACAGGCAGCAGAAGGAGACTGTGTTCCTACTATGTCTACACTGGGCATAGCTTGGACTTAGGAGACCTCAAAATCTTCACAGTGACACACTTCTTCCAACAAGGCCACACCTTGGGTCAAGCATTCAAACATGAGACTATGGGGGGCCATTCCCATCCAAACCACCCAAAGGAACCATTCTTACTGAAGCCACCACATTACATTGTCTTATTGTTTGAATTTCATGTCACCTGCTTCTGAGGATCACCTTCCAAAATAAACAACTGTACCCAAATCCCAGGAAGCTCTGCTTTTCGAGTAGTGAGTGACCTCCTTTGAGACACCTGCTTATTCTAGTCTCTTCTCCCCTACAAAAGAACATTTGATTCTATTTTACAGTTTCCCATTACAGCACTAAAACAGATTAAAATGTAAATTAACCTGCTGGGCGGTGGTGGTGCACGCCTTTAATCCCAGCTCTTGGGAGGCAGAGGCAGGCAGATTTCTGAGTTCGTGGCCAGCCTGGTCTACAAAGTGAGTTCCAGGACAGCCAGGACTATACAAAGAAACCCTGTCTCGAAAAACCAAAAAAAAAAAAAAAAAAAGGTAAATTAAATGAAAACATACAAGTATTAAGATGGTGCTTACTTTGGTCTACTTACTGGGCACACTAGGTGACTTGTAGTTTGGGAATTCCGAGAAGATACCCAGGCAGGAGCAGACTTAGGGTAAACCAATCAGTCATCAATCAATCAATCAGACAACAAAACCAACTTGACTTTCTATTTCTTTCTGTCCAATCAAAATGAAATACCACAGTAGGACTATGACTGTTGTATTTGTTATTTATTTATTTATTTATTTATTTATTTATTTATTTAATATGTGAGTACACTGTCACTGTCTTCAGACACACCAGAAGGGGGCCTCAGATCCCATTACAGGTGGTTGTGAACCATCATGTGGTTGCTGGGAATTGAACTCAGGACCTCTGGAGGAATAAGTCAGTGCTCTATAACCTCTGAGCCATCTCTCCAGCCCTGTATCTGGATTTTATATGCCCTGATCTTTCTGACTTACCATTTGTAACCATTAATCTTCATTGTCAACTTGACAATTTAGAATCACCTAGGAGACTGGTGACCTTGGAAGTGTCTGTGAGGACATCTCCAGAGGGTTCTCTGAGAGGGAGGACTTCTCTTGAGTGTATGAGGAGCACCGTGCTATGGGGCCAGGGACCCTGACACAATAAAAGAAGTAAGGTAGAGAAAGCCAGCAAGATGCTGGCATCCTCTTTGTTTTCCTAGCAGATGCCAAGGAGTCACAGTTGTATGCCTTAGTTGTTTCTGCTCCCATGATCTCAGTGCCTTGCCTTGTGCTGCCGTGGAGACAGGCAGGTACACAATGGCCTAGAGGGGGTCTTTGCTAGGAGGGCATTCTGTTGGCTCCGTAGTGAGATTGGCAGGGTACCAGCAGGGCGAGGAGGAAGGGCTCACTCACTCTGTGCCTGAGAAGAAATGTGTTGAAGAAGCTGGTGCCTGTCATCTGGAGTGTGAGGCACAAGGAAGAAGCTAACCAGAGCTTCTGTAGAGAGTTTAATGAACACCATGAGCCTATGTGGTGGAAGATGGTCAGGTCTGCCTGTGGGCGGGGTGGGGGGTGGATATGCGTCCCTGGAGGAGTGGGAGTGGTCCGAGGAAGGAGCTGTAGCGTCAGGACCTCATTCCTTCCACCTGGGAGGCACGGAACACCCAAATAGGAAAGTGAATGGCACAAAGGAAGCTTTTTCTATCTTTCTAGGTTTAAGTCAGGCTGGGGGTTTGTGAGTTAGAGGTAGGGAGGGGCGAAGGCTTAAATGAAATGAGCTTAAAGTTTGATTTAGATTGGACTGGACTTTGTAATAACAGCCAGTCAGACCGCTTGTTAACACCCGAAGGTGACAGGAAAAGCGATAAAACGTGCCCCAGATTCCTCCAGAAGAAATGGGAGGCCACATAGAATAATGTAAAAAGACAGCCGTGTGAACAGTGCTCTTTCATGATTTCCCTTCACTGTACAGACCAGTTAGTACAAAAATTCAGCTGGAATAAAATGTTGCTCAGCACAGCAATGCTGGGGTGGCGGAGGGAGCCCACTTTCCCCACATTCCCGACCCCCAAGAGAAAGAGAGCAAGCACATCAGTAAGTCAGCAATCTCATCGTCATTCTCTGTCAGCCTGTCCCAAATCTTGTGAACCAGAGGCTGTAGAACCCCCCGCCCCCCGCTGTCTTCAGGCTTCCCAGGCACTCTGCTTTCAGGCGACCTGGAAGGGCCACTGAGAAGTCCTGCGTTCGTGTTTACTTCAGAAGAACGTTGTGAACTACGAAGCAGACAAGCTTGCGTTGAGACAAGAGCCTTTCAAGTGGGTAGCCGGCTACGTATTACCCCTAGATTTGGAGGCAGAAGCAGGAGGATATCTGTGAGTCCCAAGTGAGAACCTGCCTCAAAACACCCCAACTCCCCACCCCCGCCAAACCCGCACACAATCTTACACACAAAACCCTTACAGAGACTACTTTAGTCTCCTGTCCACTAGCCCCGCTACCTCCCTTCCGAGTTCACCCGCTGGACCCCAATTCTTCCTGCTGCACGCAATTAAAAGAGGCTCTCTATTCCGATTGGACCTCAGCACATCCCACGAGTGGGAGTCGGGGCTCTCTAGGTCAGCGACCTCAGGCTGCTTCTCCTTTCCCTGGCGTCTGAGGCTGAATGCTCCGGACCACTGTGGTCCCGTGAGCTGCCGGGTCGTGTCCAGCCGGCAGAGGGCGCTCGGCTCCCCCCACGGGGCTCCGGCCGAGAGGAGGCGCCGGGGCTCGCGAGCATCTCCGGGCGGCCGGGAGGGGGTGCGCGCCTCCGGCCGCTGCAGCCCGGCTTCTGTCACCGCGGACGGCACCTCACTGGAGGGTGGGCGGGAGCGGCGTCTTTGTCCGGCGAGGCGTCCTCAGCCCGGGCCATCCCTGTGATTAGAGCCGGGCGGCCTGGGCGGTGCCCAGCGGTGAAGTGCGCGGGCGGAGGGCTGGCCGCGGCCACGGCCCCAGGTACCCCGGTGCCCTAAGCTCGCCACCTGCGCCACCTCTGCCCGCGCTCTGTCAAGTTGCAGAAGACCCGGGTGGGTCAGGAGTCTGGACGCGTGGGCGCGTTGCAAACTCCAGCTGCGAAGGAGCTGCGAAGGAGGTAGCCCGGCCCGGGATGCTCCCGGAGGCTGATCTGGTCTCTGCACATCCTTCTTGGCTCCTCCAGACCCAGGTGAGCGACTGCTGTCCGCGCGTCCCGATCCGGCTGGAGACAGGTGCAGAGTGGGGCGGAGGCGGTGCCTTTTGCTGGCTTCTCTGGCATCAGAGAGCCCGCTCCCCGCTGCCCACATCTTCTGCTCCGTCGGAGAGAGGCTGCAGCCCACTCGCACCTTCCGGGGATGTCAGGTTGAGCACGGTGTTTCAGAGGCGACAGCGGGTTAGCCTAAGCGAGCTCCCACCCCTCTCCACCCCCAGCTCGGGATAATTCGGTCCGTGTCTTCGTCTTAATTTAGCACTGATGTGTTATTTCCTTGGAGCCCTAGAATGGTAAGGCTTGCTCCATCCATTTTTCAACCCCCTTCATTCTGAGTCTGTGCAGGGAAAGGCTTGCAAGTGATGTTACTACCGTTCTATTTTAAATACAAACACCCAGAGAAGTACGCTTGGCGGCGTGCCAGAGGCGCCTGCACTCTTTTGTTATGTAAGTGCTTCACGGGAATATTTGCTGGTTGGTAAAGTTAGGAGCAGTTACCAGAGAACCTAAGAGCGCAGGAAGTCAGAGCCATCATTTCTGTCTTAGCTCAAAACTTTCCTTCAGGATAAGCATGAGATGGTTTTGCTATCATTTAAAGGCAACACGAGGTCCTTTCAAAAGAAAAATTCATACGGTAGAATCTCAAGCGTTAAGACACAAAACAGGCTTTTTAATGAAGTCTGTTATAAAAACCAGTGGGATGTCTCTGACAATAAATAGGTAGGAAGTGACTTAAAGAAATAGATCCCTGTCACATAGCGGTTTTGGCTTTTAAATTGTTAGGTAGTTTTATTTTGCTGGCACGTGGACATGGCTAATCGTGTGTTGACAGTTATTAAAGATCTCTGCTCACACGTACCGTAAATTTTCAGGTATAAAGATGAGAGTGGAAAGCATCAGTTACGCATCCTGTTCTTACTGGTTTCTGGTGATGGCGTTTGTTTTGTGTATGGCTTTCTGGTGCTTGACATGTGGAGTCAGGGCTGAGACTGTTGGTCGGCATCGTTTCGTGCTCCATTTAGTCTCCGTGCAGCGTAAGGTGGGGCTCGGTGGGTTCGAGGTACCCCAGCCAGGCGTGTGGCATATAGGGAGAGAAACTTGTGTTTGACCAGAGGGAAGCTAATAGATTTTAGCTTGGGTCTTTTTTCATCTAAGTGATTTTCCTGCTTCTTTTTCTTTCAAAGAAAAGCTGTGTGTACCAGGGACCCTTAGTTCCACAGAGGGTACCCATGGGAGTCTTAGTGGGGGTACAGTGCATTGTGCCGAGGAATCCCTGAAAGTTCAGTAGTCTTGGTGAGAAGGAGTGCCTTCTTTTTGTTTGCACGATTAAAAAAAATTGTTTCACCAAGAATTTATTTTTCTCACTAAATGGACGTTTTCATATACTATATAGGAGTGCAAACTAGTCAATCAGGTGCACAAAAGCCTTTTTGGTATTTTTAAGGACAGAGGGAAAGCTGGCATCTTTTGTAAGTCCACATTTCCACAGCTTGGGGCGGGCTTACTGAGGCTTTATGGGAGCTTATGTAAGAGGCACGACTGCTTTTGGTACTCGGCTAAACACCCTGCTTTGGCTATTACATAATTGACATGGAACTAGGCTGTCAGAGCTGAAATTGTGAGGGAGAATGTATAAAAACCTAGGCTCATGTGGGATGCACACAACACACACACACACACACACACACACACACACACACACGCACGCACGCACGCACTCTCGCACGCACACACACACACAGAGCTTTATAATGAATAGCTGCTGACAAATTAGAAGGAGCAGCAGGGATGGTCGTTTGTGAACGGGAGATAAGAACTGTGTCAGGAGGATGGCTGGAATAGATAACTGTTAGGTAGGTCTGAATGCTGGCTGGAAACTACTGCAGCCCTTTCCATGCTGGCTGAGACGCAGAGGCTGGGAAGCTTGGCCTTCTGGTTCCTCACCTGAACTTATTTTGGGAGGCCCTGGGAGGAGCACTGGCCGTATATTTATTATGTAGTTTTGTAGTTTTTGATTCTTTTTTAAATATGGAGGATTCTCTTGCCACTCTCTCAACCCTAATTTTATAAATCCAACTTTCTATGAATCTTGAATCTGTTCCATTTTCTGTTATGTTTAAATGTTACCTTATAAAATAGCCTTTTAATTATTATTATTATTATTATTATTATTATTATTATTATTATTATTATTATTGTATATGAAAACACTGTAGCTGTCTTCAGACACACCAGAAGAGGGCATCTGATCCTTTTAGGGATGGGTATGAGCCATCATGTGGTTGCTGGGAATTGAGCTCAGGTCCTCTGGAAAAGCAGTCAGTGCTCTTAACTGCAGAGTCATCTCTCCAGCCCAGCCTTTTCTTTTTGAAAAAAAATTTTTTTTCTTATGTGTGTGTTTGCCTGCAAGTCTGTGAACCACATGCATACAGTACCCATGGTAGCCAGAAGAGGGCATCAGATCCCCTAAAACTGGAGATACAAGTGGCTGTGAGCTACCTTGTGAGTGCTGGGAATCAAACCCGGCTCCTCTAGAACAGCAGCCATGATATTAACTGTTGAGCAGTCCTCCCAGTCCTCCCAGTCCTCCCAGTCTTCCCAGTCCTCCCAGTCCCCCACCCCACCCCACCCGCCAAACCTCATGGAGCTACAGCTTCCTGAAGACCAGTCTCATGTTTTGTCATCTCTCAGGACTTCTTTTTGGATCTTTGTGTGATCTGGAGAAAAGAAAAACAAACAAATAAACAAACACCCCCACCCACACCCAACCTCCACCTTCTCCCCAAAAACAGCAGCAGGAAAGGATATGTGTGGAAAGTAAGCTGCAGCTCACCTGCATCTCAGAGGCAGGGTGCCAGGAGAGAGGGAAGAAAACAAAACAAAACAAAACCAAACAGCTATGAGATATTCATTAAAAAAAAATGTTAATGGGAACAGAGAGCACCGGCTCTGTTGGAGACCTTCCTGTATAAATTCTTTAGCATCTCTCTCAAGTAGGAATTTCAAATAGTGAACAAACAAAACCAGCCTTGGGAAATAACCCACAAGAGACAAAGTATGCTGGGAAGGACCAGATGAGGCAGGAGGCTGTCTGATTAGCAATCTTCTAAGTAGGTAAGAGCCTTTAAATGGTGCCTGAGAGGGGAGTTGTTACTCTTTGAACAACTCTTTGCTGAGGAGGGTCTCCTTTTTTCTGACCCGATTTCTACTTTCTATTGGAACTTGAATGTCTTCAGACCTTCCCTTTTTGGCTCTTCCCACCACAGCACGCCATACTCATCTATCATCATCCGCCATCAGTCACCTGATATTTACTATCTATCCATCAGCTGTCCTCTAGCATCCACAATTCATTATCCATCCATCGTCCGTCAGCATCACCCATCCATTTATAAAGACGCCGTCCTTCACCAGACACACGGGCTCCCTATGAGCCCTTTCCTCAACTGGGGCTTGACATTGGCCTAGAAGATCTGCACTTTCAGCGTGAATGATTTTGTTCTTCTATCCCCTACCTATGAGAACACAGCTTGTAGTGGGCATGGAATGACCTAGCAAAGACTGTAGCTGGATTTCCTTTTGTTACATCATTTATTTAAAAAGTGAAGCAAAAACCTTAACATTGTAAATCGTCTCTCATCACTCTGGGATGCAAAAAGCACCCAGAGGTGCTTTTCCTCAGAGACCTTTTGAAATGTGCTCACTAGGAAGGACAAGGCTCTGCCTCCAGTCTCTGCAGAAGGATAAGACCTAACCATGGCAATGCTAGCCTGCAGACAGATCCCCCTAATCACAGACATTGAATATTGCCTTATTTTGATATATTTCTACTCCCATGATTCTGATCCCACACTCATGGACAGGAGTTAAGTTCAAGCGGTCGTTGTTGTCGTCATCGTCCTCCTTCCTTTCCTTCCTTCCTTCCTTCCTTCCTTCCTTCCTTCCTTCCTTCCTTCCTTCCTTCCTTCCTTCCTTCCTTCTCCTTCTTCTTTCTTCCTCCCCTCCTCCTCCCTTTCCCCTCCTCCTCCTTCCCCTCCTCTTCCTCCTCCTCTTTGAGATACTGTTTTACTATGTAGCTTTGGCTGTCCTGGAATGCTCTATGTAGACCAGGCTGGCCATGAACTCAGAGATCTACCTGCCTCTGCCTGCTGAGTTCTGGGATGAAGGGTATGCACCACCACCTTGTCAAGTTCAAGTTCTGTAAGTTCTTTCCTCTCATCCTGAATAAAATCTGTGCTTACTGCAACTTCGTGTCTGGATTAAAAATGTGTCACCATCATGCAATGTTCTAGGCACCAGGGTATACATAGTGAAGAAAATGGGAAAACACAGTGCCCTTAAGGAATTGAATGAGGTTAAGTAAAATGTCGAGTGGATCAGGTCTAGCGGAGGAAAATAAGTCAGATGGGGGTGAAGTAGTTTGGAGGAGAGAATCACTAGTTCTAGTCACATGGTCAGGAAAAGCTCACTGAAGGGATATAGTGCTGACACTCAAGGGTTCCTGGCAAGGGAGGAGCCCATTGGGGCCTCTCAGGGCAGAGGACAGTTGGCACCTGGGAGCCAGGGCTAGGGGCAGCACTGGAAATTCTCATGCTACTATCATAATGAACAAGCAGCAGCTTGCTCTCTGTGGGAGAATGAGTGCTGGCATGTCCCTTCAGGGCTTATCAATTGATGTCAGAGAGACAGGGCTAACCAAGTTTTCTCAAGGCACCAGAAACTTGGTCTGGACCACTGAGTAGGAAGAGAGGTTATATGTCCTCACTGGGAATTCTCCTGGTCTGTTTTAGGAAAGAGGCCAGAAGGCAAGTTTCATGGCAACCTGGACTTTTGCCCCTCACCTTAGGAATGTATTAGAGCTGTGGTGGAGAACCAGAAAATTCATCCTTGAGGAAAAGAGAAATGAGCCAGAGAAAAGCCCACCCGAAGGCAACCTGGCTATAAGGCGTGAGGAAGAGAGGTGTTTAGTGTGGCAGTGAGGACCCTGGACACCCAGACCTTTGCATCCGATGGCTCAGACAGATGGTTGTGGGTATGTGTGCATCTGAACCCAGACTTCTATAGATCCTTTAGCCCAGGAGGTAGAGAGGCCCCTGGGAGAACGGGAGCTAGGAACTGGCTGATGTTTTACCTATATTTTCTGGGCACAGAGGCTGAGCTTGGGGTGTAGGCCAACGTCTAGGCTAAATGCTTATTTTTAAAAGACTGTAGCTTGTAACCATGTTTTACCCCCGAGAGCCCAGGAATGTGTCTCCTGTGTGGAGGTTCTTGGTCTGCGGTGGCAGAAGGAACCTCAGAGCATGTGCAGGTGACAGTCATGGCCGGCTGCTGAGTCTGTTGCTGCATCTTGTGCTGCTTTGTACACTTGGGAGATGCAGCGTTTAAGGTCATTTCTGGCTTTTTGGTACTTTCAGGTGCCATGAATGGGTCACTACAATGGATCGATCTGTATGCATCATGTAAAATCCAAATGGATTGCAAAATAGATTTAAGATTTAAGATCATAGCTGGGCATGGTGGCGCACGCCTTTGATCCCAGCACTCGGGAGGCAGAGGCAGGCGGATTTCTGAGTTCGAGGCTAGCCTGGTCTACAAAGTGAGTTCCAGGACAACCAGGGCTATACAGAGAAACCCTGTCTCGAAAAAAAAACCCAAAAACCAAACAACAAAAAAAACACAGCTGGTCATAGTGGCCTTTAACCCCAGCTCTCAGGAGGTAGAGGCAGGTGGATTTCTATGAGTTTGAGACCAGCCTGGTCCATATAGGGAGTTTCATGGCAGCCAGAGCTACATAAAGAGACTCTGACTCAGGGAGAATCACATTCCCAGGCACTTGATATGCTATTAGCTACTCGAGCCTTCTTGGGGTGGTTTTCTCAGTCAACAGTCTTACCTTCTGCTAAGTAAATAGGAAACAAATGATTAAATGAATAAAGCAAGTGACTAATGTCTGGGTCTCTTGTTTTTATTTTCTGTGTTGTTACCACAGTGTGTACTAGATGGAAGGAGAGAAGCTAGTTCAACCTGCTGATACAGTGCTTGCTTCGTGTTTCACAGGAACAGTTATTTTCTTTTAGGATAATGAATGGCCCTTGTCCTGGACTGGGCAGCTTGAAGACACTTGATACTTCTCCATGTTTGCCCTGTGCACTCCATGGACCTACAGCCCCACAGATTCAGTTCCTAGATCGAGTGTAGGAGGTGAGCAGTGGGTGTGGCTAAGGCCAGCCCAGTGCTGGTGACAGGTTGATATTGGTGCTGGGAAGTCTGAGCCTCCTGCAGACAGAAGAGGTGTATTAGCAAGTTGAGATTGATACAGTGATTTTCGATGCTTTCTAGAAGCACAGCAGAGACAGCACGGAGCACAGAGCCATGGGTTACAGGAAATGACAACAGAGGCAACAGTAGGAAAGCTAAGTCCCCACATTTTGCCAGATGGCTGCTGTAAAGTACTAATCCCAAACACAATATGAACACGGTCTCTGCAAAATGACTGGAGAAGTAATCTCAAACTACCAGAATTAATTAATTGTTTCTGCGCTGAACGGTTCGAAATTACTCATGCAAAATACCTTCTCAGAAAGACAATCTTTTCTACACACAGATGGGGACTTGTCACATATGCCCAAACCATTTTTAGTTCCCAATGCTTATAAAAATTATTTACTTATTTTTATCTTATGTTTGGGTGTTTTGCCTGCACGTATAGCTGCACACTGTGCATGCAGTGCCCATGGCGGCCAGAAGAGGGTGTCAGATCCCCCTGGAACTGGAGTTACAAATAGCTGTGAGCTGCCATGTGGGTGCTAGGAATTGAACGCAGGTCCTCTGGAAGAGCAGCCAGTGCTCTTCACTGCTGAGCCATCTCTCCAGCTTCTATGAAGTCATTTTAATACAATGATATTGTCTTTGGTCCTCAAACTTCATACTGAAAAGTTTCTGCTAGGTTTTAGGATGATAATTCTGAGAAGAACTTAAGATGCTGCAGGGAACTAACTGTACACGTGAGTTAGAGCTGGTTCATGGGGTTAAGAACAGAAGAGGAGATATCCTCTCCCCCAAGCCTCCCTTTATTATACATAGTATTATAGTGTCATTCTGGAGCCTAATACTTGAGCCCATTAACTTAGTGGATGTTACAAGGCCTCACAACAACCGTTCCCCTAACAACATTATATAACATTAAAATTATTCTGCAAAAAAACCAAAACCAAAAACAAACCAATTTCCATCACTGAGTGTGCTAGTTTTCTGTTGCTATAACAAAATACCAGAGTCTGGATGCTTACAGGAGTGTCCAATCCATGGCTTGCAGCCAGCTGCATGTGGCCACATCTGGCTATGGATATGGGATATGCTCGACATTGTAAACTTATTTAAAACCCTGAGACTTATTTATTTATTGTAACTTGATTGCTGTTGTTCTAAAGTATAAACTTTACAGGTGATGCTGCGACTCAAAACCAAAAGGTTGGACATTCATGGAATAAAAAGGGTTAACTAATTACTTTTTCCAATTTTTTTTAGTGTGTGTGTGTGTGTGTGTGTGTGTGCGTGTGTGTGTGTGTGTGTGTGTGTGTATGTATGTAACAATAATAATTAAAGAAGGGATTTGGGAAGAAGTAGGGGAGGCATGGGAGAGCTGGAGGGGGCAGAGTGAGGTAGAAATGAAATTATGAAATTCTCAAAAAAAAAAGAAAAAAGAAAAAAAAACCCAAAACTTATAAGACACACAAAGCTGAGAATGGCTGTACCTGTATAGCAATCCTATCCAGTACAATACTGTGAGCCACATATGTAATGCTTGCTGGTATTTGTATTGAAGAGTAAACCCAGAGTTAGTGACAGTGCAGTTGATTTAATCTAATATGTCTGCAGTATGGGAATTTTCCCAGGCACACGTGTAGAGACCAGGAGACAACTTGTGGAGTCAGTTGGGTTCCAGAGCTAGACTCATTTCTACCCGCAGAGCCATCTCACAACCCCAAATCCCGTATTTTATTTTATTGTTTGTTTTCCGAGACAGGGTTTCTCTGCGTAGCCCTGGCTGTCCTGGGTCTTGCCTTGTAAACCAGGCTGGCTTAGAACTCAGATGTCTGCCAGCCTCAGCCTCCTGAGCACCACCACGTGTAGTGGCTTCTGTAGTTTATTCAGAATCCTGTAGTTTATACTAATAATGCATCCTAGAACTACTGACTAGCTGCATTTCGGGTACCCAGAAGCCACAAAGATTTCAGGCTTTTAGACACATACCACGGTATTCACAAGATTCTGACATCACCACTAGCACAGCATTTATTTATTTATTTATTTATTTATTTATTTATTTATTTATTGGTAAGACGTTTACTCACATTCTTTCTCAGAAATCACACAACCCGTTGGCACAGGTAGTGAGACAGGCATGGAGTCATTTTCTTGTCCTCCCTGAGTCCTGCCCGGATCGGGCTGTGGTGGACAAGAAGGGCTTTGCTAAGGCGATGCTTAGGAAGACAAAGGGCAGAGCAATTCAGGAGACTCGAGGAGGAAAGGCAGAGGGGTGTGTGCGGAATCGCCGCAGCTAGGTTAGCTAGCGTGTGCTCAGCAGTTTGGTTCACTTGGAGCAGGCATGTGAGCGTCTTGCCCAGGGAGTGGTGTGGCTGAGCTGGATCTGGAGGCTGAGCTATCAGAGGCCACCTGCTAGGGAGCTAGGATGCCCTTCCTTGTTAGCAAGCTATGCAGTGGGATTTGTGTTCTTGCTTCAGCATGTAGACACGCCATTGACTTTTCTTATTTCCCTTCGGTCTTCTGCAGGACAGGGGTATTGAGATGCCAGGGGTTACTATGAAGATTAAAGGAACTAGCAGTGGTCCCATCTATGACTCCCATGACTATAGAGACCGTCTCCCCGGCAGACACCATACACTGAACTCATAGTTCTTCAATATGTCCGTATTCTAGTGTACTCAGAGAACACTATTAAGAATATACATCCTTGGAGCATCGGGATCAACCTTAGGGCTGGTATTTAGGAATTATGTCCATGCTTATGTTTGTGTAGATACCTTGATTTGATTGTTTACCAATGTGCAAAGTCTGTCTCCTTAGCCTTTTTCTATCTGAAGCCCAGGGCGTTACACTAGGTCCATGTTCTGTTGTTAGCGATGGTCTAGAGAACCCATTCTAGCCACAGTGGTCATTCCCTGTGTCTCAGGGTTCCTCTGTGTGAGGTTGACCAGTTGCTTCTTGGCCAGCCTGTGGTCCTCCATGGAATGCCCTTATCCAGTCTGGCTTTCACTCGTACACATGTAATCTTCACAGAGCAGTTAGGATACCTTAACTTCGTTCAAACTCTTACATACATGTTTTCATTGGTGAGCTTCTATGTGTGCCAGAGATCAACCTGGTGTGTTATTCCTCAAAGTTGTCCATCTTGCATCTTGAGACAGGATCTCTTACTGAGACCCAGCATGTGTCAATTAAGCTAGGCTGGTTGACCAGTGAGCCCCAGGTTCCACCTATTTCCCCAGTGTAGGGATCACAATTACACCTAGCTTTTTATGAAGATGATAGGTATCAAACTCAGGTCCTCTTTCTCTGCGTGGCGAGCACTTTAACACCTGAGTTATCCTCTGAGTCCCTATTTCCTTATTAACAAACCATTGCTTCCTGTCTCCTCTTTACCATGCCTTCTGTAATTCCAAATGGTCAGGGCTGTTTCCTGTTTAGTAGCTCTGTGTGGCCATTAGTAACATTAATAACAACACATGCTTTTCTCTGATTACAAAGGTTTCCTTTCAACAGTTGCTATCACTGAGACACTTTCAGCTTTGTGGCAGTCAGCATAGCTCACAATGTCTCTGTTTTAAGGTGCAGCCATGACAGGGACCCTGCAGATAGAGTGCCTCTGAATGCTACTTTCCCATTGCATCTCCCTTAAGGATCTTCTGATGCTCTTTGAGAAGTCGGATTGGTTCTGAGGGAAACGATTGGTTTTCCCTAGCCTTGCCAACTTGGACTCTTTAATTGCTCTGTCGAATTCCAATGGCAATTTTGATGTCATGTTTTGATCTTATATTTTATCTCTACGCTTAGAAAATAGGGACAGAAAACAGGTGACTGGTACTCAAGAGATCAATATGTTTATTTGGCAGGAGGGTGCTCGTTCATGAACACAGAGCGAAAATAAACCAAGTAAGACTGAGGGGAGGCTGCTGCTGTAATGGGTCTCCTGGTGGGAGGGAAATGCCTTCCACCCTTTTCTGTTCCCACTCAGAAAGAAACACGTTTTTGAACACGTAAATTTTTGGTGCAGAAGGATTCACACAGCTGCTCTTCCGTTGGCTTTTCATCCCAACAGTACTGTGCATACTATGAATTATGTCAAGGGTGGTGTGGCGGGGGGTTGTGGTAAGCTCTTAAGATAGATGGGTTATTAATATATTTATCAGACAGGAGTGGATTCTTTCCATTCCGTCTGGGTCCCACATGGGCACCTGCTCCCTGTTCCCACCCCCTCTTGACTCTGACATCCATCCACAGCCCGGCTCTTCCTGCCCCGTCTTGCCTCTGCCATGCCTGTGATCCTGGCCACAGGTTTGCTTTTAGAGAGACCTCCTGCATTGCAGAGGGGAGGCTGGGAAGGCACTGGCAGTTGCTGTGGACAGAAAGGAAGAACTGAGAAGCAGCTCAGAGACCCCCAGATGTGGAGAGAACGCAGTTATTATCTTCTGGGCACCAAGGGACCGTTGACATGGAGAAGAAAATTGATCTATGTTAAGTAATACATAGTGTTGAATATTTAATTATGTATAATAATCCCTCCAATCTTGTCCCTTTTTTCGGAAAAATTTGGAATTTTCCATTTGTTTCCTAGGTGAAAATGGTTGAATATTGAACAATGTGCTTGTCCTTCAACCCAAGAAGAGCAAATATTTTGTGATATCTATTCCAGCAGGTTTTAGAGAGAAATCTGTCTTTCCTACTATTGAACATCGGGTCTCTTTGTCATTTAATTGAGGAAAAAAAATTTTTTTGTTCCTGAGTTTTTGGGAAATAATTTTTAAAAGGATGTAATTAATATTTTCAATATCTTAAGGTCCATAGTTTCATTGGTTCTTAATTTCTCCTGAAGTAAAATAAAATTAATACAGAAGAGGTTACATGTAGTAGTATTTACAACACTGAAGAGCCACACAATAGACACAGACATCATGAATTAGAGGCATGTGCCCCCCAAAAGCATGTCAACTTCTTCAATAATTTCATTTCTGTGAGGGTTTTTATGATCATTAACTACTCAAGGGATGAAGACAGAGGATGAATGCAGTCATGTAATCCACAGGGGATTAACCAGAAAATAAGATTAAGTGGCTCCCAAATCCTAGACTTAGCCCGTAGGAGCTCACGGGATGACACCAACTGGAAGTTTGTGTAATTACAGTATAGAGCCAAGAACTCTATGGCATGAACCCCATTCCAACAGGATGCGGTATCACGATGTTATTGTGTGTGCTTTGCTGCCCTCTTTCCGGTGTTTTCAGGTCTCTTTTTCTTTCTAGGTTTCCACAGCTGGATTGCCTGCTAGACCAGATTGTGACCAGTGACCCGGAAGCTTGTTTTAGGGGTCAGGGGTCAGGGTGAGTTCATATATGGTCCTCTTACATTTATTATTCGCTTTGCAGTCACCACTTGAGTGCCTTACACTTCCTCCTCTCTCCCAGTAAAGGGCTGCCACTGTTTTTAATTTATGTTTTTGTAGGCGATGTCATTTATTTAAAAGGCCACCCTGTCAATGAATTCTCCTACGAAAGCTTATTTCATTTTGTCTATTTAAAAGTGCGAAGAATACATTCAGATGGCAATGAGACCCAAGTTCAAGCTTCATGTTTTGTTAATGGTTTTACAGACGCCATAGACATCTCTTTCTTAGTGGTAATTAATCTTCTACTATGACAAAAGGTTATCTCATTGCTGTAGCTACATCGATTGACAGAAACGGGGCAAGAAGCTACAGCAGTATGGGGCTGACTGTTGTTGGTGTTGGTGGGAGGGCTTGCTGAACTATGTGCTTGATAAATGCGGCCTCCCAGAGAAGCTAGCCAGGTGGCTTGTACCTGCAGAACCAGCACTTGGGACAGGAGAATGACTGCCAGTTGGAGGTGAGCCCGTGCTATATAATAAAAGTTTCAGATCAGGCTCGGCTGCTTTATCTTTGTCTTAAAACTAAAAACCGACCAGGAAAGAAACCCAGAGCCAAGAGAGCAAAGCTGTACCGGTGGGCAAGTCAATGCTCTATAAATAAAACCCGTTTAACCAAGATCAGAAGCTGGAGTGAGCAGCCGTGGCCATGGAGAGTTTCAAACATTGAGGAAAGCTCTTCTGGGGGAGGGATGTTTGTCCCATATGGCATTATGTGAAATTAGACAAAAGCATTCCTTCCATATGACATTTTATTCCCATCTAATTGGAAAATTGTTGAACTAAACTGATTGTTGGAAAAAGATACTTTATTACCATATGCTAGAAAATTATAATGTAAATAGTCAAATTACCTACCAGGAATGTATCCAAGTTTTAAGAGAGAGACACAATTTTAAAAATAACTGAGATATCTGGGTGAGTAGGGAATGCCTCCGCTGAAGTGTGGCAGTTTTCCACCTTGCACAGTCTGAACGCCCTGCAGGGCTGTTCTGCATTGTTCGGACCCAATTCATGGTAGGTGGGAAGAGGAGTTTTTTTATTATTATGTTCTGCTTTTGGAAGATGGAGGATTGAAATAGAAGTTTGAAGCATAGCTTTTATTGGAAATTTAGGTGGTTTGAAAGGAATTTGACAGACATGTTAAAAGCTTCCATAGGTTTCAGGTATTTTTATTTTTCTCGGGGTAAAATTAGGGAAGGGAATAGAAACTATTTTAAATGAAAATTCTGGCTAATTCCTGCAGTCCTGTGCTTGACTGTTAACTTGACACACTCAGGAAGGAAGTAACTCCTTTTGAGGAATTGCCTCCATCAGCTTGGCCTGTAAGCCTGTCTATGAGGCATTTTCTTGATTGCTGATTGATGTAGGAGGGCCTGTCAACTGTGGGCGGAACCATCCCTAGGCAGGTGAGCCTGGGCTGTGTAAGGAAGGCAACTGTGGTCTCTGCTTCAGTTCCTGCTGTGGGTTCTTGTCTTGTCTTCCCTTGATGATAGATTGTAAGTGGAAGCTGAGTTAGACCCTTTTTTCCCCCAGGGTGGTTTTATTGAGTGTTTCGTCATAGCAACAAGGTGTTATAAAGTTTATTTTCAGCCCCACCTCCCTCTTTACTCAAGTGAGCTTGTTGCATAGATAGGCTGCCACCTGTGTGGCACTTTAAATTTCAAAGATTGCTTAATCTTGCATTATTTTTAGTTCCAGGGAGTTGATCTCAGGATGTTCAGTGTATCCATAAGAACCAGCCCTCCCTTATTTGCATGTTTTCATAATTAATCTTCTGAAGAAATTAAAAGTTGTGGAGAGATGGCTCAGCAGTTAAGGAGAGATGGCTCAGTGGTCAAGAGCCTGCTCTTCCGAAGGTCCTAAGTTCAAATCCCAGCAACTACATGGTGGCTCACAACCATCTGTAAAAGCTGTTATCTCAGTGTTGATGTGTGCTTGGTAGATATTGATTGACAGACACAGAGGAAGGGGCACAGTACACTAGGGCCAGATTTGGGGTACTGGGTGGGAGTGTATGATTAGTGATTGAAAAGTTATTGAGAGAGGCTGGGGAAATGGCTCAGCTAGGTGTTTGCTGAATGAGCATGAGGACCTGAGTTCAGATCCCTTCCACCTACGTCACGTGTCTATAATCTCACATTGGAGGCAGATGGAAACAGGAAGATCTTTGTGCCTCACTGGCCAGCCAGGCTAGCTGAACCAGCAAGGTCCAGCTTCAGCAAGAGGGGGACACCCAATGCATGCACATGTGTACACACCTGCTCACACCTCACTCACATAGTGTGCACACACGCAGGTCACTGACACAAAGAATGTCAGACCACATATAAAAGTACAGGACCTCAGATGTGTAGCTTCGAGTCCCTGGGCACTGAGTGGATTAGGGAAGCTCCAGGGGTCTCCAGTGTGAGGAACCCTAAGGCAGTTTTCTCAGAGATGTATTCCTGAGCTCATCTGTACATCTTGCCTTGAGGATAGCCATGAACAGACCTGGGCAGTAGCCATTGTTGCTGTGAACACCCTTGTTATCCCTGTGTTATTCTTGTGACCCATGCCTTTGCAAGGTGGGGGACTTGGGATTGTTAACACCCAAGCCTAGGAATGTAATTAGGAAAACCAATGAAAATTTGGGTGAATTTCTGTTATTTATGTCTAGAATCTCCCCCACCTCTCAATGCACAAATTATCAACATTTTAAAGAAAAATTAATTCATATTATTTTTTAATATCCTGGAGGGGGGGCAAGCACAGACAAAAAGTTGAGCCAGGGAGGCTGATGGTACTCACCCCTCCTGGAAATTGCTTCTCAGCTTACCCTGGAATTATTGTGTTTGTTTTTTCCTTTGTCTTTAAAGTACCGTGGAGGTATAGAATGGAGACATTTTGGGAGCTGATGGTTGGCACCTGTGATATTGAACTAATAATTTTGCGTTTCATTTTTTCCTCACCTTTCATCTGGGAGGGTGATAATTTGCTTGGAGAAGACACCGGGGGAGATGTTTGCAAATAGCAGTGTAATGAATGTTAAAATGAAGTAATATGCTGGATCTGATGGTGGTCTGATGTGTCTTATCACTACACGGTTCAAATAATTGTGCAGGCTGGTGTTTGTTTGTTTGTTTGTTTGTTTGTTTTTAGGGGACATCAAGTGTGAGGATTGTGTAAAGATGTGAATCTTTGGCAGGAACTGGTATTTCAACAGGATGGATAGCTTCTTAAGGAAAGGAAGTGAGTGGCCTATCCTGTGGCGGGGACCTTAAGGTTCCTAGAGTCTTCTGTGTAGTATCTGCTTAATGGTTCAGAAGGACCTTAGGTCAGTCACAAGATCAGGGGTTGTACGGCAGAGGTTCTCAACCTGTGGGTCACGACCCCCTTGGAATCACATATCATATATCTTGCACATCAGATATTTATATTACGATTCATGGCAGTAGCAAAATTGGGCTGGAGAGATGGCTTAGCGCTTAAGAGCACTGACTGCTCTTTCAGAGGTCCTGAGTTCAATTCCCAGCAACCACATTGTGGCTCACAACCATCTGTAATGCCCTCTTCTGTTGTGTCCGAAGACAGCAATAGTGTACTCATATATATAAAATCAATAAATCTTAAAAAAAAACAAAACAACCCCCCCAAACATAAACAAAGACAGTAGCAAAATTACAGTTATGAAGCAGCAACGAAATAATTTTGTGGTTGGGCGTCCCCATGACATGAGGAACTGTATTAAAGGTCGCTGTGTCAGGAAGGCTGAGAATCACTGTTCTACTGTAAGGACACCTGCTTTGTTCAGTCCTGTGCTGTCCCTAGGACATATCTCTGTGGGTTAATAGTGGTGTCCTGCCTCCAGTCCATCACAGGGCTAGGACGGCTTGTGGAGGTGGACACGGGAAGTTCGACTGTGCACACCACATGCCGCCACTGGGTGGGTGTTGGGCTGTAAGAAGCAGCAGGACGGAGAAAGCACAGTCTGAAGTCCCGGGAAGAGCTGAGAACCTCCCTCATCCCCTCCACTCCCCCTCTACCTCCCTCCTGCTCCCCCTCCTCGGGAGCAGGCTCTGGCCCGGGGCTGAAGGGAAAAGGGAGAAGAGTGCTATGGCTGGTTCCTGCAGGGAACTCTGGCTTGCTTGGGTGGGTGGCTTGGCTGGTGGTCGGGCTGGCCTTGACTGGAAGCGCAGGCAGGTCTTTAGAGGAAGACCTGCTCCATTGCTCCAGCACAGCGGATCCTGATGAGAAGAGACAGTTTATGGTTTTAAGGCATTAATTGTAGAGGGGGAGAGAGTAGGGAAGTAGAGGGCAGCCATGGCCACATGGTGGTGGTGGGGAATGGGGAGAGAGGGAGCAAGCGGGAAGCCAGAGTAAGAGAGCAAGAGGGTAAGAGACTAAGAGGTTAAGAGAGTAAGAGAGGAGGGGCTAAGAATCTCCTTTTATAGTGGGCCAGGCCTACCTGGCTATTGCCAGGTAACCGTGGGGAGGAGCATACCTGGCTGTTGCCAGGTAACTGTGGGGGTGAAGTCCCACAAAATGCCAGGAGCTTGGGGCGTTGCCCTACATGACTGATGGTCACAGAATTATGGAGCTGGAGCCTCCTGTCAGGAGCCTAGTGTCTGGGAGCATGGCAAACGGGGTCTTCCATCTCTTGCAGGAACACCTGTTGGCTCTCCGGGGTTTAAACCTAGCTCCACCAGGAAACAGTCTGCCTTTCACGGTCCCACACATCTCCTGTTGTTTGTTTCTTACAAAGTCCACAGGCAGGTGATGTGTCCTTATTGGAGAGAGGGCAGCTTGGTCTATATTACGTGCTTGATTAACTCCAGGGACCTTGGACAGACACCACTCTGCTAGGTGTGTCTTAGGGTATCTATTGCTATGATCCCCCACCAGGCCGAAACACAGTTTGGGGAGGAAGGTTTATTTCACTTATATTTAACACATACATCACAGTCCATCATGGGAGGAAGTTAGGCCAAGAACTCACCCAGGGCAGGAACCTGGAGGCAGGAACTGATGCAGAGGCCATGGAGGGGTGCTGCTAGCCGGTCTGCTCCCCACGACTTGCTCAACCTGCTTTCATATAGACACTTAGGATCACCAGCCCAGAGGGAGCACCACTCACTATGGGCTGGGCACCCCCCCTCATCAATGACTAATTAAGAACATGTCCTACAGGCTTGACCACAGCCTACATCTTACAGGAATTCCTTAACTGAGGTTCCCTCCTCTGGGACGGCTCTAGTTTATGTCAAGCTGACAAGCTTGCCAGGACGAGGTCAGAAATCATTTCCATGGTCGTATGCATGTCAGGCTAGTCTGTCTGGTCCAACCTGAGAACTCTATTTTAAAATGGAGCAGATAATTCTGTCATTAGAGGATAAAAGATGAACAAAGCCAGGGGAATCCTGGAAATAAAAGAGATACAGGCACTTGTTAGTTACTCTGTTCTCCTGTGTTCTCACAGAGTGTTAAGTGTTATGATTTTTCTTTCTTTTCTTTTTTTTTTTTTGATTTTTCCACTCTGATTTTGAAAAATTAAATACCAATCAAATGTGACCGAAATAGCTGCATATCTGGGGCATAGGAAAAAAAAATCACCGTGTATAAGTCTTATTTTCTGCTTTAAAACAACCCTTCCAGGGACAGTGAGATGGCTTTGATGGATCAAAGTGCTTGGTACCAAGCCCAATGGCCTGAGTGTGTTCCTCAGGACCCACATGGTAGAAAAAGAGAACTAACTCCCACATGTTCAGACTTATACATACAAGCCTGTACCCACACATGCATAATAAATAGATATAATTAAAAGAAATAAAATGAAACGACTCCCAAGGATACGTTAGATGTGCCAGGTTTTTAGAAAGTGTTTGTTTAGGGAGGGCGAGGGTAATCACTTTCTAATATATTTTATTCCTTAGGCTGAAATGCAGAGGAAAATACCAAATGCATTAGAATATTTTAATCTGCCGGGCATGGTGGCAAATGCCTTTAATCCCAGCACTCAGGAGGCAGAGGCAGGAGGATTTCTGAGTTTGAGACGAGCCTGGTCTACAAAGTGAGTTCCAGGACAGCCAGGGCACACAGAGAAACCCTGTCTCAAAAAACCAATCAATCAATCAATCAATCAATCAATAAATAAATAAAATAGAATATTTGAATCCATAGTGGCAGGGCCTAGAATATTAGGTTGGGGGTAGGGTGGAGGGGAAGCAAATGTCTTGTGGACAATTTGTTAAAATGGTAACAATCACATAAGCCTCTTTGCTGTCCTTTGTTAAAGGGGGTTCTGCCTGTGGACAGCTATATAACCTCTTTGGTCAATGATTAACTCTGAGGTCCATCGGACTTGATTACCTAGGTCATCAGGGCACACACACTGGGCTGGGCCCCTGCTACTGTGCTGCCTTTGGTAATTAATTGGGTAAGCTTGCTGGTAGGTAGACAAAATGGCTTCACTTTGGTAGCAGGTAGCAGGTACCTGTGTGGTATCTAAGCAGATTGCCCATTAGTGAACAGTTACAGTCAGAACCTTGGAAGAAGCAAGTTGGGGAGGAAAGGGTTTATTCAGCTTACACTTCCACATTGCTGTTCATCACCAAAGGAAGTCAGGACTAGAACTCAAGCAGGTCAGGAAGCAGGAGCTGATGCAGAGGCCACGGAGGGATGTTACTTACTGGCTTGCTTCCCCTGGCTTGCTCAGCCTGTTCTCTTATAGAACCCAAGACTACCAGCCCGGGGATGGCACCACCCACAAGGGGCCCTCCTCTCTTGATCACTAATTGAGAAAATGCCTTAGAGCTGGATCTCATGGAGGCATTTCCTCACCTGAAGCTCCTTTCTCTGAGATAACTCCAGCCTGTGTCAAGCTGATACATAAAACCAGCCAGTACATGCACCAAGAGCCTGAATTGACATCAGTCACTGGCAGTAGTTTCCCAGGGTAAAAACTTTGGGGTTACACACAGGGAGATCCATTTGTAGTTGCTCTTCTGAAAGGGTTAGCTTGGTTCTTTGTAACAATCGCAGAAGGAACCGAACAGCCTTCTAAGGATGTGACTTACTCTCTGCTCTTGCTAGGGAAGGGTTTTCTTTTCTCTTCCTCTTCCATATTGTTAATGATTGTAGTTAGTATCCTGGCAGGGATTCTGTTGGTCTGTTCCCACCGATTTTCACGGCTCTTAGTCAATGGAGGCTTGACGCAAGTTGGGTGCTTACTAAATGTTTGTAGAGGAGGTGAAAAGCAACTGAGTAGCTCACTGCTCTGGGAAGGGGAGCACCTTTGTATTCCTCTCTATGGAGGGGACAGGAAGATGCGCAGCCTCACCCATGTTCAGCAGTGGTCAGAAGGACCAAGAAGGCAAGCTCACTCGAGGAACTGGAGGCTTGAACATTAACCTTCATGCCATGCAACCGCCTTATTGTGAGGGTGGCTTTATAGTAGAAGTCCATGACATAGTACTTTGTTCTGTTTTTCTATTCAGACACTGTGTTATTCTGGGGACTCCCCGACACTTCATCAGCAAGCTCTGTGAGAGATGGTATAGAGTTTGATGATACTTTCTCTGGGTTGTAGGTTTTTATTTAAATTTTTTTAAAAATTAATTTTTTGGTCTTATATTTATATTTTAATATTCCTACTTTATATTTGTTGATTTTATTCACTCAAAATAAAGATAGTTTGTTAAAAAAAATGAATTTGAAATAGAGTCTCACAGTGCAGCTCTGGTTAACCTCGAACTTGTGGTTCCCCCCACCTCAGCCTCTTGGAGGGATAGGATTGTAAGGGTGTGCCACCATTGTACAGAGAGGAAAAGAAAGTACATCCAAGGACTCTCACAGCAGATATTTGTGTTGCCTTTTTGTGGTATCTGTGTCCTGCTTCCTTCCCCATCAGTCCCTCTGCCATTGTGTATTTTTGGCCAGAATGGTCTAGAGCCCCAAGATTCTTTTCCCTCTTAGACTGGGTCCTTGTCAGTATCTGGAGACATTATGATTGTGTGTGTCATCTGTGTTTGGAGGTCAGGGATGTTTCTGATTTTCCTCTCACACACAGGATGGTCCTCCAGAGTGGGTTCTCTGTAGGCTTAGATTTTTCAAAACCTACTTTAACTATGGTTAACACTTTCACCTCCCTTCTAGCCCACCACCTACCAGAGGTGGGGAAAAGAAAGGTTAATAGGAAACGGAGGTTGTGGACCTGTTTAGAAACAGTTCTTTGGGGGCGAATCCAATCTTAGTTGTCAGCAGCTCAGTTCACCGGCACACACCAAATACGAGTCAATAGCAGCGGCTCTATCCAGAAAAAACTTTGAGGATTCACTGATCGACACAAGCCTCAGAAGCTACAAGAAGCATCCAGAATACCACCAGAAGGTCTTTGGTGCATTTCTCTCTACCAAGTCAGAGGAGTGGTGATCAGCCAAGAAAGTGAGGAGAACCAGTGTTAGAGTGCCATCAGCAAAGACCCGCGTCAGCAGAGCCCAACGAAGAACAGCAACGCGATGCTAGGGGAACAGACACAAGGGCATCGTTCACTGTCGGTTGGGTTATGCTTATACCCTTTTCAAACATCACATGACCTTTTAAGCATCAGTTCCAGCAAAACATCGCATGCCCGTTCACCAGGCAACATCCAGAAAAACAGCACATGTCTGTTCTCGGCAAAACATCCTCTCACATGTCTGCTTCAGCAAAACATTCTCTCATAAGACAGTTTCCAGAAAAAAAATCAGATGACACAAGCGAGTTTCCATCAAAACCCCAAATTCCCACTTCACTTCTTGTTCGAAGGTGAGCTGCATCAAGGTTGAGAAAAAGGTTGGTTGACAAAGCAGTATTTTTTGCCCACAATGTAGAGGAAAACAAAACAAAACAAAACACCCCATCCCATGACTTGGTTACTTTTCTTACTGCAGGGACTAAATAACTCGACAAAGAAGCGTCAGGAAGGAAGGGCTTGTTTTGGCTGTTTGAGGGGATATAGTCTACCCTGATGGGAACACACAGGGCTAGGTGTGTGGAGCACACACCTGTGTCTGTAGTCCGGAAGCCAAGGGAGACAAAAGCTCAGTACAATTGTTTCTTCTTTTTAGATTTATATATTTTTATTTTTGTGTGCCTAGTTATTTTATTTTATGTATTTGGTGTGTTTTGCCTGCATGTTTGTCTGTGCATCATATACATGCAGTGCCTACAGAGGCCAGAAGAGGGCATCAGATTCTCCTGGAGCTTTAGTTAACAGACAGTTGTGAGCCACCAAGTGTGCAAGGAACTGAACAAAGGTCTTCTGCAAGGGCAGACAGTGCTCTTAACTGCTGAGCCATCTCTGTCTCCAATACCCAATTTCTTTTCACTCAGCCCAGGATCCCAGTATGTGGAACGGAGCCACCACTCTTAGGGTGGGTGCTCTCACATCAGTGAGCCAAATTTAGAAACCCTTAGATGTGTCCAGAAGTTTATCTCCTAGGAAATGCTAAATCCTAGAATTGACCACCAGTGCTAATCACCATAGTGACTTTGGACAGAAGGAGTTGAAGGGCAGTCGGGAGATGGGAACATGGTTGTAATTTTTCTGTTGACTTGTTTTATTTTGGATTCTGTTGCACATAGGTTTCTCTTCTTGCAAAGACTTCCTTCTTGTTTATTAATCCGCAAGTTAAATTGTTTTGATTATTGCTTAGCATGTTTCTGAGAACTTTAGTAATGTATCTCTGTATCCAGCAGACTCTGTTACCTAACCCACAATTCATATGCCCTTCTGGGAATACACAAACCCACCGTTGCTATGTTCCTGGAAACAGGAGTAGTTTGTTTGTTTTCCAGATCCTCCTCGCACACTTCACAGTTACATAGTTGCTGCTGTCAAGGTTTCTGAGAGTCATCTCTAAGACTCAAAGCAAGTGTTAGGTTAGTAAAGAGAGCACCTGCTCTCCAGAGGGGGATGCGAGAAAGTGCTGGAGTCGACTCCCGCATCAGCTTCTTTGGAAAAGCTGATGGTGCAGAAACACTGCAGACAATCCTGCGGGCCCACTCGGGCTACAGCCACAGAGGAATATTCTATGAAGCAAACAGCTGTGCCAAAAAAGCAGACTCAACACAAACCTATAATAGGAGAAGCAGGCCTGCCAGAGTCCTCCTCCGAGGAAATGCGGGCTCAGCTGGCCGATAACAGGACCCACGAAGGACCCAAGCTGCGCCATTACCGGATGCTACACGGCAAGCACAGACATCCCTGTGCTCTCCGTTGGGGGAAAGCCACTCCATGCTCACCCTAACCTCTCTGCGTTTCCCCGCATGAATCCTCTGATGTAGCCAGACGTTTCTAACTGCACCATGCTTCCTCTACCTGTTAGCTCATCACCTTCTGTCCAGAGCTGTGTGTGTGTGTGTGTGTGTGTGTGTGTGTGTGTGTGTGTGTGAGTGTGTTTAAATCTCTCTTATCTGCCTCCGAATTTTCTTTGTTAGGCTGTTGCTCTAACAGTTCGTCCTCTGTGAAACTCTTCGTAGAAATCCTTTATAATCCAGTTCCTCCCCTCTCTCTGTTCCTCTGAATTCAGGCAAGAGATAGTAGTAGTCCTGGTTGGTCTGGTTTGCTGTTGGGGCTTTGGAGCACCGCCCCCCCCCCCCGGGGTGGGGGGACAGACATCAGTACCTTGTGAGTTGGTATGTAAGCATTGAGGAGCGGGTAGGGATAAGAATGCCAGTAAAAACTGTTCTTGGGAAACCTCAGGTGTAAAACTGGCCTGTGGCTAAGTGGTGGAACACTCGCCTAAATAACCACCCAGGGACAAACACACCGTTTGATGGTTGTTGGAGCAGACCATAGGGATAGGAAAAACAGCCTTTTGGTTCTGGCAGCTACCGTTGTACAAATGCCTGCCCGGGCCTGGGCACAGCCCTCTCCCCTAAGGTGGGAGTAACAGCTCTGATATAGCACAGGACTCTAAAAAGGGTTTTTAGCTGGTCTGTTATGCTTCGTTTTAATTGTCCGATGACATAATGCAGAATCACGTGGGAAGGCTGGGATTCTTGAGTGTGCAAGTTGGGGAAGGGCGAAAGGTAAGCTGAGCACTGAGCATGCTCGAATTCATTTCTCTCTGCTCTTGACTGTGGATGTGATCTCACCAGCTCTATCGAGTTCCTGCTGCCTTGTTCCCCACAAGAAAGGAGCTGTGAGCTAAAATGAGCTGGTTCCCTCCAACTGTCAGTCTTTCTGGGGCTCCAACCAGTGTATGGACACAGGTAGCATCATGACAGTCTTTGTTTTGCCAAGGTCGCAGGACAGCATAGAAGGCATGGGCACCTCTTGCTGTGTTCCGGAAGTGGCAAGTTCACAACGGGTCTGAGAAAGCTCTGCCAGGCTCTGCATCCTTCCGGTCTCACCAGGGACCCTGTCCCTAGGTTCTGCTCATAGCTTTACAGTATCGTCTGGCATTCCAAGTGGCTATGGGTTTTGATCAGCTCTGTTTACGGAAACAATATTAAAAACATAAATCGCCCAGAGATTGTGTTTAACATTAACGTGTGAAACATGAACGGTGGACGGGATTCAAAAAAACAATGAAGTTTGCCTTTGCTACAGAAACCTTTCACTCTTGGTGCTTCTTCTCCATCTTGGAGACAAATCTTTAGACAGTTGATTCATTTTACAATGACAACCCAAGACGGATACAGTAAATTAAAAATCCTCACGGCGAGTGTTAAATGTTTGCCATTGTACCCGTCCTTATCACAGTGGCTGGTTTGCTGTTTCTGCAGTCATTGGATGCTGGAACGTTTGGCTGCCTGTCTACTCTGATCTTATATTTTTAGATGACAGTTACCGTGTGTGTGTGTGTGTGTGTGTGTGTGTGTGTGTGTGTGTGTGTGTATGTGTGCATGTGTGTGTGTGTGTGTGTGTGTGTATACATGTACATAGGTGAGTGTATCTCCTAGTTGCCAGAGAGAAGGGGGATAGTGTTACTAAGTGGGAGGATCATTTATTTGTAAGCTAAAATGTATTCTAGAGTGGTGGAAGTTTCTTCTTGCCTGAAGC
This sequence comes from Mus minutoides, assembly GCA_902729485.2. Taxonomy (NCBI): domain Eukaryota; kingdom Metazoa; phylum Chordata; class Mammalia; order Rodentia; family Muridae; genus Mus; species Mus minutoides. The sequence continues at coordinate 702,330 of LR749923.1, forward strand.
TTGTTTCTTCCCCAAGGGCCATGAGGTATCCTGGAGAGCTATTTCTGGGCTGCGGGGGTTTTTTTTTGTTTTGTTTTTCTTTTGTTTAATTTTATTTGTTTGTTTGTTTTTTTCTGTGTTCTTGCATGAAGGCTTTTTGTTGGGTTGGGATGGACAATAGAGAAAGGTAGGAAAAAAATAACTGGGATGGGTCAATGCAAAGTAAAAACCTGTTAGTTGTTTGTAAAATATTAACATAGGCCTGATGATCCTGAGAACTCTTAAATTATGTTTGTAAATGCTATTTGTGTGAGCATCTTACTTGGCCATTGAGCTTGACAGGCTTATCTTAAATGACCAAGAACACTCAGGATTTACTGATCCACAGAGAAAAGAGATCGGAGCATGCATGGTAGTCAGGGTTCACTAAAGGAACTGAGCCGATAGAAGTGATATATGTATTACGGGTCATTTGTTAGATTGACTTACTGCATATGGTCTTGGTCCAACAATGGCTGTCTCACACTGGAGAGGTAGAATCTGGGAGTTGCTTAGTCTGTGAGGCTGGATTTTCTCAGCTGAAGGCCCGGAGGAGTCATAGAGAGCTGCTGGTTTCTGTGTTGGAATCCAGAGAAGCTGGTTTTAATATTGGGGAAGGAATGCTGCAGCAGCAGAGCAGATGAGCCTGCCAGCGAGAGTGAGGGCAAGCAGGCAAAAAGAAAAAGTTTCTTTTCTCTAAGTCCTTGCATTTGGGTGGCCACCAGAAGGTGTGGCCCAGCTCTAGGGTGGGCCTCCTGTTTAAAGAATCTAATCAGGAAAATCCATGCCAGGAATGGCCAGCAGCCTGTGGTGTAGTTGAATGTGTATGTGGTCAAGTTGGCAATCAGGATGAGTTTTCACAACATACGCACACATACACATACACATGCTCAAACACACACACACTCACAGGCATGCACACACACACTCATTCACAGACTTGCACACGTACACACTCACGTACACACTCACACACATGTATGTGATGTGCCCCCCCCATGCTCTTGCATGCTCATACACACACTTACATTTAAAGTACATACCAAGTGGCCACTAGGTATTGGGCATTGTGCAGCTGTCTTGGATACAAAGGAAAGGTGACAGGGTTTTTGTCCCTTACACCAGTTTACAGTTGAAAGAGTTGTAAACATTTATGGTGCTAGGTGAATCAGACTCCAACCAGGGGCCTGACACATGCATAATTCTCAGGGCTCTCACTAAAAAAAAACCAATTTCAGCTAGACAGTGGTGGCACATGCCTTTGATCCCAGCACTTGGGATCAAAGGCGTGGATCTCTGAGGGTAGCCTGGCCTACAGAGTGAGTTCCAGGATATCCAGGGCTACACAGAGAAACCCTGTCTTGAAAACAACAACAACAACAATTATAATTTATGAAAAATAATTTGAGAGAGAAACGAGTGTGTCTCAGAGGGCTGGAACATACAAGGATCTCTCAAGTGTCATAATCCTGGTCCTGAGCCTCATGGGTCATGTATGAAGAGGAGAGAGCTCCTGAGTAGGACCTGTCATGCCTCCTGGGCTGTGGGCGTTACCTCCTGAGGAGGCAGCACACAGTGTGTTTGCCCTCCACATTTGTTCCCCAAGACTATGTTCTGCACACAGCAGCCCGCACAACCTTTAGAATGGAATTCTGGTGACGTCATTGCCCTTACACGGGCAACCAAACCCATGTCACCCTGTCTGTCTGTCTGTCTGTCTGTCTGTCTGTCTGTCTCTCCTCTTTCTCAAAGCACCAGCCAGAGGCCTCCTTCCTGTAATCTGACACACTAGTCATCTTCCTGTCCTGAGGTCTGCACTTACTGTCTCCCCACACCCCCACCTCACGGCAGGATGCTGGGTGGTTGGACGTGTGCTCCCCAAAGATCCACGAGTTCAAGGCTTAGTAGGGTTGGCACTATTGGGAGGAAAGGGTCATACAGGAGTTCCTTAGGTCATTGAGGCATGACCTTGCAGGGGATCCTGGGACTCTCCCCTCTTCCTTTCTCTTTGCTTTCTGGTGATGAGGAGAATAACTTTACTCCTCACTCGTACCCTGGCCCCCGTGATGTGCTGCTGCACTAGTGATCCAAAGCAACGAGGTCGCCCGATCATGGACTAGAAACCATGAGCCTAAGGAACACTTCCCTGTGCATGTTGTCTGCCTTGCCTGTGTTTTATTAAGGGGACAGAAAGCTAGCCGTACACCTCCTGTTCAATCATTCTTCCTCTGTGGGGCTGTTCCTCACCCTACCTTCTGGAACACTGCTGGGTTCTCCTCAGCCCTTCCTTACCTGGATTCCTTTTCTTTGGAGCGCTGTCACTATTCTCTGTGCCCATTTGACTCCCAGTTCACATGGGGGCTCTAGAAGGCTATGCAGTACCCTGCTTCCTACCACACAGCTTAGAATGTGCTAAAGAGGGAGTAGAAGGGATGGAGAACCTTGGCGTGGCCACAGGAGCAGATGGGTTTGTTATCAATATCTCATCAAAAGGATGCTCAGACATCCAGGTGTCTCCATAAGAAGAACCCAAGACACATAAATGCAAAGAATATATATATATATATATATATATATATATATATATATATATATATATATATATATATATATTTGGAGGGCTGGAGAGATGGCTCAGCAGTTAAGATCACTTCCAAAGGTTCTGAGTTCAATTCCCAGCACCCACATGGTGGCTCACAACCATCTGTAATGGGATCTGATGCCCTCTTCTGGTGTGTCTGAAGACAGCTACAGTGCACTCATATACATAAAATAAATAAATAATGATTCTTTCAAAAAATAAATAAAAACAAAATTTTGGAGGGCTGGGAAACGGAGGAAATGTTTCAGATCCGTGTTGAATAATAGGCAGTGTGTTTTTTTTCAAAAGTTGAAAATATTGACTTTTTTTTTCTGCCTGCTGATTAAGCTTTTGTTAAATGTTGTGGAAATGACCTTGATCATTACTAGGCATTTTCTCTCTCTCTGTGACACAAATATAAACCAGATCAGACTGGATTAAAGGTAGATAAATCCAGGTTTATTAGGTGCTGCTCTTGGGCAGGTTCATCAGTCCCAAAGAAAGGGGCAGAGAAAGCTGTGTGCCTGCGCTAAGTTTTATAGGAGGTTTTATAGACCTTAGACTAGAGGTGATGATGTCCATCAGCCAGAAGCTGATTGTGTTCAAGTATGGCCAAAAGTTAAGCCCCTGGGTGGGTACCTGGGTGGACTGGCCATGTAAGAAAGGCGGATTGCATCGGCTACTGCATTGGGTTGCGACGGCTACCCCATTGGGTTGCGTTGGCTACCAGAAATGCTGGACTGGGCTTTTGGTGCCATGCGTTTGTTCTGAGTTTCCCAGGGGTGTGGTTTGAGGAGAAGGAGTGCAGACGGGGTTTCCCAGCTAGTGCACCGACGACGAGCAGGGGTTCCAGCGGCGCATGAAAGCAAGAGCTTGTCGCAGTGTAGATGTGATCCCCTCTTTTCTAGGATGCTTATATCAATCCCGGTGTTTGGCGGTAGAGGGGGTGATGGCTAATCTTGCTTGTCCATTTTATCACGCATGGGAAGAATTGCCTCTATCAGATTGGCCGTGAGCATGTCTAGGGGGTGCATTTTCTTGCTTGAAAATTGATTTAGGAGGGTTCAGCCCACTGTGGGTGGTGCCATCGTTAGTCAGGTGGGCTTGGGGTGCATAAGAAGAGTTAGCTGAGCATGAGACAGAGAGCTTATGATTCCTCCTGCAGCTCCTGCATCCAGTTCCTTCCTTCGCTCCTTCAATGGGAGCTTCACAGTGGGCTCTGACTTGGAAGATGAAATAAACCTTTTCTTCTCCGAGTTGCTTTTGGTCAGAATGTTTCATCATAGCAACCGAGCAGCCATCTAGGATGGGGGAGACCTTTAAGATTGCTGTGGGGTGGATGGTAAAGTAGACAACAGACATAAATATGCTTTAAAAAAATAAAGATGGAGAAGACAGCAGCTTCACTCCATCACATGGAGAAAGGACACCTTTGTCTTGTCTCAGCCTATGTGGGTGAGGGCCTAGGAGGGTGGCAAATCATAGTACCCACTTGTATCTGAATTAACTCTCAAACTAGATGAGGGGCTTAAAAAGCCAAAATTGACTATGACAGCCAATAGCTAACACACAAATGAACATCAAGAATCAGCAAAATTGAGGGCCGGGGAGATGGCTCAGTGGGTAAGAACACTTGCTTGGTCTTGCAGAGGACCCAGGTTGGGTTTCTAGTATACAAAGAGGTTTATAACCATTTATGACTCCAATTCCAGGGGATATAGTGTCCTCTTCTGGTCTCTCCTCAAGCCCCAGCACACCCACAGCGTGCATATCTACAGGCAAAATATTCAAGCACATAAAAATAGAAAAGTAAGTCTTTAAGAACCAGCAAAACTTCTGCTGCTTCCAATATTGTTCGTGTAATTTCCCTTAGCAAATTATTAAACAACGACAGTCTAATCCTGTGGACCAGAAGCTATCCAGAAATTCCAGACCACCAAGATAGTAAGTGTCTGCTTCTGTCCCAGTCAGCTGCTGGTAGGGCCTCTTAGAGGACAGCCATGCTAGGGAACCATCTGTAAGCACATCATAGCATCAGTAATAGTGTCAGGCCTTGGCGTCCCCCCATGAGATGGATCCCAAGATGGGCCGGTCATTGGACCTCCTTTCCCTCAGTCTCTTCTCCATTTTTGTCCCTTTTAGACAGGAACAATTCTGTGCCAGGAATTTTGAGTGTGGGTTAGTAATCCTGTCCCTCCACTTGAGGCACTGTCTATCTACTGGAGGCGGACCCTTCGAGGTCCCTTTCCCCATTGTTGGGCATTTTGGCTAAGGTCATCTCTATTGAGTCCTGAGGGTCTTTCACCTCCCAGGTCTCTGGTACTCTCTAGAGGGTCAACCCCCACCTCCCACTCCCTGAGGCTGTTTATTTCCATTTATTCTCTTGACCTTCGGTGCTTCTTTCCTGTCCCCTCCCCCCATATCTGATCCTGCTCCCCCTTTCCCCTCTCCTTCCCCCCTTCCACCTAGATCTCTCCCTCCCTCTACCTCCCATGATCATTTTCTTCCCCCTTCTAAGTGAGGTTTAAAAGCCATAGCTTTTTCCATATGGCATAGTGGTTCAGAGCACTGGCTGCTCTTCCAGAGATCCTGAGTTCAATTCCCACCAACCACAGGATGGTTCACAAGCATCTATAACACTAGATCCAAGGGGTCTGAACCCTCTTCTGACCTCTGTGAGCACCAGGCAGTCACATGTGCACAGATGTGCAGACCAAACCCTCAGACACATCAAGTAAAATAAATCTTAGAAAAACAAACAAACATACAAACAAACCGGAGTACACCAGGCTTTTTCAAGCTCACCAGTGTGGCTCTCAGCAACAGGTTAGGGAATAGAAACCACACTGTGCCTTCCCCCTTCTCTGACATTGGCATCAACGGTAACAGCTGGGTCCTCTGGCCAGCAGAGCTTCTTCTTGGGATGCTGGCCCTGACGCACGTGCTCGGGGCAGATGCTTGCTTCCTGCTGTGGCCCACCTGGTGTTGCCATGAGACTTCTGTTAGTTTCTCAGCTCCCCCTTCATCTGTGCAACCCTCTTTCTGAGCTAATCCCCCGTGTGTCTAAAATATGGTGTGCTCAGTTCTCCCTGGTTGAGTTCTTCCTGACAGGTAGTCTGCCTCCATTGATCGACTAGCAGCTGGAGTGGACCAGTAGCCGCTGGAAGACTTTATACCCAATAACAGTGTCCTATGCAGAAAGATTCAGATGACAGTGGAATGTGCATCTTTTCTTTAAAACACGGGAGATGGGCCATTGTGAGGAAGAAAGATGTTCCCAGGGAGAACAGTGTTGGAGAAAAGGACAATTAAGTCAAGGAAATGGATTCCTAAGTGAATATACTTAAAAGTACCTGTTTTTATTTTATATGGGTGATTGCTTTGTCTGCATGTGTCTACAGACCTGTAAATGCAGTGTCTGAGGAGGCCAGAAGAGGTCGTTGTTATGATTTGCCCTGTGAGTGCTGGGAAATACGAACTCAGCTCTTCTGGAAGGTCAGCCACTGCCCTTCACCCCTGAGGCAGCTCCCCAAGCCCTAAAATGAGTATTTTGCAAAATCTTTATGAGCTGCCTTCTGCGTATTGCTGCCTTGCAAAGTGAGTGCGCTACCCATTCCCACACACCAAATAGCCTTTGAGTGAATGGATGCTGACTATGTATGAAACTCCCGGATTGTTCAGGAAATCTTGGGCACTAATGAGGCCCGGAATCAGCCACCTGGGTGGAGTGAATACACACTCAACCTGCCTTGCTGTGCTTTGAAGCTGAAGTTCCTAGCTGGCTCGACTGGGAATCTCCAAGGGCCGAGCAGACTGAATGGCTGGAGTAGCAGAGGGGCTCTCGGAAGCCCAAGTAACACGGGTGGTCAACATGGAGGGCTGTTGTCCTGTCTTTCCGGCTCGGGCAGCATGCTGCTGATGTCTGCAGTTGTGTGCAGCTGCTGTTTAGCTTTGGAGCTCTGCCACTTGTCTGGGGAAATCTCTCGGAGTAATCTGTTCACCAAATGCTAAAATGTTCTTTTATTGCTACCCAGTTGCTGTGGTTTTTAGATATGGCTTGGTGTGTTTCCCAAGGACTTATATGCTGGAACTTAATCGTCATGGTGAAGTATTAGGATGGAAAATTTAACCTGCTGTGTTGTGTCACTGGTGGTGGGGCGGAGAGGCGACAGGGATTAAATATTGTCTTAGGTGGAGTCTTTCACAATTGATCTTTGGCAGCTTTATAGGGCGGAGAGGGAGACCAGAGGTTCCTGGTTTCTTGTCATGTGAAGCCTTGTACTCTCTAGGAACTCCTACAAGAAGGCCATGAATAGCCTCTTAACCTCTCGAACTGTTAGTTTAATCAACCCTTCTTTATAAGACTACCCAGCCTCAGGCATGTCATTATAGTAACATAAAATAGGCTATCACATGAGTTAAACTGAAAATAGCCTAAGTAAGGGCTTTGTTCCCAGAAGAGTACCAATTAGTTAATTTTCCCTTTGCTAGGACTTTTGATTTGTATTGAGTTGAATCAGCATAAACGGAACTTAAAATGCATCTGTCTCTAAACCTCAAACGTGCCCCACTAAATAGAAGGCACCCACGAAGAAAGAGAACCCTACTGTGGGCTCATGTGCTTTAACTCACTGAATTCTCCAGTCAGTATGGAGTCCAGTGCGTTGGTGGGAGAAACTGAGGTTTGTGTAAGTAGCATGCAGAGACATCCACAGCTGATGGAGGCACAGCTGAAACTGGCCTAGTTGCTTGGGCTCCAGAGTGCAAGTTCTTTAGCACTCCATTGAAACACTGTAGCGCCAAGCAGCTTAGACACTCAGTTCCCAGGAAGCCGTGACTGTTTCTATAGGGCCTGGCTTGCTTTGAGGACCTCTGCCTGAGTATATTTAGCAAGCTTAACTTTAATGCACAGTAGCAAATTAATACAGTTTCAAAGTGCGGGGAGGACCATAGCTCTGGCAGACAAGTTGTTCTCCTTAGGTTTACTTTATTTTATGTGTATGAGTATTTTACTTGCATGTATGTGCACTACATGTGTGCCTGGTGCCCACAGAGGTCAGAATATGGTGGCACAAACCCCCTGGAAACTGGAGTCACCATGTGGGAGCTGGGAATCGAACCTGGGTCCTCTGTAAGAGCAGCCAGTACTCTTAACCTCTGAGCCACCTCTCCAGGTATCTCAGGTTGTTCTTCTTAAATGTAGGATGCTGATGGTCTAAGTCATTTGTTTTTTTAAGTTTAAAAGCTATGTAATCCAAGATTATGAAAAGAGAAATAGTCCAAAGTAGTCTGATAGGTTTTTTTTTTGCATGATTTATGTATGACATAACTGGCTTGAAATTTGGGAAATGTTAAGTGTGTGCGGGTATGAATGAGAAATGTCTCCGTAGTCTTGAACACTGGGGGGCGCTGTTGGGGAGGTTTAGGAGGTGCAGCTTTGCTGGAGGAAGTACATCAAGAGGGTAAAGCTTTTTACCACTTCTAGTTTGCTCTCTGCCTCCTCTTGCCAGTTCAAGATGTGAGCTTTCAGTTTCCGGTTCCTAACGGCCTGCCAGTGGCTTGCTGCCACGCCCCCTGCCCGCTGCTTCCTTGCTGCCACGCCCCCTGCCACAATAGGCTCATCCCTTCCTCAACTCTAAGGCGAAATAAACTTTCTTTGGTAAGGTGCTTTTGATCATAGTGTTTTGTCACAATAACCGAAAAGTAGCTGATCCCGAGGGTCATTTCTTGACGGGATATCCCCAACTTCCACGTAACTAAAAAGGGACTAACAACACAAACACAGCCAGCACAATTGAATCTTAGAAAATCTACAAGAAAATAGAATTTCAAGCTGATAAGTCCCAATTGAAGAAGGTCAAGAACCATGGGGCTCTGTGAGGAACACGACTGATAAACAGAGAACAGGGCAGTCGCACAAGGAAATAGCAAATGGAAAGGAGCTGCCTACTGAATTGGAAGGGAAATGGAGACAGTACTTGGACTGGAAAAAATACACTTCTGTGTTTGGGAACTTTGGAAAAGCAAGAGAAGTAATCCAGAAAAGTAGCAAGTGTGGGAACGCCCATGTTCTGCTCTCCTACTCCTGTGAATCTGTCCCCAGCAAGGTAGGATGGGAAAGCAAGCCTTTTGCACACACGTTCAGGACTACAGGCTTATTTCTCAGGGTGGGAACTTGGGAGATGTTTGAAGGCTCAGAGACTGTACGCATCCCTTGGGTGGATTCCCCAGTCACTAAAAGTGATGGTGTTGAAAATAATTGTAACATAGGGAACAAAAAAAAAACCCTAATGGGATATAGTAATAGAAAAACAGGAATCACAATTTTATATAACAAGATGACTTTGTTCAACATGTATAAAAAACAAAACAAAAAAACCCTATAGTCATAGATATTTCCCAGTGGGGTGAACATTTCTGTTTTTATCTTCCTTTTATCTTCTGTTTCTCAAGCATGCTGACATTTTTATTTGTTTTATAATTTTTATAATAATTGTATACAGTGTTTGTTTGTTGTTTAGTTTGGTCTTTTGAGACAGAAATGGTTTCTCTGTGTAGCTCTGGCTGTCCTGGAACTCACTCTGTGGACCAGGCTGGCCTTGAACTCAGATCCACCTGCCTCTGCCTTTCGAGTGCTAGGATTAAAGGTGTGTGCCACCCTTGCCCAGCTGGTCTAAACAATCTTCTTTTCATTCTCTCCCCCTGACCCCCACCACCACTTTGGTTCTGGAACTAGAACTCAGGGCATAGTAAGTCAGCATAGTAAGTCAGCACTCTGCCACTGGGCCACAGCAGCAGCTATCATGGAAGTCGAGATTTATCGTTCTTCCGCTGAGCAAGAACATAATACAGAAAATGCAAACCTATGCCCGTTATTCACACGTTATTCACACAACTTTTTCTCTTCTCCCCTGAGAACTCACCTATGAGCAGGAGGGGCTGTGGGGGGGGGGCTGCCTCATCCTGACCCAAAGATAGTGGGGGGCCTACCTCATGCTGATGCAAAAATAGGAGACAGAACCTGAAGCTTGGGAGGTTCAAGGTCTGCTTTTCTGTTTCCTTCTTGCTTTTTTAATTCCTGTGTTTGCTCAGCGATGGACTTTTTGGGCCCTTGAGATTAAATCTAGAGGCTGCCTTGTCTCCTTCCCCCGGGTACATGTATGTATGTATGTATGTATGTATGTATGTATGTATGTATGTCATCCTTGAGTACAGTGTCCAGTCCCCTCTCTGTGTCAGACCTTTGAGGTCATCCACAACCTTACCGTCAGTGACCATCAGTTAATGCTGGTTTGAGGGGCACACCTAGTCCACAGGAAGAAGACAAGTGAGGTTGACAGGGACATGATCTGATGCTAGGACTCCTGCCCTGAGCTGACATGTAGGCCTCTCTCTGTCTGTGGGTCTGTGTCTATCCTTTTATCATCCTGATATTGTCCAAGGCTGGAGATGTTTGAGAAGGCTGAAGGTGTTAGTGGGGAGAGTGTAGCATAAGCTTGGTGTATCTGTGCTCCTAAAGTTGCCTGGGTGGGGCATTCGAGAGACGAAAAAGAAGTCATTTTAGCAAAAGAGTAATGTTTCACAGGTGCCACAAGCCATATTCGATTCTGTTAGGGCAGATCTGATTGTTGATTGTCAGTCCTTGCTACCCTGCCCCCACCCTGTCCCATGCATTCTCTGGGACTCATAGTTAAGTGGTGGTGGCACATCCCTTTTGTCCTGTCCTAGCATTAGGGAGGCAGAGGTAGGTGGATCTCTGAGTTCAAGGCCAGCCTGGTCTATAGGACAACCAGGGCACCTCCCCAGCTCTTGGCTCTTCAGGTTGGCCCTGCAGGATCAACTGCAGTAACTGACTAGACCTCCAAGGCTGTTCTCACTGGGGCGTGGGCCTTACTGGGGACCTGGATGATTCAGCCAGACTGATGGATTGAGGGTACGGATGAGGGAGCATCTCATGGGTGGGGTAGAGGAACTGGATGAAGGGTATGCAGATTCCGCATAGGGTTTCCGTTGCTGGCTTTGTATGTCTCTTTTAGTGTATTGACCTGAGTCAAGTCAGCCTGCTCAGTGAGAAAGAGGGTGGGTCAGTTTGTGGACTGCTCGGTCCCCATTGGTCCCCCACGGCAGCTGGTGCTCTTTCTGTTGAACCTGATTGGTCACTACCAACTACAAATTGGAGTCTGGGTTGCCTTATTTAAGGTAATTTTGAATTTTTGGTTGCTTTTTTATTGAGAACGATTAGCCACTTGGTCCTTCTATTTCAGATAATACAGGCATGCCTTGATTGCTGTCCTAGTTAGGGTGGTCATTGATGTGATGAAACATGACCAAAGCAATGTAGGAGGGAAGGGTTAATTTGACTTACACTTCTGCATCACTGGTCATCATTGAAGGAAGTCAGGACAGATCTCAAGCAGGGCTGGAACCTGGAGGCAGGAGCTAATGCAGAAGCCATGGACGAGTGCTGCTTACTGGCTTGCTCAGTCTGCTTTCTTCTACAACTCAAGACCACCAGGCCAGGAATGGCCCCATCCACAGTGAGCTGTGCCTTCCCACCTCAATCACTAATTGAGAAAATGTTCTCCAGACTTGCCTGCAGCCCCATCTCCTGTAGGCATTATCTCAATTGAGACTCCTTTCTCTCAGATGGTTCTAGTTTATGTCAAGTTGACATAAAACTAGCCAGGACAGGTTGTGATGAGGTTTGTCCAGCCAGCCCAGCACACAATGAAAATATTGTAGGTTGAAAATGTATCAAGTCCACCCAAACCACTGAGCATCTGGCCCCACACAGAGCACAGGGGACTGTCACTGTTACTACCTGATATCTCAGAAGTACTTCACATTGCCTTTTTTTGTATGCTTGAAAACATTTAAGTTCATAATTCACATTTGGTTGCTACTGAATGCTTTGTACAACCGTGAAGTCCAAAAGGTCTAGACCAAATCATTCTTTTATTTTTTAATATTTATTTATTTAACGTATGTGTGTACACTGTAGTTGTCTTCAGACATACCAGAAGGGGTCATCGGACCCCATTACAGATGGTTGTGAGCCACCATGTGGTTGCTGGGAATTGAACTCAGGACCTCTGGAAGAGCAGTCAGTGCTCTTAACCGTTGAGCCATCTCTCCAGCCCAACCAAATCATTTTTAAGCTGGGGACTTGTAGGATATAGTGTAGCAAGGCCTCTGTATTCTGTCGAGTCACTTTCATATGAATCTATCCCTGGAGTGTTTCAAACCACCCTGATGGAATGTCTTATGAAAACATCGAAGGGAATAAGCAGCCACCTCATGCCATCCTTTGAGCTAGGCAAAGAGCACCAGCCACTACCCCAGCCGAGGCCTTCGGTGCTGAAGGAGACACAGAAGAGGTGTTCCTTTCTCTTTAAAAGAGCGTCTTAAAATAGAAGCCTGTTTCTTGCAGTGCCATGTGTAGGAGGACAGGAATCGGAGGGAACAGAATATTCTAGAAGTTCAGGAAAATCTTTTGAGCCAGAATAAACCTTGAGTGCCCTGGGCACCAGGTGGGCTCATTGTTGGCTTGAGGCAATGGGATATTTATGATGAATTCATAGTGAGACGCCAAAGCTGTGTTCTTTGAATGAAACAGTTTAAGATGAATAATAATAATAATAATAATAATAATAATAATAATTTATCACTATTTACTGTGGTATCCCAAGAGGTTAGTATGTTATAAGTCAGTGCACCATGTCCTGTAAACCTCCAGGGAATCAGGACACAGGCAAGAGAGAGATTTGTAGGTGATGAATCTTGAACCCAGTTTCTTAGAATGAGGTTCATATGGCTCTAACACTTCCCTTACCTTTAAAGAATTAAGGAATTTCGGTGCTACGTTTTATTTAAAGAGTTTCTTAGTAAGCTATGAAACAAACCCCAATTTTAAAAAGGTCTTTCTGGTCTGTAGAGATGGTTCAGTGGTGAAGAGCTCACACTTCTCCTCCAGAGGACCCAAGGTTCTGTTCCCAGAACCAACGTCAGGCAGCTCATAACTCCCTGTAACTTCAGCTTTGGTGGAGGGGAGATCCAACACCCTCTTCTGGCATCAGTGGCATCTGCAGTCATGTGCACATACATACAGCACACATGAGTACTTGACACATGCACACACACACACACACACACACACACACACATTAAATAATAAAATATTTTGAAAGGCCTTTCTTTCTTTCTTTCTTTCTTTCTTTCTTTCTTTCTTTCTTTCTCTCTTTCTTTCTTTCTTTCTTCACTATCCGATTAATTTCAGACAAGACCTTAACTGGTGAAGCATCAGCTAAAATACAGTGATTTAACTAAAGCAAACCACCACAAACTGACCACCTTACCCACTACCACCACCCCATGGGCCACCAGTCAAGGGAAGAATACATAGACAGGGGTTAGAGACTGTACTTGATGGAGCAGGTGCAGAATTTTGCCAGACATTGATGCTGCCTCTTAAATGAGCACCATTAGCCTCTGGGCTGTAGCATCCCAAAGAGTCAAAGCTTAAGGAATTTAAGGTGATGTGGCTTTGACAGCATGTGCACAGAGAGAATGGAATCCTTTCTCTTCCTTCCTAGTGCTAGCTAGGTCTTTCTCCAGCCTCCTGGACAGGACTTCTTAACATGTCACTGTCAAGTCAAAAGCATGAAAGACACAGGAAGAATGAAATCATCCCATGGAGTTGGTGGCCTGCCCCGCAGCTCTCACACACTTATCCACATGATGCCTCTGGTAGGAGCCTGGTGAGAAGTAGAACTATGCCGAGCAGATTGTTTGAGCATCCGTATGGTGATATTCCTGGGAGGATTGGTGCCAAGGCAGTGGCATGCTGGGGCATGCTCAGCATCTGTAGGGCTTGGTAATCACTTTTGCTTGTGATTTCCTTGATAAGTGAGCCAAACTGCTTCTTGACAACAAAGCTAGAGGCAAACCAGCCAAGGCTGTGGAATGCCCTGCTTCTTAGAGTCTGGCTTTTCGCTCGCTTCTGTTTCAGAAACAAACGACGTTTGTAAGGTTCTGACTTTGTCTTTGGAAGGCCAAGTATGTGGTGTGGAGAGGAGCATCTGTGGACATCGCGTTTCATTTTTCATGAGCAGATTCTGTTAGTGCGTCCCCAGGTAGACATCTGGATGCTAATTAGCAGGAAGATGCTTGCAGCCTGTACCGGAGTTCATGTGTGCACTGGCCTTTCTGCTTGTTTCGACTGTGATGGTTGCTGTTAGCTACACTGTTTCATTACTTTGACCATTTCCGAGTTTAAATGTTACTTTAGCTGTAGCTTACCACAGTCTGCCTTTTCTCCTAGTGAAAAACCAGATGTTTGGAGACTTATATATGGATTTCAAACAGCTGGATAGTGCAGGTATTGAATGCCAGCCGTGAAGAGCTGGTACTGCCTGCAGCCTATCCGCATGTGGTCCTTATGGCTTTTATTGCTGGTCCCCATGACACCTGCTCCTCTGGAGTATTGGAAATTAGATTAGAAATGTTCTGTAGGAAAATTTCAAAATGGTTGAATCTCGATTTCTTTTTTAAGCCAGGTTTCCCAAATTATCTTGTTCTTAACAGCCTTGATGTAATGATCTGATTTTAAAGACAGCTCTGTGTAATTTGTAGTATATCAGAGATAGCATATATGTATGTAGTCATATTTATTTGTGTAGAACATTTTTAAGATTTAGTTATTTATTTTACATACATATGAGTGATGTATCTGCATGCCAGATATTTTTCATACATCATATACACATACACATACACATACATACACACACACATACACACACACATACATGTATATATACATATACATATACATATACATATACATATACATATACATATACATATACATATACATATACATATACATATACATATATATGGGTGCTCTATCTGCATGCCAGAAGAGGGCATCAGACCCCAGTATAGATGGTTGTGAGTCACTACGTGGTTGAGGGGAATCAAACTCAGAGCCTCTGGAAGAGCAGACAGTGCTCCTACCTGCTGAGCCATCTCTCCAGCCCCCATGTAGAGCACTTTACAGACAAAGTGTTTATGGTTTTCTTATTAATTGCCACAGTGTTAGTTTGGGCTTTACTTTGGCTATGACCCTGAGATCTAATGACAGAACACGCCCCTGCAGTGGCTTCTGTGCCTCTCCTGCTGAAGTGGCTCCAACAGACACTTATTTAATCATTTATATGAGGTTGATTGAAATTGGAAAGGGGATTTAATAATTCAGGGGAAGATTTTAAGGACAGCAGTGGGATCATGAATAAATAAAAAATGCAACAGCATACATTTGCTACCTGAAGCAAGTGTTTAAGTTTCATAAATAATTTCTAAATTATTTCTCAGCTAAGCCCCGAAACCACAAGAAAGTTTGGAGTCAGAGCCACACAACTTTGGAGGTGGTTGGCAGTTGGAGAAGGCAGAACCATATTGAAAGAACTGCAGTGTCTAATCTTGTACAGCATTTTTTACTGGAGGGTGTTACTATTAATTGAGCAAATACTTTGTATCTCTTATCCAATGGGACTTGACTATGGCTCTAACCCTCTGGGGTACCTAACAAAGGCTCTTTCCTTTTCCCTTTCCCCTGTTTGGTTTAAACTAGTTTTTGCATTTAAGAAAAATGTAAAGCCGGGCAGCGGTGGCACACACCTTTAATCCCAGCACTTGGTAGGCAGAGGCAAGCAGATTTCTGAGTTCGAGGCCAGCCTGGTCTACAGAGTGAGTTCCAGGACAGCCAGGGCTACACAGAGAAACCCTGTCTGGGGAAAAAGAAAAGAAAAGAAAAGTAAAGAAAAGTAAAGAAAAGAAAAGAAAAGAAAAGAAAAGAAAAGAAAAGAAAAGAAAAGAGAAAAGAAAAGAAAATTTCAGATGCCTGTACTACCCCCATAAGGTTTAGGGACTGTTGTGGGAGAGGGGGCAGAAATATGTTAAGAACCAATGGATCAAGACAGCGGCTGTGAAGTACCAGCCTGTAGTAGGCTGTGGACATGGGAACACCCAGCAGCTGTGTGTTCTGGAGCTGAGTCCTCACAGGTCAGGCCCTCATGGAGGACAGCTATGATGTGACCAGATACTACTGATGTGATGGCAGTGGACAGATGCTGAGGGAGGAGGAGGAGGTTTGGTGTCCAGTTGTGTACCCACTGGTGAGCCTACCAGGCTCTGACGGTTACAAAGTCAACACACAGGGGGCCCTTGTGAGACAAGAAACAAGACCAAAAACTAATACACAGGGAGGGTATTTATAGAGAGGAGGGGGAGCTGGGGAAGTTGGGAAGGAAATGGGAGAGGATAGGGAGGAGAAAGAGCAAAACATCTAGTGTGTGTATCTGAGATATGTGTGATATGCCACAACTAGATACATCCACATGATTTATTACAATTATTTCATCAATAATCACTCTATTTATCTTATTTCAATTGAAAATTTCAAAAACCCACTGTGTGTGTTTTGGGGGTGAGGAGGGGTATTCCTGTGTTCGGTCAGGAATTCCTCTTTTATCCCATAATTTGTAGATTTGGTATTTGCCTAGTGTCCCATATTTTCTAAACATTCTGTTTACGACGAGCTTCAACATCTGTAGGTTTCTTTGATCCACTGGTCCAGTTCCACTACCTTGCCTTCAAGCCGTGCTATTCTATCAGTTACCGTGTGATCCATTTCATTGAAGATGTATTCCGTTTGGCTTTTCCTTTGTCTCGGTTGATAATTGTTTGCACTAAAGTCAAGATTGTCAGGTATTAATTAATGCTTATGTTTGCTTTTACAAAAACATTTTTGGAGAATTTGAGAATTTTATATGCAACTACTATACTATGATATCACTTCCTCCCTCCAACTCTTCCTGTATCCCTTCCATTCCTTCTCAACCTTATACCGTCTATTCTTTATTTTTTATTGATCTCTCTCTCTCTCTCTCTCTCTCTATATATATATATATATATATATATATATATATATATATATATCACATATAAATACAACCTGTTGAATTAATTGAATGTTGTTTACATGTACATGTGTTTAGGGGTGACTGCTTAGGATCCAATGACCTATCATGTAGCCTACCCCTAGATAGGACTGATCCTTTCTCAGCAGCCATTAATTACCTGAAGTTCTTCACCTAGGGGCAGGGCCTTGTGAGATTTCTTCCATCCTTGTTAGCATGGTGTCAGCTGGTGGTGTCACCTTCAGGTGTTGTTCAGGTAACAACATTATTGGGATTTCATGGATGTAGCATCCTTGTCATGTCAAGAAAATGATATCTCACAGTAGGTGTCCTGGACTCCTGGGTCTTGCAGACTTTCTGATTATTCTTCCGTGATGTTCTTTGAGCCTAAGTGAGGGGTTGTATTGTAGATATATCATTTGTGGCTGAGCAGCCTATGCATATTTCTCTGTATTTCAGCCTGGAATCCAATCTCTTCCCTGAGGTAACCTGGTCCATGGGCCAGTCAACGAAGTCTGCAAGAGAGAGAGAACATGTGGACTGAGGGGGCAAGAGACTCGAAGAATAGAGACAAGACAGTCTGTCGCCTCAAGTCTCATGTCTCGAGTCTCGTTTATCGGAAGGCAACTATGGGTATATATGCACTCCGTGGGGAGTGCAGCTGGAGACACTTAACCACAGGTCCAGGATGTATAGGAGGAAAACAAGATGTTATTAGAGTGTGTTCAGCTGTGGTGGGCTTCTTGCAAAAACATCATGCTAGGAAAACAAGTCTCTCATCAGGGTGGAAAGGTACCACCTGTAAGTAAATAGCCTGAGATGGCTACAGAGATGATAGCCGCTTTCTGCTAAGAGTTGGCTCTCAACACTGAGGACTGGCTCTAATATTGTCTGAAGGTGCTATGCAAGCTGCTAAGGGAGAAAAGCAATCAATAATCCAGCCCAGTTGTAAAGCCCAGGAGTTACAATATGACATTCCTAAGTGCAATAGTGGTACTTATATCTTGGAGGCAACCCACAGCTCTTCAGTTGGCCTTAAGACCTGCTCAATAGGAAAGAATTTATGCCTTGTATTGTATGTAAATCTAGCTAATTATTCATGACTGGTGAGGTCATGTGTGGGTCTGTATCCTTCCCCATTGCTGGGCATGGCCTCTGGGGAGGCAAAATGAGTGGGGAGCTTGAATCTGTCCCCCTGAGCTGCTGCCATTGGGTGCTGGGCTTTTGGGAAGCACCGAAACACTGCTCTGGGGTGGACAGACACAGTCTAAGATGGGGAGGCCGAAGTTGGGGTCCCCTGACTTTCGGGCCTCCAGTGGCTGCTGGAGAACCACACAGAGAAGTTGGGAGTATAGTGTTTGGGGTTCACAGGCCTGAGCCAAGGCCAGGACCGTTGGGGGCCTGCAGGCTGCAGAAAGCATCTAGTCTGGGGCTGGGAGCTCCGGCTTAGCTCATCAGCGAAGGTAGCAGAGGTTGTCTGGAGGTGCAGAGAGGCCTTCTGTGGGAGATTTAGGCGGTGGCTCTATAGGCAAAGGCCTTCCCCCATGTTCCCCATGGCAGTCCTCAATGAAAGAGACAGTCCTTGGTTCCAAACTGTTTATTGGTTGTTCGTCATGGAAAATGGATGTGTACCAACTTTTCAGGGTGGACCAGAAATGAAATAAGTTTTGTGGGAAGGAATGTCCTGGAAGGGAAGCTTATTGACTAAACCCTCAGGGCCTCTAGGTACTTCATTCGGTTGGATAACTCTGCTCTGGGCTGACTGACCACAGGTCAACGTTTCCTTATGTGGGAAGTGTGTCACATGTTACAGGCCAGGAATCTGGCAGGGAACAGGAAGCACCTACTGTCTCAGGTGTGTACCCAAGTTTCTGGAGATTCAGACCCGCTCTACATTACCAAATTTCCTGGCAAGGTCCATTGTCCCACAGTCATGGAACCTTAGAGGAGAACTTGCCTACCCATTTTCTTAAGGCAGTATAATTTCCAACTGCATTCTAAACGCTTTTCCTTATATCCACATATAAATATAGCTCTTGGCTCTCATCAAAGATTTGAGAAGCAGGTCAAAACTATTACAGAAAGCTATAACTGGTCAAAATTCACAAGACAATTGATTAGAGGCTATTTTTTTATTGTTTAAGAATTTTTATACATGTGTTTAATTTGTTTGGGTCTAATTCCAATTGTTTTAGTTTGAGTTTAATTCTGTGAACAGACACTATGACCAAGGCAACTCTTATAAAGGACACCATTTCATTAGGGCTAGCTTACAGGTTCAGAGGTTTAGTCCATTATCATCAAGGCAGAAAACACAGAAGCATCCAGGCAGGCATAGCACTAGAGGAACTGAGAGTTCTACATCTTCATCCGAAGGAAGCCAGGAGCAGACTGTCCTCAGGTAGCTCGGAGGAGGGTCTCAAAGCCCACCCCTACAGTGACACGCTTCCTCCAACAAGGCCACACCTCCTCTAATAAGGCCACACTCCTAATAGTGCCACTTCCTGGGCCAAGAGTATTTTCACCGCTACACTAATGTCATATGTTTTGTTTTAAACCGATTGAGTCCACTTAGTGCTTCCAATGCATGTTTGGGTATAGGCCCACCTTCTGGAGCAAAGGTGGCTTGTTCGAGCCACTTCTCTGCAGAAACAGACTCTCTCCTTCAGCCATTAGTTGTCACTAGCTCTTGGGTTCTGAGGATCAAATTCAGTCCCTCACATTTCTGCAGCAAGTACTTTACTGAGTAACTACCAAGGCCAGGTGTGTGTGTGTGTGTGTGTGTGTGTTTATTGTTTAGATTTAATTCAGTCTGGATTACCTCAGAAGGAAAAAAATCCTTGCAAATAAGTATGTACCAAGTAGCTCGTTAGGGGTTTAGCCTCTTTCCAGGGAGAAAATTGTTGAGCTAAATTGTGTAACTGGTTAGCTGGGACTGCTCTAGAATGTTCACAAACATTTCAATACGGTGGAGTAAAATAAAACTACATATGTAAATCAAAATTTGGTTTCTTTTCCCATTGAGATGTATTAGGCAAGAATATATTAATAAAAAATTATTCTTAGGAAAGGATTCACAGTGATTCCAATGGCTTTATTATACTTTTCATAATATTTCTGCTCATGATGTGCTTTGCCTGCTAACATATGTAGTTATTATTATTATTATTATTATTATTATTAATTGGTGAGCATTAGATGTACATTGGGCTGCCAGACAGTAACACGTTGCCATGGCTGCCTGTTCTGGGATGCTAGTATTTACATGCTTCTGCATAGCTGAAATAGGACTCTGTGGAGAATATTTTAGCTCTTGTACTTTAGGCCTGGTATCTGCCTTCCATCTTCTTGGAAGTTTCTCCCAAGGTTTGTTGAGTATAGGAGTTAATTTCCAGTTGGAGATGAGATGCTCTCTGGTGAACTGGGGGTTTGGGGGGCCACCCAGGCATGCTGGGAATGAGGTTTCCTGGGGACATCAGGCTTCTGATGACCTCTGTGTTTACTGCTGTGTCTGTGTTCTCCCTACAGTAAGTCCTGATGCATAGAGACCATGTGGCCTCCAAGGATTGCTTTTAGATATTAGATATGCCTTAGATATGGGTTTGACATGACTTCATCTAGTGACTATAGCTCCATGCCCACGTGACCATCCTGGCTCCACCCTCCTCATATCTTCAAGAGATCCTAAGGCTTCTCTCTATTTTATACTCCAGAGGAAGAGGAAGTAGTTTTTCTAAGATCTAACAAGATTATTAAGGGAAGTCTTTTCCAAAAAAAACCATAAGAAGTGTGAATTTGGATCGTTATCTTTTGCCTAATTTGGCTCCTTTCCTGACCCATCTCTGGTGATGGAGACGAGCTTCCTTAGATCTAGGGGCAGGCCCAGCTTTTCCTGAGCAGATGAACTAGAGGCCAGTTGGATACTGAGATGGAATGTGGATTCTCCAATCAGAAAGAAATATGCCCAGGAGAAGGATGGTAATGATAATGCTCTCTTTGTGGTGCATGCTTGGTTGGCAATAATTGCTCATTAAGTTAATTTGTTTTTACCTAATGGTTTAACTTATCAAGTTCATTTTTTTTTATAATATACTTACCTAATTTTCAGTGTGTGTATGTGTGTGTGTGTATGTACATGTAAGTGCAGGTGCCTGAAGAGACAGGCATTGGGTCCCTCAGAGGCCGAGTTATAGGCAGTTGTAAGCCATCTGATATGGGTGCTGGGATTCCAAACTTGGGTCCCCTGGAAAAAGAGCAGGGGACTGAGCCGTCTCTCTGGCCCATCAGGTTCTATAATTGCTTTTGTTTCTGGGAGATAAACATTTGAATGTTGATTATTTCTGTCTTATCGCTAAATGCAATGAAAACACTTATTTGAATAGCATGTTGGTATCGTATAACTGATGGGATTATTAAAAAGTTACAATTAAAACAGTTCAGAGTTGTACATGTAGAACATTTTCCCAGCCTTTCCAAGGCTCATTTTTAGCATCAATGAAAAAGCAAATTGGTTCCATTATTTATAACTTGCGAGGCAGCGGAAGTCTGAGGATGTCACATAACGGTGACGTCATATGGTTAGAATCATAAAAATCATGTTACTTGCTGACACTTGTTTGGTTTAAAGAAGTAACTGTGCTGTGGGGTTATGGTCAGTCTTCCAACTGCAATACTGATGCCTTTAGGTTGGCAAAACACACAAGAGGATGCTGGGAAGTTTCCCCAATAACCCATGGCAGTCCAGGTATGTGTACACTTTATCTTCTTATGCCATGAACCATAATTGAATTCTTCTGTTGCTGGTGTCATGGTCACTTTGCTTAAAAGCAAATATGGCGGCCAGATAAAAGAGTCCCTAGAGGAGTGTCTAACCTGGTATCTGTCATGTAGAAAGCTCAGGTCTGGGAGATGGCAGGCTTCTCCATTTTGCCACATACAAACACATTCCTTTGCAGTTAAGGCTGCTGACCTGCTGAGGACAGAGCAAGGTCTTGAGTGCTTCCTCGCATTGTAGAACAAGGTTGACCATTTGAGTACCAAGGCTCCGAGAAATTTGAGTTAATGGATATGAGAATCTAGCTTAATTTGGTGGCTTTTAACCCAATGTTAAATACCATACATTGAGTGTTTTGGCATAAAAAATAGTGTATTTGTGTTGCTGCCTTCCAGGTAAGAAAACTAAGGTGAGGTTGGGCTTTTCTGTGGATCACATTTGGAGGCAGGAGAAGTGCTTAACGCTGTCACTCTATGTAGATAATATGAAGATGAGTTCTATGCCATTAGGTATATAGCCCAGAAACATGATCTATTATAAGTTAATTACCATCTGCTATGAATTGGCTGTGGTTTAAGTCAAAGAATGAGAGTTGGGGGCTTAAGCCTCAATGTGGCCCTGCATGGAGGTGATTGAATAATGAGATGAGAGGTATTTCAGGTAGACTTGGGGTTGCCCTTTTCTGAAGAGATGAGTAACATAGTTGACGTGGAATTCTAGTCAGTCTTGGCATTTCCCTGTAAGAGTGAGTTGTATGCAGAACAAGTTGGGAATTCTGTCTACCCTCTCTGGCTTCTTGTGTCGCCATGTGATCTCCCCCCTTGGTCTAATGCCACCTGCCTTGGTGTAATCTAGTGAGGGGGGCTTTCCTAGAGCTGGCACCATGCTGTTTGGACTTCCAACCTTGAAGACTGTGAACTAAACGAATCTCTTTCGTTCATCAAGTATTCAGCCTCAGGTAGCATAGCGGCAGAAAAGAAAGAGTATACTACTCCACTATGTTAAAAGGTTTTGTTTATTTTTATTTTATGTATGCAAGTGATTTGCCTGTATGTACGTCTGTGCAGTGCCCACATGAGACAAACTGGGCTGTCATATCTCCTGGGACTGGAGTTACTGATTTACAGAAGGTTGAGAACTGCCACATGGGTGCTGGGAACTGAACCTGATCCCTCTTCAAGAGCAGTAAGTGCTCTTAACTGCTGAGCCATCTTTCCAGCACCAGCCCATTCCCATATTTTTTCAAAAATCATTTTCATGTTTCTTGGTTAATCCAGACTAGGAAATTCACATTGTATAACCAGAAAGTGAAGTCAGGGTAGAACTGTCAAGAGTAGAGAGGGTTTGGGCATTCCCATGGTTACTTTTGTACAGTGTATGTTTCCTTGGTTGCAGGAGACTTTTCTGATTTATTATTATTATTATCTCCTGTCTGAGTGCTATGCAGTCTTGACATTGAAAACCTGACCTGGGGTCCCTGTGTGTGTCTAAAAACGTCCTTGAAATATTATTGCTGCAAATTTGACAGAGGGGAGCTTCTCTTGGATAGGCCATATTGTTCTGTAATCCTTAAGAGAGTTTTCAGCACTTCTCATCAAATTGAGTGCCTCCTTGGCTGAGCAGACGCCACACATTGATGAGAGAGAAATCACTGTAAGAGAAAAGGGAAATTCCCTTTTAGTATCAAATGCCCAACTGACAATGGGGCTAGACATGTGTTGGAGCCTGCTGGCCATGGCTCTATGGCTTCGAGGTCTAGCACCCACTGGCCAGCTGGAGGAAACAAAGAAAGTGGAAGTTTGTGGAACATCCAACTCCTCCCGATAAGGGAACGAGAAATTGAGGATATTTGCCCAGGAAAATAAACTTGAAGCCATTTATGAGTCCGAACTGTCAAAGTGACTAGATTAAGTCTCATGGATGTTTACCCCACAGCTCTTAAGCCATTTCCCCACATTAGTTCTGTCCATTCCAGGCTGGTGACAGGTCTGCAGGCACACATTCATAACCTCTGACCTCAGTGAGAGTAATCACCATGGATTTTTTTTTTTTTTGTAAAGCTGCCTGCTTATTAAATAAGACCTCTGCAGTAGGGGTTCGCCAGAGGTGTGCTCTCAGCAGGATACCTGGGCTCTGCATGGGTGTGCCTGTTTTCAAAGGCTTCTGCACCTTCCCTCCTCCTCCTTGGATTCTTTGCAAACCTGGCTCAAACAGAGCAGGGCTTGATGCTACATGCTGGGATTTGCATCTCAAAAGAAAGGGCACACTTTTGTTTTGTATTTCTCTGGTTCCCCGGGGTGGGTATTTGGGAAGAGGAGGAAGAAAGCCAAGTTCACTTTGTGGTTCTAAAATAATAATGCTGAGGGAGCCAGAGAGTAACGTTCAGAGAACATTCACAGGCCTGAAGGTCCTGGTGAGTGCCTGTGTGTGTGTGTGTGTGTGTGTGTTTGTGTGCCCGGGCGCGAGCTGTTGAGTGGAGAGTGCCTGTGAGAGAATAGACCAATCTACTACAGTGTGTGTGTGTGGGGGGGTGGTGGTGGTGGTGGTGATGGTGGTGGCGTAGGATGTACAGTCCCAAGGGAAATTTCCTTAGGGTTTGCCCACACCTGACTTACAGCCAGTTTTCTGTGAGTATTGCAACATTGTATTGGATGACCAAGCAGGATGGACTCTGGAGCTGCCTTCATTTTGGAAGTTTGTCTCCACTTCTAATGATTGTAGAATGGCCTGGGTTTCAGGAGCTGCAACATTTTAGACAAATGGTGCCTCAAATATTGGGGTTTGAGTGCCCAGTGCATGGTTCTTGCCACATCCAAGCACAGTCCGTGCCACGATTCACTGACAGTCTGTTTCTGAATTGTGTCTTTCTTAAGTGTATTATTTACGTTTTGATTGCTGTGATAAAACCCCATGACCAAGGGAGTTTATAGAAGGAAGGGTTTATTCGGGCTTACTGTTCCTGAGAGATAGGAGTCCATCACCACATTGTGGAGGAGAAGCATGGAGTTGGAACAGGAGCTCACTGTTAGCCCAAAGCAGTGAGAGCCAAGTGGGAATGGCATGTGGCTTTGAAATCTTAAAGCTTGCCCCCACCGAGGCTGAAACTACCCAAACAGTGCCACCAACTGGAGACCAAGTATTCAAATATCTGAGCCCATAGGGGCATTTCTTTCAAAGCACCACATTGGGCTTAGCCTCAGTGTAAATGCATCCTTTAGATATGAAAATAACATATCTTCAGACTGTGGAGTCTGGCTCCTTCTCTTTCTGGTATTGTGGCCTTGAGCAAGTGAGTCCATCTCTGTGTGTTTTGTTTGCTCAGTGAAACTCGAGGCTGCTAATTACTCCATCCTTATAACAGTTTATGAGAAATAACTGTAAAACAAAAACAAAAGCAAAACAGTTACAATAGTCCCCTTTATTAGTGAGGCATCACAAAATGTTATTATTAGCTATATATTTTAATAATAACGGAATAATTAATAATTACAATTAAAAAGTCACATTTATGCCACTTAAAATTAGATTCTATTATGTTAGTGGGAGATGTAGCTGGCTGAACTTGCCCATGGGGCTCATACTTCATTAGGTGTGTGAATTTTAGGGATCCTGCCTTATTTAACCAGACCAGTGGCGAGAGTTAGAATGGTCGGTCACAGGGCTGCAGAGCTTGTTCCCATGGCTTCTGTTTTACACTTTGATACCACAGGGACCACATCTAATTCCATCCCAGATGTTTTCTGTCCCCAGACACTGGTAGCTTTTCTCTTTGCACAGGCCACAGCCTGCCGGGCTTCTTAGAGAAGTGAGCCAAGGGAGAAGAGATCTGTCCAGGGACACATGGGAAACTGCTAGTGCTGATTTGTGAGGACAGACTCCTGGTACACCTGGAACCTGCATGCAGCCTCTGTGTTTCCTAACTCACACCTGCAGGAGGAAAGTCAACAGTATTTTCATTCAGAGCCCTAACTGTTAAAGATGTTGTCGGAAGAACCCTTGTGGCTGCCTCTCTCAGAAGGAACCGCAAGGCGGGTGAGCTTCTCATGTTTTACACCCTACATGAGGCTCCTTGGTAAAGCAATTGCCACGCAGGTATAGACAAGCATGTGAAGCTGAGAGGCATTAAAGAAAAAGCATATGACAATGTATTGTATATAGTAAGTTTCTGAATGAGAGACTAGAAAGACAATGGGGAAGGTGTTCTTCAGAAATCAAGGCAAGAACAAGAAGCAAATGAGAAAACCTGACTTCCTCCTTCCCTCATGGTACTTGCCTGCTTGATTCTGTAACCATATATGATGTAAAGAATATAGTGTGGGCATGAGTGGGTACTTATTGTGTTTCTGTGAGTCTCATGCATAGAGTGTAACAGGCAGACAAGGATCAAGCATAGGGAAAACCCACTAGCATCTAGAGGAGTTTTCATGAAAGATGTACTGGCTGGTTTTTGTGTGTCAACTTGGTACAGTCTGGAGTTATTACAGAGAAAGGAGCTCTTCTTTGAGGAAATGCCTCCATGAGATCCAGCTGTGGGGCACTTTCTTACGTATTGTGGGTGGTGCCATCCCTGGGTTGGTAGTCTTGGGTTCTATAAGAAAGCAAGCTAAGCAAGCCAGTAAGTAACATCCCTCCATGGCCTCTGCATCAGCTCTTTCTTCCTGACCTGCTTGAGTTCCAGTCCTGACTTCCTTTGGTGATGAACAGCAATGTGGAAATGTAAGCTGAATAAACCCTTTCCTCCCCAACTTGCTTCTTGGTCATAATGTTTATGCTGGAATAGGAACCCTGACTAAGACACTGTCCTAGTGAGCTTTTCTGTTCTCATAAGAAACATCATGACCAGAAAGCAACTTAGGGAGCAAAGGATTTATGTGCCATACATTTCCATGTGATAACCCATCACTATGGGAAGGAATTCAAGGCAGAAGCCTGGAGTCAGGAAGATAAGTAGAGGCCACGGAGCAGGGCTGCTTACTGGTTTACTCCCCATGGCTTGCTCAAACTATTTCCTTACACAATTCAAGGACTACCTGCATAGGAGTGGTGCTGCCCACAGTGGGCTGGGCCCTTCCACATCAATCAATAATGAAGAAAATACCCCACAGACCTTGTCTATGGACCAGTCTGACTCCCATCCAGGGAAACTCGAAGAAGGCTTTGCCTGCCACACTGGATTTCAGTCTGTAGAAATCAGGTATGAAGAGAAATGGGTGATGAGTGTATGTGATGGGCAAGGGTTGTAAGCACTCAGGAGAGCTTGATGTATGTACCCTCCCCCCCCACCACCCAAAATTCGTGGGGTTCTGGAGGAGCAGCATGGAATATTCTTGGAAGGTTAATGAGGGTCTTGAATGTCAGGTTTGGAAGTCTAGGCTCTCTTTGTCAGGTAATCTAGAGCTTTAGGGCTGCTGCTGTATCCATCAAGAGTCTGAACAGAACAGAAAAGTCATTTTGAGATGTTACTTAGTGGTGAGCCAGATTACACATTCGTGACCAGAAAGACCTCACAGAAACAGAGCTTGGTAGTCTTGTCTTGTCTTTTCTTTTTATTTATTTATTTTTTATTTATTTATTTTTTTCAAGACAGGGCTTCTCTGTATAGCCCTGGCTGTCCTGGAACTCACTTTGTAGACTAGGCTGACCTCGAACTCAGAAATCTGCCTGCCTCTGCCTCCCGAGTGCTGGGATTAAAGGCGTGCGCCACCACTGCCTGGCTGGTTGGTAGTGTTTTAAGTCGGAAGGGCTTTAAGAATTATTTCTGTTCCCAGTCAAATGTATTAAAAAAAAGGACACAGGCAGTGTAGACTGTAAGTAACCAAGGAAACAAAAGAATGACATCATTTCCCAACCGTCAACGATGGAAATAAAATAAAAACCCCACGTCACAAAGTGCTTCACAAATACAATGTATTATCTGCTCATATTAATGTTAAAGGTTTAAAGCATTAAGTTACTTACATATTCAAATGGATCTGAGCTTCCATACTCACAGTCTATAGTGGGTGTCCTTGGATGCAGAGACATTGATCTTAATAAAGCGTTCTTCCCTTAACTGCAGTTTGTGTCTGTAACATGTCTGTGCAGTGAGTGCCAAGGGAGACCAAAAGAGGGCACTGTATCCCCTTAGACTGGAGTTACAGATCATTGTGAACTGCCATGGAGGTGCTGGGAATCGAACCTGGGCCCTCTGGGAAAGCAGCCAGTGCTTTTAGCCGCTGTTGGGTGACTAGTCTGATCTGTGGTTGGGCTTGTCTTGGAACAATCAGGCCTGGGTGGTATTAGGAGCTCCTTGTGTGTATTTATGTCAGCCATGCTCTGATAGATTGATAGGAAACTTTCCTGAAATCTTTATGGGCTACAGGAGTGGAGGTGCTTCATGAAGTACTGGGTTTTCTAAGACATTGGGTCCCAAAACATCAGAGACAAGCTATCTGAATGTAGAGGTGCTATCTAAGCAGCTCTTAAAGCCACAGCTACTACATAGTCTATGGACTTTTTCTTTTCTTTTTTTGGTCCTGGCAACCAAATTGGTCTAATACTGTCCTCCATGAGTAGAACTCACAAGTATAACAGATGGTTGAGCGTTGTGTGCTTGCCATACAGAATTGCTTCATTTTCCCTTCGTTGGGACGTGACCTGCAATAGATTTTTTTTCCTGTATAAAAGAGACAGACTGAGGTACCCCCACCCCCAAAGAAAACCCCCCCAAAATCCTGGGACCCATTTGTGTCATAAATTGTATTAAAGGGAAGGTATGCTTTGCTTAAGATCAGGATCATTGCAGCCCAGGACACTATAAACTGGGGGTCTGTAGGCTTGAAGCCATTTGGATGAGTGGCTGGTTTAATGCTTTGAAAACTTTCAATTAGTATATACAGCTAATACATAAAAATTTTCATATGTGATGTGGAGGCCAGCAGGGTGTTGTGTCACCTTGGACTGGAGGGAGTGATGAGCACTTGGGAGCCATCATGTGGGTGCCAGGAAATGAACCTGTGTCCTCTGGGAGAGTACTAACTGTTCATTTCTTTATAAAAATTCACATTCCCTTTAGTTCTAAGAAACTGTATCCTATGGTATTTGTTTTGAAATCTATGGAGCTTAATTTTAAACTAAAAAAAAAACTTAGGTATACAGTTGAGTTTAATGACTTGGTTAATTTATGATTAGAGTCAAAGTTGGAGGACTCTTACTTCTGAAACAAAAAAGAAAAATCAAGATAAAACAAAAGAAGCAGGGGCAGGGGCAGGGGGAATCAAGAGCTGTTGGGGGTATGTTAGAGCCAGAAGCCTGCCTGCAGATTTGGTGCTCTAGAGACCATCTCTGCACAGTGTGAAGATGGAAGCCTCAGTGTTGACAAGCTGTGTTCAGAAGAGCGAGGGAGGAAGGAACCTCTGATTCCTCGGAGGTCATCCCCATGCCAGCTGTGTCTTCCTGCCTCCCAGATCTGGCCACCGGAGACTTGCTTACATCAGTTTTCTGGGCCCCGGGGATGAGAGCCTTCTCAGAGGACACAGCAAAATAAGCCTTTGATTGTGATGTTTTTGCAGTGACACATTTTTTGGTGTTTTATTGGAGTTGTTTCTACTTCATGTGATAATGAGCTATGCTTCTGTAGGGATTGTAGGATATAGGAAGGTGTTTTAAAGACTTTTATAATACAAAAAGAAATTAGATGCATATTTTAAATTTGGAGCCAAATGACTCTCAGTGCTAATTTAGCCCGTTAAGAGAATTACACTCATTCTTTTATATTAAATAATCCTCATAAATTGTGTGCATCTATCAGAAATGGTGGGGAAATTTACTTTATAACTGTTTGAAAACTTGTACCCTTAAGATTTGATTCGCTTCCTGAGGATCCGTGATTGTGAGAGCTACCTTCTTGAGACATCAAGTCAAAAGTCTCATGCTGGTTATTTTTCTGTCCCTATGCAGGCAGGAAACCTTTGCTCTCCATCATGGTAGTCCTGGGCAGAGATGTAAAAGTGAATTGCATTGGACACAGTAGCTCTTTGGTATGTTGATTTCATTTCCTTAGGCCACATGCTTGTCTTAAGTTTCCTATTGCTGTGAAGAGACACTATGGCCAAGGCAACTCTTATAAAAGAAAAACATTTCATTGGGGCTGGCTTACAGTTCAGAGGTTTAGTCCGTTATCATAATGGAGGGAAGCATGGCAGTATGCAGGCAGACATGGTGCTGGGGTAGTAGCTGAGGATTCTACATATTGATCCTCAGGCAACAGGAAGTAAACTGTGCACCACACTAGGTGTAGCTTAAGCATGTGAGACCCCAGAGCCCGGCCACCACAGGAACACTTCCTCCAACAAGGCACCACCTACTCCAACAAGGCCACACCCACTCCAACAAGGCCACACCTACTCCAAGAAGGCCACACCTACACCTAGACCACACCCACTCCAACAAGACCACACCCACTCCAACAAGGCCATACCTACTCCAGCAAGGCCACACCTACTCCAAGAAGGCCACACCTACCCCAAGACCATACCTACTCCAACAAGGCCACACCCACTCCAAAAAGACCACACCCATTCTAACAAGGACATACCTACTCCAACAAGGCCACACCTTCTAATAGTGCCATTCCCTTGGGCCTATGGGGACCTTCAAACTACTACAATACTCAAATATAGGATGGCTCAGTCATAACAATGGAGATAAGGAATCAACCTAGATACTGATCCATAGATAACTGGATTAAGGAAATGTAGTGTCTGTACAAAATGGACTAGTATTCAGTCATAGAGAACCGCAGAGTCTTGTCATTTATAGCAAAGTAGGCATTCTGTTAAGTGGGACAGACTAGACGCATGCCTGTTCTCTTTCATCTGTGGAAATCGAAAACAAATTGCTCTGAATGGAGAATAGTGAGTATCAGAGACTGGGAAGGGTTGGGGATAAAAGGCCACCAGGAGGTTGGATAATGGGGTCACAAACCAGTCAGGCAGGGGTGAACTCTGATGTTCTGCAGTACAATGAGTGACTGTGGTCATAATAACCTACCAATATGTTTCATGAGTCAAGAACAGAGAGTGGGCTGGCGAGATGGCTCAGCGGGTAAGAGCACTGACTGCTCTTCTGAAGGTCCTGAGTTCAAATCCCAACAACCATATGGTGGCTCACAGCCACTTGTAATGAGATCTGACGCCCTCTTCTGGTGTGTCTGAAGATAGGTACTTATGTATAATAATAAATAAATCTTTGGGCCGGAGCAAGTTGACCAGAGCAAGCAGGGCCTGACCCGAGCAAGTGGGGTTGACCGAAGCAAGCAGAGGTCCTAAATTCAATTCCTAGCAACCACATGAAGGCTCACAACCATCTGTATAGCTACTGTGTACTCATATACATCAAATAAATAAATAAATAAATAAATAAATAAATAAATAAATAAATCTTTAGAGAACAGAGGGGCCTGAAGGTGTTAAATATGAGGTAATTACATGGGGGGAGGGGCGATGTGATTGCTTTGAGTTTGTTCAGCAAACAATGTGTACATATAACATAGCATGCTGATACCATTAAGGTGCGCAGTTACTACAAGTTAATGAAAAGTTGAAAACAATCCATTTTCTTTGTTTGACAGCCATATTTCATAGGCTTGTTAGCCCAATAGCTAATGGCTCCTCTCAGAGACATGCAGACACAGAACACTCCTGTTGAAGGAGGTCTAGTAGTAGATGGTACTTTAGGGAGCCATTTTTCTTTGCCCTCAGTTAATTTTAATCTATTTGAGATCTAGGACAAAAAGATACGAAAAGGCAAAAGATAAAGAAAATGTGATTAATGTTTTACCAGCAGTGTGTCTGTGTAGCCCTTGATTGATTATCAGGGTCATTTGACTGCTTATAAGTCATTCAAGATGCCAGACCAAGGTAGGTAGGGGAGGGCTGAGGTGGGCAGGAGATGGCTGCGATTTTTACCGGCTTGTCACAGCAACCATTTGGCGGACTCTAGTGGGCAGTTATGTGCTTTATCAGAATAGATGGGCATTTTGTTGGGAAGCCTGGTAGGTCAGAGATAATTGTGTCATCTACAGCCCCCAGTACAAAATGAAATTTGTGTTTCCTATTGGATAATTAGTAATAATCTCCATACACACACATATATATTTTATATATAATTTTTTTCCCAGAATGCTTCCATTTTGGTTAACTGCCCGCCCTGGAAACCTACTATTCTGTGCAACAATTAAAAATAGAAATTAAAAAGTATATGTTAAAGAGGCAACTTATATAAAGTTATAAGGGGGTAGCTAGCTTGTCTAGATAACACTGCTTCTAGAAGCTTTGAATTACTAGGCAAAAGTCCTATACTGGGTGTGGGATACCTACCGCCTTGTGTATCTTGGAGGGAGGCTCTGGGAGTGCTCTGTGGAGTGTTTTCTAGAGTATTTCCTGATTGTGGGATGACCCAGAAAGCTTCACAGTGCCTGTTGGTCGGGAGGAGAGTCATATGCCATTAGGGATCAAGGGATTTTTGTGGCAGGTGTCTGCTTTTGAGCCCCCTCTCCCACTGTCCTTGTTACCCTGATTCTCAGCAGAGTGTTCCATGTTCCCAGTTAGAAGCAGAGAGCTTCCTCTGGCTATATGTGCTGTGTCTGCTTTCAGTCACTGTGATGGGATCTGGATCCTGGCTGCTCATAAGGGCAGAGGCTCACAGTCACAGGGGCTTAAAGTCCAAATGGCTTTCTTTGCACACTCTTGGGTAAGGCCGCCCCCAGCCTGTATTGCCTGCCTATGCATAATGACGAGGGCAAGGCTCTGTATTATAATCACTTTCTTGGCATAATCCACTTGAGTCACGGGAGATTGACTTATAGGAGCATGTGGCAGAGACCTAAGGATTTCATCCAAAGTCCCATACATTAAAGGTTCTACACTACTTTAGTATCCACCCTGTAGATAAAGTCACTCAAACCTTTGTGGGAGGATACAGCTAAACCACGCCCCAGAAGTAGAGAGATGCTATTAGTGAGGTTTTCCTTTGGTTCTGGGATGGTGGATGAGCTACTGAACCACTGTTGCTGGCTTGAATATCAGGCTGCTTTCCATTTGCTAAGGGGCCCAGTTCTAGGGAACTTGACCATTGCAGATTTCCTTCATAAAATATGCCAGAAGAAGTAAGCCTATTCTAGAAGTAAGTCTAGACACTTAACATTTAGTTTTCCTTTCTGAATCCATAATAACTTTTTTTTTCCTTGTAATGATTCAAACATGACAATGTATGGGTAGATGTGCCTGCTCTATCTGGCCAAAGGAAAAATTCCTGACAGTCAAATGTATTGAAGCACACCTCTCCCCGAGCTGTGGGGTATCGGCTGAGGGGCTGGCTGACCTTCTCCTCTGGCCCTGTTTTCTGTGGTCAGTGTTAGTCCTGGTTGATGGGGAGGGTTTTGAGCATCTGGCTTTGTAGTTTGGATGTGTGGCATCCCTCCATCAGGGAACCGTCTTTGCTTATCTAGAAATAATGTCTGTACTCCGAGAGCTGAAAAAAAGACACACAGGCATCATTAAGATCAGCATGTATTTGTCCAGGAGCGGATGAGATCTGTGGTGGATGGCAGTTTCTCTTTAAGAAAGGACGTGTTCACTGCCTTCTGTTCGGGAAGATAAACCAACCTCAAATCTGTCTTGTCAGGCTTGGCACATCCTGTTATTAAGAGCGGATTTTGTTATCATTTGAGTGGTTGAGAAATAATTTCACTCCTGTCCCCGTCTTGGCTCTCCTGATGATAAGAGGATAGTGAGGAGAGCCAAAGGATGTTAGCCTTGTGTTCATAAGATCAAAGTCCAGATCAGTCCCATTTGTGTTTTCCCACTTTGAAGGGTTTTTTGCCATACTACAATCTCCACACATGAAGCTGCTGCTATTGGTTGTCTTAGGCCCCTGAAGAGGAGCATCTGAGCTGTATTGGCCCTGGCTGTGTATGAAGATTGAACAGTGATGAATTCCAGGTTAAATTCTTGTATTTTCTAACTTATAGAAAACTACCCAGCATTTCCCTTAAGTTTGATGCTAATATTCATGTGTGACATTGTACTGAGCTGAAATATTTTAAACTAACATTTGATCATTTCTGATACAAAGAATGGTGGCCATAAACTATCTTATAAGCAGTCAGAATGTATACTAAACCATAAATACTACGTTTTGAAAAATTTCAGTTCAGCTGAGAGAGCCCTGGATTTCCCTGTGTTCTTCCTACATTGAAGACATGGGTGAGGGATGCTCCCCCTACCTTTTTGTTAAGGAAAGGTGTCTCTGAGGTGGTTTGGGGTCCTGGTTGTATTGTTTTGACCTTGAGCAAACTTGCTCACTCACACCCACCCTAGAAAACACAGTGGACTTAGCAGCTACTGTAAGTGATGGATGGAAGAACATTTGAAAGCACTTAAAGTAACATCTTGCCTTTTGTGAACACATTGTGTCTATTAGCTTCTCCTGCGCTGGTGGTAACTACAAGGACATATTTCTCACATTACAGTCCAATGGTAGTTCTATTACTGAAGAAAGGTTCACCTATTTCATAATTCTGGAGGCCCAAGAACTATCTCCCCTGCTGTGATGCAAGCCCCTTGGCTGTGTCCCATGGTAGATGACATCATGATAGGATGCAAAACAAAGCTGGAGAATGAGAGTGGCCAGTCTTTCTTTTTTTCTTTTAAATAACATTCCCCTGCCAGGAACTAACTGGTCTCCCAATAGAGCTGAATAAGTCCCTTCAGAAGGTAGAATCCCAATGACCTTACCATCACCCCCTCCTCATCTCTTATAATTTTACCACTCGAATATCATGAAGATGAAGACCACCATACTAACACATGCTACTGCAGCAAGAATCAAGAAAGTATCTATGACTGTGAAGATTCAGATAAACATTAAAGATAACATGCCTTGCATGACATATCACTGTCTTGGATACTCTGACTATTCTAAAGATATCAAGGATTCATTTCTCAGGCTACATCATTGACAAATTGACCCATTTGTCTTCAGTTTGGGAGTCTACCTGTATCCTCTCCCATCCACTCTCTTCCTCCTCCTAACTCAGGGCTGGAATTCCCAGCTTTTCCAATATTCTGTGCTTCCTAACCTGCTGACTGGTGGTCAGCTTCTGCAGGACTCCCCCCCCCCCCCATCAAATAAGTTTCTGAGCGGTATGAACTTAAAGGTAGCATGAGTTTTGGGTAGTTAATTTTGTCTTACTTTGTTATGAAGAGAAGATGCTGTTAATACCAAATGAGTAATAAAAAAAATCAATTAAAATCATTTAGGGAAATTAGAGAGCCGACAAGTTCATAATGGTTTTTCCGGTCTCGAAATGAGATTGACACGGATTAACAATTGCTGTGGACAGAAATTTGCTGGGTTTATTGAAGTCTATTTTCATTAAGATGACAGTTGTGTATGGGAGCTGGCACCAGGGCGTTTAGTTATGGGACCCGAGAGTGTGGAGGAAACAGCTAATCTAATGAGACAGCTTGCACTTAATTTTAATTAGGTAAATTCCCCTTCACGTTTTAATCACATAAACCCCATCATGGTTAGTGTGGCGGCTGACAACCGTTTCATTGTCTAACTCTCCGGTTTCTTTCCTTAGCATTAAAAAACAGAGAAACAAAATTCAGAGACACTACACACAGTTTCACATTCTGAATCAACCTCTTGCAGGAGAGTTTGAAGTCAGTTTTCCAGTATTTGAAAAATTTTCTCATAACCTCTACAAAGCTTCTTTGATTAAAAATCAACCAACCAACCAACCAACCAAACAAACAAAAACACCAGAGCTCTGGCTGGAGAAAAGGCTCAATGGTTATGAGCACTGGCTACTCTGCAGAGGACCCTGGTTCAATTCCCAGCACCCATATGGCTGCTCACAACCATCTGTAACTGTAGTTCTAGGGGATCTGACGCCTTCTGCTGGTCTCTATGAGCACCTGCACACATGTGGTGCACATAAACACATGCAAGCAAAACACCCATACACATTTAATTAAAACAAAAATTCTGAGAATCATATAGTACAACTTTCTAGGTATATTGTAAGTTGATGCAAGGGATTTTATCAGAGTTATTTAGTTGTTGAAATAATAATCGTACTTCTAAAATATTGTTTCTGCAGACCATATAAGCCTCGTTATTTTTGGTGTGATTTGGGGCATTTTGACAGTGTGCACGTGAATGGGATTTTTAACCTTTGTCACTTTGGTAGGTTGCTGCTCTAGGGTGTGTTATACTTTTAACTTTAGCTGGGCCTGTGGGATCCAATTGGGTGCTGTTGTGTCTACAGAGATGGTATTTTCTATTTAAAACTCCAGCATATATATAAAGTTTAATTTTAGGTTAAATAAACAGAGGTGTATGAAGTAAAAAATAATTTAATTTTATGTGTATAGGTGTTTTAGCTTGTATATGTGTGCATGTGATGGTTGTGAACCAGTATATGGGTGCTGAGAACTGAACCAGGGTCCTTCCTCTGGTCCCTAGTTAATGATGCAGCCTTTGAAATGAAAACGAAAGCTTTGCTGCCGTATAAAGTAGCTAAGCAGAAGAAGCACATAAGGGCAAGTTCTCACCTTCTACTTTGTGGGTCCCAGGGATTGAACTCTGGTCAGCAGGCTTGGCTGCAAGCACCTTTGAGCCATCTCACCAGCCGAGAGCATCTCCTTATCCCACAGTGTGACTGACTCACTCGAAGGCTGGTGAGACTGAGACTTAGAGGATAGGTGACTTGGCTTTGAAACTCAATGAGGCTTTGACTCGTTGCTGCCTTGGTGCAGAATTCGTCCAGATTGATGAAGCCCTCTTGCATCACGGGAGTGGACATTTGAGCCCCTTAAGATCCTGTTAGAGGTGACAAATGACAGTCACACAGAGACATAGAGCCACAGCTATGTCTTGGTGTTATAGCCTGGCCCAGCTGGCACATGACACAAGCCGTCACAGCACACGTTTATGGGATGTGCTCTGTGTGATTGGGTTAGGCTGTTGCTACCTAAACACTATAGGCATGTGCTTGCCTGCCTTCTGCACAGAGTCCAGTGTTAAGTTGCTTTCTGTACTTTTGCAAAAGCTCTATGAAGATGTCTTAATTCCCACAGGCCCACAAATGAGGAATAAAAGGCCCAGAGACATGAATCGTTTGACTAAGGTCACCTGTTGGCCCACTCCAGCACCCTGCTTCCTATTCCTAGTGTTGCCTCCCAAGGGAGATCATGACCCAGAATCCACAGGCAGTTTTGAGCAGGCAGCAGCGTCTGTGCCACTCTCCTGTCGAATGGGCTCATGAGTTCATGTAATGTCAAGTTAGTCAGTTGGACTTACAGAATGAGACGTTATTAAGCTACAAAACACCACAGTAATTCCACAGTTGGATGCATATCTAATGGGAGGAAATCATCCTGTTGAGGGGACAGCCACACTCCTGTGTGCAATCAGCTTATTTGCCACAGCCAGTCCCTCTTGTTGAGTTTTCCTCTGCTGGGGTTCAGAGGGCCTAGTGTGGCCGGAGAAGGGTAAAGACACTTTCTCAAGAACTGACAGACACCCGTGCCTGATGCTGTCCTCTGCCCCTCTCTTGGGATCTTTCCTGTCTTCCAGTGATGGTGGCAGGTGTGTGTGTGTGTGTGTGTGTGTGTGTGTGTGTGTGTGTGATAAGCTAGCCTTTTTCTCATCACAATTCTACATCGCTCTCTCTGAGGCTCTGGAGACCTAAAGGCTAAGAGTCAGCTTGGTTATCTCTGCTCTCTTCTGGACTGTACATACTCAGGAAGAATAGTACAGAGTGCCGTTCATGTGGCATCAAACCCTCATTGAGTACTGTACAGAGTGCTGGACCCCTGGGTGAGCTCCCATGCCATAGGGAGGAATGGAGGAGAGAGCGAGAAGGAGAGGGAGGGGGAGAGGGAGAGAGGAAGAGAGAGAGAAAGGGAGAGAGGGAGAGGGAGAGGGAGAGGGAGAGGGAGAGAGAGAGAGAGAATGGGTTTGCTCCTATTTCAGGAGGGTGTGTGGCATTACCCACTTACTACAGAAATGTGAACAGTTTTCTGTGTGTAAATGGGGCATCTATCCATTAGGATGGATGTTGGGTCAGTGGAAGGAGTTAGTTCTTCAGGCTAGATGTTCTGAAACTGACAAGGTGAAGCCCAGAGAAGGGTGTGTGGCAACAGAAGGAAGACACTTGCCAGGAAAACTGGGGTAGGACAGATTCTTGGGGACCCTGACAACTGTACCCAGAAGGCAGAAAGCATTTTAGTGCCCCCAGAGGGACTCCCTGGCTCTCTGGTTGCTACCCTCATGGTCCTCATTTTCATTTGCATGTGTGGAAATTAGAGCAGATGTGAAAAACATCTTTATTTTCTCAAGAATTTACTATCTTTCTGATTATTGTGATGTTGTTCTTGCCTGCCTCCTTAAAACCAGCTCTGTATATTTGCAAACTAGGTTAGATATTTTTAAAGACAGGAGTGGAGGATACAGAACAGAATTAATTTAATATTAAAAATAACTTTGCCTCAAGTCTCTTCCTTACTAACAACTGTGGTCTACAACTATGAGATTTTTCCAAATACCCCGTGGAGTCTTTAGTCCAAGAAGTAGAAAGAAATGTATTGATGAGGACATGAAGGCCCACAAAGGCTGCATGGTTTCCTTGCTGGAGCAAGCACCCTGCTTTGAGATCATTGGGACTTTCTATTTTACATACTGTCAGAGTAAGCTTTGGTTGCCAACTTGACACAGCTGGGAAGACAGAATCTCAATTGAGGTCACTTCCCATCAGACTGACCTGTGGGGTGTTTTCTTGATTGGACACAGCCCATTGTGGGCGGCACTATCCCTAGGCACATGGTCCTAGACTGTATAAGGAAGGTAGCTGAGTAAGCCAGGGGAGCAAGCAGGTGAGCAGAGTTCCTCCATAGTTTCTGCTTTACACTCCTGTCATAAATTCCTTCCTTGACTTCCCTCCAAGATGGACCTGTAGCCTATGAGATGAAATAGACCTGCTCCTCCCCAAGCTGATCAATCACAACAGCAGAAAGCCAAGTAGGGCAGACGCCAGAAACACGTGAGATCATCTGGTCTACTGTAAAATGCAAATCCCAAGGGAACATAATCGCAAACTGTGCTTTCACTTGAGCCCTCTGAACTTATTTCAATTGTTTAGGTAAGTAGAGACAAGAAGAACTGGGCACTGTATTTTCTTCACTTGTTTCTGGAACCCCTACCTCCCCACCCCAGAATGAGCTAAGCAATCTGGAAACAGCTCTGTTAGGCAGCTCCATCTTTCTATCTCCACTTCCTCTTCCACTTCAGCTTTGCAGTATCCAATGTATGCCTTGCCATCCTTAAGCTGGATCCTCCCTTAGGTCTGGGAGTCCAGGTTGCTTCTGCTCTGCTCTGCTCTTCTCTTCTCTTCTCTTCTCTTCTCTTCTCTTCTCTTCTCTTCTCTTCTCTTCTCTTCTCTTCTCTTCTTTTTGTTTTGTTTTTTGAGACAGGGTTTCTCTGTGTAGCTCTGGCTGTCCTGGAACTCACTTTGTAGTATGTGGAGCATGGAGTATGTAACAGTAACTGACAGGAAGTGACCCAAGCATCCAGGAGATAGACGGGAGAGAAGGCTGCAGCGTGTGCTCCCGGGGTATTATTAGATATAAAGGAGAGCAGAGTGTTGATAAGTACTGTGGTGTGCCTCAACTCCAAGACATGCTGGTGAAAAAAAAACACACACTGTATGGTTCCATTTGTGTGAAATGCCAGAGAAGGTAAATTGAAAGGACATGTTTGGTGCTTAGGGCTAGGGCAAAGAGAAAGAATGGGAAACATTGCTTAATGGATATGGGGTTTCATTTCATACTGAGAGAAATGTTTGCACCTAAGTAGACATGGTGGCTTACACTGTGAATACACCAAAGTGACTAAATTTTTTCAGATGGTCAGTTTTGTGTGAATTTTACCTCAATAACAATCACCCCCAGACGGTGTTCAGAAGCTCTGGAAAGGTACAAGAAGGGGCTCATGGGACTGAGGATCTAGAGAAATGTGACTTTAGGTAACACTTTTCTCCTTGTAGTGTGTGCCTGGTGAAATTGAACCAAACTCCTGGAAGATTCACAAATATCCAAATAAAAATGCAACTTGAAACCAACCACAGATCCAGGGTCTCAGTAAATATGGAATGCTTTCATTTGGGCTCCTCCAGGATTATATTATAATCTAAAAATATGAGTGATTTGGGAACAAATCAACATTTCTATATATTTGGAATGAAGTGTTTAAACCATTCATATGTTTGTATGTGCACACACTTAGATACATACACATTGATACACATGAATATACACACATATGTATACACATACATATCTTCACATGCATACACACATGCACATGTACATATATACATTCATGGATATATTTTCACATGCATACATACACACATGCACATGTACATATACAAGTGCACACATATACACATAAACATATACACATAAATGCATCTATACACACGCATAAACATACAATATACACATATCACTTGGACACACACATACAGACACACATACATACACAATATGAACATACATATGTATACACACATATGAACACATACATATACAATTGCACAAAACACATCCAAACATAAATACACATACATTTCATATATATATATATATATATATATATATATATATATATATATATACATACACATAATAAATACACATGTACAGATACATATATACATATATATATACATAATAAATACACATGTACAGATACATATATACATACACACAAACATGTTCTTACATATACAGACAGACATATACATGTACACACAGAGAGTTGTAGAGAAGGGGGAAGGGGAGAGCCGGGGGGAATCACACAGGAACAGGCAGTGATCGGTTTGTAGTTAGTGTCTCCCAGGCTGCACATGAAACTTTTCCCATCCCTGGTGATGGAGTCTTCACACTGCCTCCCATTCTTGTATGTAATGAAATTTACTTCTGCGTTATTAGTTCTGCTCTGCTGTTCATCCTTCCCTGATGTCAGAGAAGCCATGTAACATTGTTTATTTATGCCACAAATATTTATTGCCTATCTCTCTGACTGGGAGATTAAAACTCGTGATTTCTTGGTTTCTCTTGTCTGAATATTAAAGCTTGAGATTGGTTCTGGCCCGTGTCGCATCAGGCTCTGTTACAGCTTGTCAGTGGGGCCAAGGGTAACCATCAGTTTAGTACCCCCTGCTCGTTAACAATGGGGAGTCTTTTATGTGCTTACAACGATGCATCTTTAAAGATTAAGTGCTTGCCTTTTAGTGTCTTGAGAGATGGCTTTACATCCTGACGGTCTGCTCTTGTCCTGATGACAGGCTGTTCGTTTCTGAATGCACTGAGAACCCACCCACAGATGTGTGGAAAGGGTGTTACATAGCCACACTGCATCCCTTCAAGGCTCATTCTGATGTAGTTGAATAACTCTGTGTTCATTCATAGCTGTCTACTCTAGGTCCTTCCCATTTTATTTGGAGACTGGGTCTCACTGTATAGGTCAGACTGGCCTGGAACTTGCTATATAGACCAGGCTAGCCTCAAACTCATAGAGAGCCACCTGCCTCTGTATCCTGAGCGCTGGGATCAAAGGTGTACACCACCATATTAATATCTTTATTGAAGAACTCAAAAAGCTAAAAGTGACTCTTCAAATTGTCCCAAATCCTTGTGTAATTCAAAAATCATCTCTCTACTTTTAAGAAGTCAAGGAGCAGGCCTAGGCATAGAAATTCTGGGGGAAGGAGCAGTTTGAGAAGGAACTATGTCGCTCTTGTTATCCAGGGGCAAGTACCTACAGTTGGAAGTTCTCAAGAGGCAATGGACACCTGCTAGTCAGGGGACCTGGGGGCAGGGCTCCTCTGGTAGGCAGGACATTAATCTTGCTGACTTCAAAGGTTTTTCTTTGTTCCAGCTCTCTGTATTTACAGAAAAGGATAGATCCCAATCTGTTTAAATCCCAAGTGGCTTTATAGTCTTATTGGTGACATGCTTCTAAACTCTGTGAGGACAGAGGGTGCCTAGTTTTCTTGATGGTGATGTTAGCCATTGCTGTTTCATGGTGGCTAGGGGATGAAGGGATGGAGATGCCCTGGTGCCCATGTGACTTTGTTACATGAGGTGTCTGTTCTAGCTGGCGATGATGTGAACTTGGCTCAGGTCTCATGTTCAGGTTAGAGCTCCTCACCCCTGACCTCCCTATTGACTCTCCATTTGGTCCCTTAGGAAGTAAAGCTGTCCCAGGAGGTCATGACATCACAATGACATCACAATGACATCACACATGACATCACTGAGCTTTATTTTTTATTTTACCTCAAGGAGTATTTGGAGGATGTGGAAGGGAATGCAGATATGTACAGATTTGTTATTCTTAACCAAAAATACTTGGGGGAGAGGAATTTCAGAGCTCAGAGATCTTTTAAATTTGGAATATTTCTATTTTTGTTACTGGTAGAACATTTTTAACCCTAAAATTATGAGCTCTAAAGTGCTCCAAAATGTTTTTGACACTTGGGGTTTCAGATGCTAGGCCTCGGGCAATGGGAACAAGCTTTTGGTCTGTTTCACAGCCCAATGGCCTTCCTTGTCTAGCATGGGCTCGGTGGGGGCTTGGCTTTGACTAGAGGGAACTGGTTTTTCTGCTGTGTGTGTTGTTGAAAAACCGATTGACCATATTATGTATGAGCATTTACCTTTGGCATTAGCTATTCTCTACTACACTGTTTTGGCCGCTGTCGCTTTGCAACAAATTTTGAAAGCAGAACTTGTAAGAATTTAAAATTTGTTCTCTGGAAAGGTGTTTTAGCTGTTTGGAAGACCTTGAGAGACTCCCCATGTTTGTGTGTGTGTGTGTGTGTGCGCGCGCGCACGCGTGTATGTGTATATGTGTGTGTGTGTATGTGTGTGTGCATGTATGTGTGTATGTGTTTGTGTACTAGGAGTATGGGAATTGCAGTATACCTGTAGCTGGCTTCTGATAGTGTTGACATTCAAATATTCAGATTTAATTCATAGGTCTGGAATGTCTCTTTATGTATGTTTCTTACTTTCTCTCGGCAGTGTCTTCGTGTCTTTTATTTTCATGCCTTTGTCTTCTGGATTCTCTCCTAGTTTATTTTGGATGCTATTGTAAAGGGAACAGTTTTCTTTCTGAATTGTTTGTTGGTATACAGACATGCACTTCATTTGTTGTGACCACTCTGTATCTGGCCTATCAGGTTGCAAAATCAATCTTTTCTTCATGATCACTTAATTCCCAGAAATAACGACTCTGAGACTAATTATTTATTAATAGATGCTTATACCATAAGCTTTGGCTTGTTCTCCAACTATCTCTTAACATATTATCCCTTTTTTTCTAACCTGAGTTTGGCTATGTGGCTGGTTTTCTCTCCTTGACTCCTTACCTATGTCTTCTCAGTGTTCTGGGTGAACCTCTTGCTCCTCTATCTCCCAGAATTCTCTCTGTCCCTGCTGGATGTCCCACCTCCTCTTTCCTGCCTCAGCTCATTGGCCATAAGTGTTTTTATTGACAGGTGATGCTTCTGAGCTATTCTCTACATCAGATGTCTTTGTTTCTTAGTTCTGTTGTTTGGTGCACTCTTTAGGATTATCTGAATACAAGGCGATTTCATCAACAAACATCAAGGGCTTCCTCCCCAACTCCCATATTTCCCACTTCAATACTTTTTCTAATTTTTCTTGATTATCTTCTCTGGCTAGAACCATGTTGGATAGAGACAGTGGGACTGGGGCATCTTGTCTCATTTGATCCTAAGAAGCGGTTGAGTAGGGTCTGCCCTGTGAGCTTTCCGTAGGTGGCCATTGTTTAACACTTTTCTGAGAAGACACAGCACAGACGTCTGCTCACCAAGACAGGGAGGTGGCTAGTGGTCAAAGTGATGATTCTACTGAGGTCCAGCTCAGTGAACTGGTGAGTTCACTGGGGTTTCGTTCAGGAATGTGGTAAGGAATTACTGGAAGCACAGATGACTCGAACAGCCATATCACCAAAAAGACTTCCCAGGTCTGGGAACCTGAAACCCTGGATGGGAGCGAGTCTCTTGCAGACCCTTCTGTGTGGCCTTTCTGTGTGGGCCCTCTGCGTGGAGTTGTTTGCTGCTTCTATGACTGTGGAGAGGAGCCCCATGAATCCTACCAGTTTCCATGTCCCTTCTCAAGCCTGGCCATCCCTCCAAGAGAAGTGGTGACATGATAGTGACCTTTATCCTGCTGTGATGGTTTCCTTATATTCCCAGGTTGTCTCCTGCACTGTCTTATTAAAGCCCTCATACTCTCTAAAACAGATCACTACATAACCCAGATGAGGGCTTCGACCTCTATGGGATATGTCTAGTCACCACTAGAGCGTCTGGCTACGGGGCAGGCTGGAGTGACACTCACTACAGGCCATGCCTAGTGGTACATACATGCATTCATCAAAGCCCTGGACTCCATCCTCCAGATGGCATTTGAAAAGGAGATCTCTGGATGTGTGTCCTCTTCTGTGTGACCGTTGTTCCCGTTTGCCCCTCTCTAAAACAGAAAATGTCTTTATTTCCGATTTTAGGAAACATTAGCGAGGTGACCAGGGTACCAGATTGCATGCAGGCATGGTTGTTGATGTAATGTTGCTTCGCTTCCAATGACCCCCCTGAAACC
Source organism: Mus minutoides (assembly GCA_902729485.2). Taxonomy (NCBI): domain Eukaryota; kingdom Metazoa; phylum Chordata; class Mammalia; order Rodentia; family Muridae; genus Mus; species Mus minutoides. Next base: position 746,427 of record LR749923.1, read on the forward strand.
CTGCGATGGTGTCAATGGTTGTAAACCTTTCTTCTTTCTCTGTCAAGTAACTCGGCTTATTTGCACACACTGGCTCTTGGCTTCTTCTATCTAAATGGAATCATTTGTAAGATTATTTTGTAGTTTGCCCTTTTCTCTTTAACAATGGTTGTGGATTGTCCTGCAAGTCTTCAGACAAATACTAACCCATCATCCCCTTCTCGTGTCTTCATGTGCATCTGTGGGATCTTGTATTGGACACTTTTTTTCTTTTGTGCTTTTTCCCTCTGTATTTCCCTCTCTTCATCCAAGTAACCAATGCTAATATCAAGGCTTGTACTCTTCTGTGCTTTCCTCTGTGCTCAGAAAAAAATATCACAGATAGACATACAATCATGAGGTATGAAAGATAATTTACTATGTTATTCAATAACATTTTTAAATTAGGATTTTTGAGAATTTTACATTTGTATTATCTCCATCTCCCAGGTCTTACCATGTCTCCTCAAACATGAACTCTAGTCAAATTATTATTATTATAAAGGCACACATGCACACATACACATACACATACACACACACACACACACACACTCATGAGACATGACATTAAATAATGCATCTCTTAAAAACAAAAACTTAAATGTAAAATATTGGAGAGTGATCTGATGCCTTCCATACTAAACATTAAACCACCCACCACAGGATATTGTGATAAAAACCAATATGATAGACACATGCAGTGGGCCCTTTAAATCCATGAGATCTGTATGTGCAGATTCAGATGGATTGAGAACATTCAAATGCATAGTGAAGGCGTACAGATGTTTTATTTATGCTTCACATGATACAGTACAAGAACTATTTGTGCAGTATTTGCATTGTGGTAGGCATTCTCAGCGACAGGGATGCTTTAAGCCCTCAAGAGGATACATGTTTGTTCTGTACAAACACCACACCATTCTGTGTTAGGGATTTGGGGATCCACAGACCACAACTTATGAACCAGTCCTGTGTGAAACAGAAAAGGGTCCCTAGACTTCAATTCAATATAAATGAGCTAGTAATATGTGATAAGCTAGTATTTAAATTCTATTGATAAAGGGGTTAAAAAAATTAGGTTCTAGAAATTCTAGGGAGGAGTTAGAATTTGCAGACCCTTTCCGCTGACCACATGGATAACGATGCATGTCGCCCAACAGTGAACTCCATGGAAGCATGCAGAGTCTTTGTTCAGCATGTTCTCATCTTGAATGTGTTTGAGGAGGTGACTCAGCTTGTATGCATATTGGGGACTGTGACAGTGGAAATCACATCAGCTCCTGGCATCAGGCGTTGCATGTTAATAAATTAGAGTGAGTCTCTGCGCATGTACCATTTCTTAATTTGAACTCATTGCAGATGATATCAGGCATTGAGGACTTTCTGTCCTGTGAAGAAAAAGGAAAAGTTGACTCTCTGTGAGTTTTATGCACCAAGAGCATTACCAGCACCGTATCTACACACATATACATATGTGTATATATTTGTTCTTTGGGAATTTTGTATACTGTCAATCATATCCAGCCCCTCCCAACTTCCCACAGATGTACCCCTCCCTTCCCACTTAACTTTGTATTTTTTTTAAACTCATCAAGTCCAATTTGTGTTGCCTACCATTCCTGGATGTGTGGCCTTCCACTGGAACATGGTCAGGATCCACTTACCAGGGCCTATACTTTTATATATAACGAATGCACTGTAGCTGTCCTCAGACACACCAGAAGAGGGTATCAGATCCCATTACAGATGGTTGAGAGCCACCATGTGGCTGCTGGGAATTTGAACTCAGGACCTCTGGAAGAGCAGTCAGTGCTCTTAACCACTGAGCCATCTCTCCAGTCCAGGGCCTACATTCTTACAGTAAGCTGACTCTCCCCCTCGCAGCAGCTAACAGTTGCCAATAGTTCCATGGCTAGGGGTGGGATTTTATGCCCACCTCCCCTCTCCATGCTGGCATTTAGTCTGGCGTGAGCTCCTGCAGGTCTTGTGCATGCTGTTACCACAACTCTGAGGTCATATCGGCACTTGCCCTAACTGGGCCCAGAAGATCCTATCTCCTTGGTGTTATCAACTGACTCTGACTATTACACCCAGTTGGCCCCCTTATCTGTAATGATCCCTGAGCCTTGGAGGAGGTATGATACAGATGTCACATGTAGGGCCAAGCATCTTCCAGTCTCTTATGCTCTGCACCATGTCTTGTTCTGGATCTCTGCTTTAGTCATTATTCACTGCCATCAAAGCTTCTCTGGTTATGGTGGAGAGATGCACTATTGTATGGGTATAACAGTAAGTCACTAGTCACACGGTCTAGCATTATATCCATTTAGCAGAATAATAACGATACCTTTCCCTGAGGTTTAAACCCCACTCTACAAGATGAGATCCGTACCTGGCACCATTATTGGGCCTACGAGTGGACAGGTCACAGGCAGAATTTTCTAACTGGATACAGCTGCACTGAATTAGGAAGGAAGATGGCTGATTCCTTTGCTCATTCACTTGCTCACAGTGACCCATGTCAAAGTGTGGTCAGCACAGAGAGGTTCTGAGTAAGAAGGGGCTATGGTGGGAATGGCCTTGACGTGGAGCTGAGGCATGGGGGAAGATGCTCTTCTAAGATCATGAGTACTGTGTGCAGTGAGCATGTGCAGTGTCTGGTGAAACATCCTTGTATAGCTGTACCAGTGACCAGGTTTGGAGTAAGTGACCGGAGGTGGGCTCCTGGATGGGTGTGTTTCTGCAAGTTCACTACTAGGGGGAGTTGGCCTGGGATGTGCTAATGGTACTTAAAGCAGCTGTCATTTGCTGAGCTGTGTCTTTGCCCAAAGTTGATTGGCACATCGTATTCATGAAAAACAGAAGTCAGTTGCTAGGTACCGGTTTTATATGTCAGAAAACTGAAGTTCCAGCCCTAAGGCACATCTACCTGCTTGTCAGGTCCCTGTGACTGTGTTCGCCCACCTGCTTGCCTTAACGCCAGCTTGGCACTAAACAAACTTGATGTTTTCCCATAATGTGGCCTGCACTATGTGCAACTTGCCCTGTGCTTAATTAAAGTGACTTTATAAAATAAGATACAAAGCCCACCTAAAGGAGAGTTTAGAGGCATCCTGAGGTGGCCTTTGTGAGCCTGTAGCGCGATGTTGTGGGAAAGCCTTTTATCTCATTGCCTGTTTTATGCCCATCACAGCCAGAACCGCCAGATGGGAATGTGGTGGCCCACTTAGAGCCTTTTTAATTGCTTGCTATAAATAGCTTAATGATGTTGCCATAAAAAGACCCCACTATCACTAAGCAGCTCTGTGTGACCCACATATGTGATATTTTCCTGCATGTCGTGTCTGGGAAAATTGGTGGCCACATATGAGAGGCTCTCGTTGCTAAAATGAAATCCTTATTTTTAAGTCAAACACTTCTTCTCCCGGCTGTAGATCCTGTGGTCTCTGCTTTCCCTGTCTGCCTTCGCAATACCACGTGGTCCAGAGAATGGCCCGCTTGCCCTTAACCTGACCTCAGCGGGAGTGCTGTCTGAGGCCAGTCTGAGGTCTCAGTAGATCCACCGCAGGCTACAGGCATGTTCCTGTCTGCTCACAGCCATCCATTGCAAACCCAGCAGCCTTGCTTTGCTCTAGACGTTGATGAATCCTCTTGCTCACTCCTTGGGTTTCCTCTGCATGCTTCTCATTAGTCTTTGGCATTCCTCAACCTCAAGGCAGCCATTTCCCCTTTCTTTCCTTCTTTCCTTCCTTCCTTCCTTTCTTCCTCTCTTCCCTCCCTCCCTCCCTCCCTCCCTCCCTCCCCCCTTTCTTAATTGCTATGTAGTGTAGACCAGTCCACATCAGTTCAGTGTGGAGCATTGGCCAGTGCTTCTGCCCTGTGGCTCTCCAGCGCCATTGCAGATTGTTTTCTTGCCTTTCCATGGAACTTTCCATTCAGATCTGGCTGCTTCCCACCAGGGTCTCTTTTCAAAGGGAATGTAAGCTAGAAGGGGGGGCAGTGGCCTTTAACGCTGTCACTTCATGGATCACTCGGATTGACCGGGCAGGGGTCCCCTCCCTACCTTGCTGCTCCCTGTGCGTTCCCTTCAAAGCTGTGTGGTCATTTGGAAAGGGCTACCTTCCCCAGTAGGGATGTTGATGGCTGTGGCTGATAGAACCTTTAAAGAAATCTTTTGGACTCTGTAGGATTGCAGATTTGAAAGGGCAGGGGCATTTACTGCTGTCCCCAGCAGCTCAACACATGGGCTGAAGTTCCGACTTGGGGGCGGGGCACACTACCAACAAGCTGCCTGGGAGGTTAAAGGGCTTAGGGGTGGAGCAAGGAATTGTTGGGGTCATGGGAGGCGGGGCTGAGATGGCAGGAAGCGCATGCGTGATGGCTTCTGCCATCTGGGGCTTTGCATCTGCCTCAGCTGGTGTTTTGTGCTGAAGAATGGACTCCATCTCACGAATGACGGGGTGTGGAGACGCTGAGTGGATTCTGCGTGGACTCAGCACTTTGACCCGTGGCTACTAAGGATTTGGGTGGCACACCTACTGTTCTTTCTCTCTTCATGGAGAGAGGTCTATTCTTCTCCATAACAATTACTGAAAATGATAATTGTATTCATTAGATCCTTTGTTTTTTTTTTTTTAACGTGGTGTTTTTGTTTTTGTTTTCCACCAAGCTTCTCATAGCACAGTAGAAGGCCTTTCCCTCATTCTTCTTATGAGGGAAATCGTAACTCATGAGCCACAGAACTTGACATTGAATTCAGACTCTTTCATGGGATCCGTGTCCTCTCTTCCAGAGACAAAGATGTGGAGAAGTCCTGCAGAATGACTCAAACAATTGATTCCAAATGCAACGGGATGGGGGAACATATTTTCTATGTTTGGGGATATACCTAAGCTATGAGCTCATGGACCCTGGGTTTGGGGAGGCTTCAGCTAAGTATTGGCTAGCCTTCTTACAAAAACTGGGGGCTTGGTTCAAGCCTGTCTGCTGAAACCAATAGATACTCTGAACGATTGTGCTAGAATTCTGTACCGATAGCAGAGTAAGAGAATATTACAAAGGGCTTATTAGGCAAGCACATTTAACGTGTTGTGCCTGCTTAGTTTTCGTGGTGGTTTGGAGTGCCCGGTTTCTAGCTTATTTGTGGCCTGGGATACCCCTGAGGTATACCTGAGGGTGTATCTGACTACACGGTTGCTCAGCAGTTCATAGTTGGCATTGGACACTTGCTTCTCATGAAGCCATCATGGGCTAGATCTAGCGCCATTAAGATAAAAATAAACCTGCAGATACTGTAAGTTACACATATAAATCCATGTTTTTGGTGGTCATTTAGGTGCAGTTTCAATTAGCAGGAGCACAAGGAGGAAGCTGTTACTAAGCCAGAAGGACATTAGAGCATCCTAGAGACCTGTAGGAAACTTAGGTTATCAAATAGAAACTCTGTTATTTTATATAATAAGAGTGGCACCTCTAGAACTTGCCAGAGACCTGGGGTAGAGGTGGCTCTTTGAAGGTGAGCTGAGACTCCTAGCAGTGGGGGGTTTGGAGCTTGTAGTGGCCACCTCCTGTAGCCAGGCAGGACTCCCAGTGAGGGGATAAGGACACTAACCCAACCCACAAAACCTTTGACCCAAAATGTGTCCTGCCTTCAGGAAATACAGGGGCAAAGGTGGAACAGAGACTGAGGGAATAGCCAACCAATGACTGGCTCAACTTAAGACCCACCCCCTGGGCAAGAACCAATCCCTGACACTATTCATAATACTCTGTTATGCTTGCAGATAGGAACCTAGCATAACTGTCCTCTGAAAGGCTTCACATAGCAGTTGACTGAAACAGATGCTGAAACCCACAGACAAACATTAGACAGAGTTCAGGGAGTCTTATGGAAGAGTTGGGGGAAGGATTGAGGAACCTGGAAGGGATAGGGACTCCACAAGAAGAACAATAGAGTCAACTAATGTTGACCCTTGGGGGCTCCCAGAGCTTGAACTCACCAACCAAAGAGCATACATGGGCTGGACCCAGGCCTTCTGCGCATATGTAACAGCTTAGTCTTCATGTGGGTCCCCCAACAACTGAAACGGGGCCAGGGTAGTGGTGTTTACCCTAACTCTGTTGCCTGCCTATGGATTCTGTTCCCCTAACTGGGCTGCCTTGTCTGGCCTCAGTGGGAGAGGATGTGCCTAGTCCTGCAGTGACTTGAGGGGCCAGGATGGGTTGGTACCCAGGGTTGGCCTCTTCCTTCTCAGAGGAGAAGAGGAGTTGGAGGAGCTATGTGAGGGGGCACTGTGAAGGGTGTGTGTGTCTTCAATCATGATCTAAGGTGAATAAATGAAAAAGTTAATGGAAAAGATACCTCCCAAGGATTTGCGCCTTGGGTTCCTCAGCCTACAGGATGCTGATGTAGAAGATTAAAAAGTGTGAGGGTTCTTTGGAGGCAGCCACATCCACAAGAGTGAGAGACAGAGGCGGGGCCAGCAGTTAAGGGCACTTCAAAACCAAGTTAACAAGTCCTGCCTAAGGTGATGGGGGAGTTGGGCTTTGGGGAGGGAAATCAGCACACTTTGTCTTGCTCTACCAAATAAACTAAAAAGGTTCTGTGCTTTATTCATTAAAAAAAAAAAAAAGCCCAAACCAAAATGGTAGCACAAAACCCCCATACAAACATACATAGGCACACAGACACACACAGACACACACACACAGACATAAACACACAGAGACATATACAGACACACATACAGAGGCATACACACACACATGCACACACACGTAGATGTACATAGACACACTCAGACATACACAGACATACACATAGACACACACCCAGAGACATACACAGACACACACATACAGAGGCATACACACACACACACACACACACACACACACACACACACACTCAACAATAGGGGTTTAGTGCAGTGGTTGCCAGCATGAGGAACAACCTGTGGACATACAACACTGGACAAGACACTGTTGGCAAGGACGTGTAACAGCTGGGACTTGGGCACTGCCACCAGGAGATTATAAAATGGCGTAGCCACTTTGGAAAACTCTTTATCAACTCTCTGAAATGTTTACATTGGAGTCACCTGTGAGTGGGTGCCTCATTTTTGATTGTCATTTGCCGGGAACACAGGCTGGCCATAAGTAAGCCAGCCAACCTTCCCTGGTTCCCTGCTCTTCCTTCTTTCCTTTCACCCTCTCCCTCCTTCTCTCTCTTATCCATGAAGGTTTTATCTTAAAACTCATCTCTCTAATGAAAGCAGAGCATCTGTGTATACAGTAACAGTGTGCAGACATTTATAATAAAAGGCCAGTGCCCCTTACACTGCAAAGCCTGGAACCATTGTTTCCCTTGTTATAAAACTTAGGATGGTCCCGCTGGGATGACACCATCATCCACGCTTAGTGTTTGTCTTCCTGTCTTCCATCCCATGTGGTTTCATCTCTTGAGAGTCACCTCCAGGCGATGTGCATGGTCCTGACTGCAGGTCCCATCCTGCTGGTTAAGCATCCTAAGATCTTACCTCAATCACAGCCATAGCCACCAAGCATGGTGTACCCAATGCCCGGCAAGGTCTCTATGTTATGCAGGCCAGTGGCTTCAGGTGTGGCTGTAGAATTAGAGTTGTTGTCCCAGTTTTACTTCCATTGCTCTGATAAATACCACAAGCAAAGGCAGCCTGGGGAGGAGAGGGTGTATTTAGATATAGGTTGCAGTCCATCGTGGAGAAGAGCCAAGGCAGGACTCAAGGTATATATGGAGAAATGCCTTGGTTTTTTCATAGCTCACTCAGCTACCCATCTTTGACAGCCCATGCTCAATGGGCAGGCCTTTCCACATCAATTATTAACCAAGAGAGTGCCCCAGAAACATATCCACATGTCTGTCGATGGAGGCAGTACTTCAGTTAACGTTCTCTCTTCCCAAGTGACTTGAGTTTGTGTCAAGTTGACTATAAACCAGCGTAGTTGACAGGGACTGGGAAGACCAAGCCTGTTCGGATGCTTTTTGCCTCACCAGGAGCCTCCGGTGAGCTCAGCCTCTGAGATTTCATCATGTGTAGTAAACAGTATATCTGTAACATCTAGGTCTCGACTTAGAAGAAACCACATTTCAAGGTCCCTTACCTGGTGGTCACTACTGGCCTTTCCTTCCTTCCTTCCTTTCTTTCTTTCTTTCTTTCTTTCTTTCTTTCTTTCTTTCTTTCTTTCTAAATGATTTTTATTTATTTATTTATTATATATAAGTACACTGTAGCTGTCTTCAGACACACCAGAAGAGGGCATCAGATCTCATTACAGATGGTTGTGAGCCACCATTTGGTTGCTGGGATTTGAACTCATGACCTCTGGAAAAGCAGTCAGTGCTCTTAACTGCTGAGCCATCTCTTTAGCCCCTCTACTGGCCTTTCCTGGTTATATATTTATCAGTAGATCATCATAGGCCTGAGCTCAACCCTGCTTCATCATGGCAGGGTCTCAGGCTGCACGCGTGTATCTGATAACTCCGTATGTTTGCTCTGCTCTGATGTAGCTCCCGTTTTAGAAGCATGCAGTCTGTGTGCGATTGTTCCCTCCAGTTAATGAGCAGCATGGCAATTACTGTCACCCCATGTCACATGTGTGGCACTTCTCATTTTAGAAATGTAACCGGAGGCACCTCTTGTTTTAACCTGCATCCTCGTGAGGTTCAGGAGGCTGCCTGTGACTTCTCACTTGAACTTGTACCGGAGCTTCTGAGGTAGCCACCTTACATCTCTCGTAATTTACTGAGTTCTTTTTAGTAAAGGCCATCTTATGTAGAGACTGCTGATGGGGCAGGATTGGGGTCAGACCCTCTGTTCTGTGCACAGGAACATTGGAGGGGTGGCTTATCAGTGAGTTGTCCAGAGTCATGACCTAAGTGAGCCTAAGATCTAGAGTCTCAGTATTCAAGGTTTGCAATGAGCTCCGTGGTGTTTCCTTCTCTGTCCCATCTGTCCTGTGTGTATAGTGGTTACTCCCTGAGCGGGATTCTGAATGGCCCATCTGCAGCTCCTGCTGTATCTCAGGTCTACCATTCAGAAATGTAGTTTCAGGGGCTCATTGTATTAGTCAGGTATCTTCAGAGCTGCAGAGTTTTTATTTGGGCTGTAGTTTTATGTTCAGCGCCTGGTCCATGTACCTGTCAAGCCTGAAATCCTTAGGACAGGCAAGCAAGCTCAGGACTCATGGGGGACTCAGTACTGTGCTCAGGTGTGAAAGGCAGCTGGAAGCAGCGTCTTTTCTTCCTCTGGGGCCTCAGCCTTTTTCTCTTAATGATATCAACCCATTGAATGTAGTCCACCTACGTGATGGAATACAATTTGCTTTACTCAAGCTTACATCTTTACACCTTAACATGGAAAAAACCCCAAAACACTGTGTTGCAACCTCTAGACTTGGCCACAATGACCTGGCAACCTTGACACACAGATATGTAACAATCAGAGTTTGCTAACTTTTTTTTTTCAAGACAAGATTTCTCTGTGTAGCCCTGGCTGTTTTAGAACTCACTCTGTAGACCAGGTTGGCCTCAAACTCAGAGAGTTCCACCTGCCTCTACCTCCCAAATGCTGGAATTAAAGGCATCTGCTACCTCCACCTGGACAAAGATGGCATTTTTATGAAGAAATTTCTTTCTTTTTAAAAAAGTATCAAGGGAAGATAATTTGTTATGGATTTTTTTTTTTAAGTTTTAATTTTTACTATATGTGTGTGATTCTTTTGCTTGCTTGCAGGTATGTACATACACCATATGCATGCCTGTTGCCTGCAGAGGGCAGCAGAGGGCGTCAGATCCCCTGGAACTGGAGTTACGGATGGTTGTGAGCCACCATGTGGGTGCTGGGAACTGAACTGGGTCCTTTGGAAGAGCAGCCAGTTCTCCAACAACTGAGCCATCTCTCCACAGCTCACAGGGAGATTTCTTTTTTTTTTTTTTGGATCTTGGTTCCCCCAGCCTGTACCTCGCAGTCACATGCTTCAAAGGGGATGCTTCCGAGGGATTACCTTCCTCTCTCTCCTTGCTTTCCTGACACCATAAGGTGAGCATCCTGTTTCCTTACAGTGTGTGCACATCTGCCACGATGTGCTATGTAAATAAAGGCCCCAAAGCAGTGGGGCTAGGCAACCATAGACTAAAACATCTCAAACTGAGCCCCAAATCCTTTTTTCTTTTTAACTTTTGTTATAGTATTTTAAGTATACTGTTACATATATATTTACTATACTTATATATACTACATATAGTATAATATGTATTATCCTATAAAATACTATACATTTAGTATATATAGCATAGATATGTGTATACTATATATGAAAATATTATACTATAACAAAATATACTATAAAATACTGTACATATACAAACTGTCTTAGTCGGGATTTCTATTCCTGCACAAAACATCATGACCAAGAATCAAGTTGGGGAGGAAAGGGTTTATTTAGCTTATACTTCTACATTGCTGTTCATCACCAAAGGAAGTCAGGACTGGAACTCAAGCAGGTCAGGAAGCAGGAGCTAGCTGGGCGTGGTGGCACACGCCTTTAATCCCAGCACTTGGGAGGCAGAGGCAGGCAGATTTCTGAGTTTGAGGCCAGCCTGGTCTACAAAGTGAGTTCCAGGACAGCCAGGGCAATATAGAAAAACTCTGTCTCAAAAAAGCCAAAAAAAAAAAAAAAAAAAAAGGAAGCAGGAGCTGATGCAGAAGCTGTGGAGGGATGTTCCTTACTGGCTTGCTTCCCCTGGCATGCTCAGCCTGCTCTCTTATAGAACCAAGACTACCAGCCCAGAGATGGCACCACCCACAAGGGGACCTCCCCCCTTGATCACTAATTGAGAAAATGCCTCACAGTTGGATCTTGTGGAGGCATTTCTTCAACTGAAGTTCCTTTCTCTGTGATAGCTCCAGCCTGTATCAAGTTGACACACAAAACCAGCCAATATATAAATTATATTTTTTATAGTATAAGAAAGTTAGCATTGCAAGAGAGTGCTTTTGGGGGACCTTCATGGTCCTAGTAACTACAGGAGATGGCTTAGAGTTAAAAGCCCTCTCTGTCTGTGTTAAAAGAAGGTGACAGGCAGCCACGTGGAGCTTGTTATATGCACAATGGTGTTCAAGGACATGTGATGCAAAGAGAGGTAAAACCAGATTCAGTCTTTAGTTTGCCAAATTCCCCCGAGCCAGGCATTGTTCGAAAGTCAGTAACACATACACACCTTGGTCTGGAGACACAGACTAAAACAGTGCCAGGAAGTAGAGGTGGAAGCCAGAATTGGGATTTTTTTTGAAACCCCAGTGGGACACTTACATCACTTCTACCATTTGACAGCATCCTCAGGTCACCTGGATTTAAAGTATTTTTTAAAGTGTGAACACGCCATACCAGCTTAACTACAAGCCTCATGCCTTCCCTCGTGATGGTGAACTAAAGCCACATATGCAGTTTGAAACACATCCAAAAATGGCTTTTTAATAAAGAAGATGAATTCAAGATTTGATATAGAACTCTTTGCTCTATTGACCGTGTGTTGGGGAGGGTACCTGGGATACAGGTAAAGGAAACCTTCAGGTTTTACTTTGAAGAGTTAGCTCATTCTCTCCAGCTAAAACGAAATTATATTAAAGAAATAAAATTAATTAGTTGAGACAAATATTAAGCCCATTAGGGTTTTAGCAATAAGAGCCACAGGGGGAAAAGTAGAACAGGCTGTAATGTGCAAATAGGAAAACAGACATCACATTTATTGCTGTTACTGTTAATAAGAGCAGCAACCTGTTTTCACAGTGCTTTTTATCACACACACACACACACACACACACACACACACACACACACACACACATTTGGTTTCTATACAAATGTGTGAGAAAGCATAGGCAAAGAAACTAGACTTTAAAGTGTGAGCTACCTCAGCTATGACCTGAGTTTGATCTCTGGAACCTAAGGTTGAAGGAAAGGACTTATTACTGAAAGCCATCCTCTGACCTACACACACACACACACACACACACACACACACACACACGATAAATAAATAAAATTAATTCATTTTTTTAAAAGACAAGAGAAAGAGTGTCTCTGAGCATAGAAACCATTTGCCCAAAGGCAACGAGCCTCCATGTGGCTAAGATTCCACACAGATAGATTCCGGTGTGCTTCTCCTGTTTGGCAGATTCTTTCAATGACCCTGAATCTTCCTGGTTGATAAGGTAGTGGATGAAATTTGTGTGTTGTACACAGACAGATGTGGTAGCTAAACAAGTCGTGGGAAGACAAATTCTGTATTGCAGTCGAGAGAAATATCCAGCATGTGATTTATGGTTTTAATGTTGCTGAGTGCCTGCAAAGTTCTTAAGGTACCTATGGGACGGAAGTTGGCGATTTAAAAACCACATCAACAGAGAGGTTGGCAAGGAGGAAGAGATATTTGCTTAGAGCAAACCAAGTATGAATACTGCTTAGTGTCTTAGGTTTGCACAGAGCCTCCCCTGGAGGGGCAGGGTGATGTCCAGATCCATACTCAGATTGGGTTACAGTGCCAGCATCCAGGACCTGCGGCAATCGCAGACACCGTGCTCAGAGGCTGCCCTGGTAAGTGACCTTCCTATTCTTCTAGGACACTTGGTCTCAGGAAATAGGCAGCGTTATTAATCTACAGAGTAATTGGTTTCTGCAGTCTTTCTACATTGTTTTAGCAGGTGGCCATGTGAAGAGTCAGCTAAAATCGTGTGTGTTCAGCACCAGCCGCTGTGGTCAGATCGGAAAAAGTGTGTGTGTGTGTGTGTGTGTGTGTGTGTGTGTGTGTGTGTGTGTGTTTGGGGCTTAGCTATTTCAGTGTTCTCCATCTCAAAGCTCCTGGAGGTGAAGAAGTCTAAAACCACAACAGCTTAGGTTATTCATAGCTCTGGTCAAATTGCAATAAAGCCTAAATGCTAACATCAGGAGACCCCTTATGCTTGCTGTTGCGACCCCTTTTCTACTGGGTTCCCTCATCCAACCTTAATATGAGGGGAGGTGCCGAGTCCTACTGCAACTTGACATGCCATGTCTGGTTGATGTTCCCAGAAGATGTGCCCTCTTCTGAAGGGAAATGGAGGAGGAGCAGATGGTGAGGGGAGGTGTGGGGGGAAGGGGCCTGGAGGGGGAAACTGTAATATGTAGGAGAATTTTGAAAAAGACTTCCTGTGTATGCTGCATGCCTATCAATAGATAGCCAATGGAAAATGAACTTTGGAGGGTCCTTGTCTTATAATGTCTTGTAGCGTTTTACCCTTTTTCTTTTTATTTCTTACATTTTGTATTATATTTTTTAACTTTTATTTTAATATATATCTTCTCCTTTTGCCCTACAGGTCCTTTTCTGTATATATTATGGCTTCCATTTTAGTGTTCTTTCAGGAATTTTGACTGTGTGAGTGTATGAGTGTCTCCACCTGTGTCTTCTCTTGGGCTCTTTTCTTTCTGTTTGTTTGGTCCTATTGTAATATATTTCAATATTCTGTTTTGTGTATTATATTATTTCCTTAGCAGCCTGTTTGTTACTGAGAAACAGAAAGGGGGGTGGATCCGGATGGGCTGGGAGGTGCAGAGGAACTGGGAGGAGAGGGAGTGGAAACTACTAAGGGAATATTGCCTGAGAAAAAAGAATCCATTTTCAGTACAAGGGAGCAAAAAGAGTCCTTATAAAATGCTCTGACTTCTGAGTGCTGAAGGGGCCTTTGGTCCTCTCAGGCTCATCTCTCATACACGTGCACCTAAAAATGACTTTAAAAATTTATTTCACAGCTTTTAAAAAAGGGAGAAAATAATAATGATAATAATAATAATAATTTTTTTTCTGTATGCATATCTGTGTTTAAGAGGATCGTGGATTGTTTGAATTTGCTTAAGATTTATAAGGAAGGCATGGGGACTGGAGGGTCTGCTCAGCTGTTAAGAGCACTGGCTGCTCCTGCAGAGGACCTGGTTTTGAGTCCCAGCACCCACATGGTGGCTTGCACCCATCTGTAACTCCAGTTCCACAGGATCTGTCGCCCTCTTCTGAGCTCCTTGGGTATTGCATACTTGTGGTACACATACATACATGCAGGTGGACATCCATACACGTAAAATAAATAAACCTTTTAAGAAGACCTAAAACATAGGTAATAGCTACAAACTTCCATTTTAATCCCTTCCATTTCTTATCCCCAAAACCATAATTAAAAAAAGATGTGTTTCCTTGAATGTTTTGAACCATATACATATGTGTATATCTATATACATATATATGAAATATATATGTATGTTATATCATCAAGGAAATACAGTAACTTTGTTTTTATTTTACAAATGTACTCTGTAAGATTCTTTTTGGTGATAAAATGAATGCCTTTAGCTTATTTTTTTATGATATGGGCTTTATGTGGTTATAAAATTTTATTTTTCTTATCCAAAGCTGATAGAAATTAAAAAAAAATTTTTTTCACCAAAGTAATATAACGACATCCTTTATGGATAACTTGGCGTCACATGAGAGGTAACCCCAGGCTATTATTTTAAATTATCACCCATTGATGGACTTGAAATCAATACAGTAGATTTCAACCAGTATAAAAATAATGTTATAAACTGTGTGTTATAAATGATAATGAAATCAATTGCCTGCTGTAAGGCCATTTGACTGTGTCTTTCCGCTGGATGTGTGACTATTCAAGTTGTGATGGTTATACTCTGTCAACTTGATGCAAACCTAGACATGCTAGGGAAGAGGGACTCTTAATTGATGATTTACCTACACCAGACTGACCTGTGAGCATGTCTATAGTGGCATTTCCTTGATTGCTAATTGGCTAGGGGGAGCCAGCTCACTGTGGGTGGTGTCATCCCTAATCAGGTAGGCCCTTGTTGTATAAAAAAGGTATCTGGACAAGACAGAGGAAGCAGGCCAGTAACCTAGGCTCCTCCGTGGTTGCTGCTCCAAGCACATGCATCTTTGTGCCTTAGCTTCTCTCAAGGACAGACTGTAATCTGTAAACTGAAGTTAACCCTTTCCTGCCCAGGCTGCTTTTGGTCATGGTGTTAGGAAAGCAGAAACCAAACTGGAATACAGATGATAATGTGGTAATTAACATAACTGTAATTCTTGCTGACCATCAAGGGAAGGGCCCAAATCTACCACTCAAAAGTCTGTAGGGAAAGTCCCCTGTGGCTCACGGGACACCCGATGCTTCAGCCTTATTGCTGGCTGCCAAACTGATCTCACAAATGACAGCGTCTAATTTACAGGGTTGCTGTTGTATTTCACCACACACTGGCGTTGGGTTTCTGTGACTGGTTTCCGATTGCAATTTTCATTTGCTTTTCCTGATTACTTGGGAGGCTGAGATCACGGCAGGTCTAAGTGTCAGAAACCGGTATGGAGACTTTCCAGGGTTTAGCTAAGCCTGGAGTTGGATGCACACGGGGCAAATAACCAGTTAGGAAGCAGAAGCACAGAGAAGAAGGCGAGAACTATTAGCGAGACATCTGCTGTGAAGGACATGTGCACTAGGAAGGTACTGGAATGAATGGTTTGCTCTTCTGGCTGCTATGGGATGGATTGCGCCCGGGGCAGAGGACCAATCACAGATGTTGCCCCCGGAGCAGAGGACCAATCACGGATGTCCTCACAGCCTTCGGTTTTGGGTTAGTGTGAGGACTGGTGTGCTGTGTTCACACAGCCAACACGTAGGATGGGTCTTCATAGCTTCAGGGAATCGTTCTCTGTCCAGTTGTTTAAGCAGCGTGCCTCCTCCTCCTTCCTCTTATTCTCCACTTCTGTTGTATGTGTGACCGTAGAGCGATGGCAGAGCTGGCCAGTGGCTACAACTTTGTGGTCTAGATGGGTGCAGAGAGAACAGAACTCGATAATGTAGGGGAAGGGAGATGATTGCTTCTCAGAGTTAAAGTATCCGTGTTTTGTAAAAATATAACACCAGGGTTGATAGACAAGTCCGTGAATTTTCTAAGAGAATGTCGAAATGGCATTGATAATTAACCTGGTCGTATGAAATCTTTTGATTTTAGTTTTTAAAATACCAAGTGAGTTTGTTTTTTTGTTTTTTTTTTTTTTTTTTTTTTTTTTTTTTTTTTTTTTTTTTTTTTTTTTTTTTTTTTTTTTTTTTTTTTTTTTTTTTTTTTTTTTTTTTTTTTTTTTTTTTTTTTTTTTTTTT
>LR749923.1:762785-811295 GCA_902729485.2 Mus minutoides
AACCATGAAGTCCAATTTGGTTCTGTGTGACCCAGTTTGTCACTTCATTTATTTTGTTCTAAATGCATGACTGGACATTGAGGGGATTGCGGCGTTCTGAATTTTGCTCATCTATCTTGTTCCTTCATGCCCAGTACAGTGCTTAATTAATTGGAGCCTCAAAAAAAAAAACCATTTTGGACTAGACATATACTAAAACACATAGCCCTGTATTCATCCAGAATGGAACATCTTAAAGTTAGGCAAATGTGGGGCCATTGTTTGCATTGGTTTCTTAGGCTTCCTACTGGGAGAAACTTTCTGCTGTACAAGTCTCTTGTATGTGTCACATGCTGACAGTTTTACAGCTCACCCAAGTGCCACATAGCTAATTCATGATGTAGAGGGAGGCCTTGGTACATTAATAGATTGGATAGACAGTGGAAAGGATAATAAGTGGAAAGGATAATAGATGGCCAAGCTGGATATTAAAAATTATGCATAGTTCAAGGGAAATCCTATGATGGGAGTCTGTGCGCACCACGGGTCTGTGCATTGGGGTCTTGCATTGGGGTCATTGAATGGGGGTCTGTGCATTAGGGACTATGCTTTGGGGTCTGTGCATCGGGATCTGGACATTGGAGTTTGTACATTGGGGTCTATGCATTTGGATCTCTGTATTGGAGTCTGTGATGGGGGTCATTGCATGGGGGCCTGTGCATAGGGGTCTATGCTTTGGGGTCTGTGCACTGGGACCTGTACATTATGGTCTGTACATTATAGTCTGTACATTATGGTCTGTGTATAGGGGTCCATGCATTGGGATAAGTGCATTAGGAGTCTGTACTTCAGGAGCCTTGGCCTCCTTCAGGGAGGTTATGGAATGATAATCTTTCAGTCCTAGAAGGAGAAAAGGATGTTGTTCTCTATGTTCATTTGATCCAGCCTAGGCAAGAGCAGTGCGGGGGAAACTCTAGAACAGTTAGCACTCCTGTGCTTCACCCAGAGGAAGCCTTGTTTAGATTGGCAGGAAGTTGGAGTATGTGAGCCTGAGTGAGCTAGAGTCTGAGCCACCATCTTTCCCAACCTTGGTGTTCAGAACCATCAAGGCATCATCACACTTACTTTGAGTTGCCCTCTAGATGAATCCGGGGCTCTCCTGTCTTCCTCCTCCCTCCCACAGCCTACCTTCATAAGTAGAGAGATTCCCATCCTCCACCCACAATGCCGTTAGCTTCACGTCTCCAGTCTGCCATCTCCTTGGAAGTTCCTGGACCCAACTCCAGCATCACCACCACCCTCTACAGCCCTTCATCTTTATCTTTGTAAGACAATGCTTTAGAAGAGGCTGGTGGCAGCTTGGTCCACCAATCCCTAAGCCCACCACCACCACCACCACCACCACCATCACCACCATCATGATTTCTCAAGATAAGAGTTCTATGTGTAGCCCTGGCTGTCCTGGGAATATCTCTGTAGACCAGACTGGCTTTGAACTCAGAGATCTACTTGTTTCTGCTTCTTAGTCCTGGGATTAAAGACGTGTACCACCATTCCCAGATTGTCTTCTCAATTCTGATGCTATACTTTAGATTTTAAATGTCCCCCAAAGGCTCCCATGAATTAGAGGTTGATGTGGCTGGAGGTGGTGGAACCTTGAGGAAGTGGGGGCCTGACCTCCTTTGGCCCCTCTTCTAGTCACTGGGAAATGGCCTCTAAGGGGTTAGTTGTGTGCCTTGTCATGAGGTTATTGATTGCTTCCTATCATGTACTTCTACTGTGATACACTGTCATATCCTGTGATACACTGTGATACACTGTGGCACACTGTGATATACTGTGATACACTGTTATATCCTGTGATACACTGTGATACACTGTGACACACTGTGATATACTGTGATACACTGTGATATCCTGTGATACACTGTGATATACTGTGATATCCTGTGATACACTGTGATATACTGTGAGATCCTGTGATACACTGTGATATCCTATGATACACTGTGATATACTGTGATACACTGATATTATGCCTAGACAGCAGCACTGGGCAAAGTTGTGTTGTGGATCTATCTGATCCTAGACTGGAACCACTAACTGTGAGTTATGATAATCCATTTCTTTGATAAGCATATTACCTCAGTACTGGTTGTGATGTTAAGGTCATTAATCTGCCATATTCTTTCCCTTTTTAAAGCTTTGTTTTGTGTGTGTGTGTGTGTGTGTGTGTGTGTGTGTGTATGCATCACAAGAGTGCAATCCCCATGGAGGCCAGAAAAGGGCTGTAGATCCTATGAAGCTGGGGTTAACTGATCATTGTCTTCCGCGTTGTGAGCTTAATTGGCCTTTAGTAGCTGAGCCATATCTGTAGCCCAGTTACAGGTCATGGTGAGCCATCTAATGTGGTGTGCTGGGAAATGAATTTGGGTCCTTTGCAAGAGCAGCAGGCACTCTTGGCCATCGAGCCACCTCTCCAGGCTTCTTTGATATCTTGACATGTTAATACTTGTTGATTGCTTTCCACCTGTCAGATCCTGTTACAAGTGTTTGGGTGCACAATATGGCTTTTAAAAAAAGATTATATATACACTGTAGCTGTACAGATGGTTGTCAACCTTCAAGTGGTTTTTGGGAATTGAATTTAGGACCTCTGCTCGCTCCAGTCAATCCTACTCGCTCCAGTCGGCCTTGCTTGCTTAGGCCCAAAGATTTATTTATTATTATAAATAAATACACTGTAGCTGTCTTCAGTCGCACCTGAAGAGGATGTCTGATCTCATTATGGATGGTTGTGATCAACCATTTGGTGGCTGGAATTTGAATTCATCACCTTCGGAAGAGCAGTCAGTGCTCTTACCTGCTGAGCCATCTCACCAGCTCCCACATTATGTTATTTAAACGTTACCACAGGCAATGTGTCGTTGATCCCAATTTCTGCTGCAAGGAGACTATGACTCAGCAACATCATGGTTTTCTTCCACTTTTTGAAACCCAGGCTTCTTTTCTTCTCCATTTCTGTAGCAGTTTATGTCAAAGGATGTGGAAGTGCCTGGCATAGGGTGAACAGCATGGGATCCCTTCTTTCTTGGGGAGTAAGGAGGACAGATAGTCGGTTACAGTCATGCAAGGCAGGCTGAGGTAGATACAGGCATCTATGGAAGCTCATTGTCCATTCTGAGGGCCATGGACAGATTCCTCAGGGAGTTAGAGAGACAGCTGTCCTGAGTTAGAAGAAACAAGATGTGACATTATACCTGGAGGGAACCCTGGCATGACACAGTTGACAAGAACTTCAACATCACTAAATTGGTCAGAGTCAGGCACAGTGAAAGTACATATGTCCAGTGCATCCTGGGTCTGGAAAGGAAAGTTGTAATGGCCACAATTCAACAGCTGTAATCATCTCACTAATACCTGGGGAGAATACACTGGAAATCTAATCCCCCTTCCACCTGTTTCTACATATTTTAAAAAGCATAAAACATTTTCTTCATTCCTCATGGCTTATTCTTAAACCTTTCTATTTGTAAACCTTGTATGGTAATTGGTTGAATTACCTGCTTTACAAATATTTATTTTTCTTTTATGGTTTAACTTTATGTTTTGCCTGTGTGTATGTGGACCATGTGTGTGTAGTACCCACAGAGACCAGAAGACAGTGTTGGAGCCCTTGTGAGTGACCATGTGTGTGCCAAGAACCCAACCTCAGTTCTCTGCAGGAACAGCAAGTGCTCTTAGCTGAGTCTCTGGCCTTCAGTACTAATCTCTTACTAAGCAGTTACTAGGCAGAATAAAGCTTATAAGTGATGTTTATAAATGGCTGGCGTTGTCACACATACAGAATCATTGCCATCATTTGAGAATTTGCTCTATTCTCAAGTGTGTATACAAGTCTATAGTGTAGGGAGGGAGGGAGAAAGGAAGGGAGGGAGAGAGAGAGAGTAAGTGCGAGCAATTCTGAGAAAGAATACATTAACTGAGGTTTTATAAAACTAAGGATATTGGTTATTTTAAAATGGTTCTTTAAAAACAGAAGTGGACTAATTTAGTATTTTTGTTAGTAGAGAATTTATTTACAAAATATTTATTATTAAGTGCAAAATTAAAACCCCATTCACTTCAAAAGCCATTTATTTCTCCTATTTAATTTGCCTGTGGGTAAGAGGATGGGCTGCCCAGGCAGAAGACTCAGGTTCAGTTCCCAGCAGCTTCATGGCAGCTCACAACCACTTGTAGCTTCAGTTCTAGAGGATATGATGCCCTCTTCTGGCCTCTTGAGGCACTGCACACATGCAGTGCATATATACACAGCCAGGTACATGATCATACATATAAAATTTTTTTTTTAAATCTAAAAAAATACCAATGTACAGAATCTTCCTTTTCTCATCAGCACACGGTTCCCAATCTTATCATCTTTGATTGTCTTTTCCAGACTGTCTCAGTGTCTTGCCAGAGGTTGTTTTACTGTTACAGATATGGCAAAGTGCTACAATACTGCCGCTCCAAGTCGAGCATCTCAGATTAAAGAACGCCATGCTTTTCTGACTAGATTCTATTGCTGTATGTGCTGTCTCTTTAAACATCTTTACTTCACTTGACATTCACTAGTGTGTCTTAGGGACACAGAAAGTTAAATGAGAAAGGCGAAAAGTCTCGGCCACGCACTTATGAAAACGCTCCCCATAGCTTAACGATCCCCCCACATCAGAGGGCTTCTTTTCATTCTACAAACCAGTTCAGACAAGAATGACATAGACTGGGCCCTGTGCCTCATTTTGTAGACACAGTTCTAATTATCAAGAAGAATAAGATAATAGGAACAAGCTCACAGGTGTGAGCTAAGATGTCGGCTCAAGCAAACTGAAACATTTCCAAGGACAGAATGGGGAGGAGCAACAGGATGGGGAGGAGCAACAGGATGGGGAGGAGTAACATTTGCATACTTGTTTCTTCCTTAAAATATAGAGACATTGCATAGCTGGCTCTTTTTATTTACATTTTTACTCTTTTGAGAATTTTATACATGAGCTCTCTATTTATGTCATCTTTACCTGTCCCTCTCTCTTCTAATTCCTCCTGCACCCCATCCCTCTCAAATTCATGACACCATTTTTTATTGTTGTTATATGTATATATGTGTGTATATGTTACATATAAATCATATATAATACATGTATTAAAAAACTTACTGAATGCATTTAGCATTTTTTTATATATAACCCAGACCCAAGAAGCCACACCGCACACATTCTCTCTTGCTTGTGGGTCCTGTTTACAAAGTTTTACATTTGAGTGTATAAGCCAAAGCAACTGCAGAAGTCAGGAAAGACAAAAGGGCTTATGGGAGGAGGGTGCTCTAGATCAGGGGGAGTAGGATTCAAATGCTAGGAAGGGGGATGGAAAAGTGGAGGAGAGACTTGGTCTGGAGGGGAGGAGGGTGAGGCCAAGGGGGAGGAGGCAGGAGAGAGAAACAGTGCTCTTCTGATGTTTGGAAAAGCCACAGGGAAGCACACTGTTTTATACTTACCCAAAATATCTGTGTTTGCACGTGTGCATCTTTGTGTGTGCACGTGTGTGCCTGTGTGTGAGCGCATGTGCGTGTGTTTAAATGGAGTGGCACACCACACAGGGTGCTGATGCTATCCTCAAGGGCCAAGTCCCAGCATCAAATCCCTGCAGAACAAGATGGAGTAGTATTCTAAAATGAAATCAAAACCCAAGCTCTAAGTTTGAGGCAGAAAGTGTTGGACTCTAATAAACACCCCAGGGTGAAGCATGGGAAGCCTGCCTTCCAGGTGTTGGTCAGAGGTGTCTAAGAGACTCCCCTAAGCCATATAGGCTATTGCCAGTGTCCTTAGCAGCCTCTCAGGACTGGTGTGAATTCTTGACAGCATCCTTACCTGCTTGGCAAGCCCACCTTTCCCATACTAGAACTTCATGAAGATTGTGACCCCGTTTATTGGAAATGACTGTGATAGGGTGGTTATGGCACCATATGGATTCACATGCACTGTAGGCAGGCACTGCCCACAGCCTGGAACTGCTCATGGCGATAACCTTTCCTCTTACCACCACAGCCTGTTTCTGGGCCCTGGTGGCCCTGACAGGCTCCACTCGTCCTTCCCCGAGCTTGTTGCTCTCCTTGTGACCGACATGTAGGCCCCGTGTGGTCTTCTTAGGTATTTGCCAAGGATGGTGTCAATGCCCCATAGGCTGTGACATTCAAGGTTGCTGAAGG
Organism: Mus minutoides; assembly: GCA_902729485.2. Taxonomy (NCBI): domain Eukaryota; kingdom Metazoa; phylum Chordata; class Mammalia; order Rodentia; family Muridae; genus Mus; species Mus minutoides. The sequence goes on from LR749923.1 coordinate 769,012, forward strand.
ACAGCCCTGTGCCTACTGCCTGTGCAGCTACCCTCCCCCCAGGTGACTGCCTTTCCTTTGGGCCACAGAAAGCAGCCACCTAGCTAGAGTGGCAAGCCCCTCCTCTCTCTGCTTACCAAAGACAGCTCTGGCCTTGGCATTGCTAGGAGCACCCATGAACATTAGGATCTCTTCCAGCCTTCAAGTGGTTTGGAATTGAAGGCTGAAAGAAACCTCAGTGGATGGAGACTTGTTTAAGGCAAATCGTGAAGATTAGGCACAGCTGAGAATGCCAACCAAATCCTTGGTGGGTAGTGTGATTCGAGGCAAGCGATTCCCGAGCTCAGGGTGCGAGTTCTATCGTGCTTATAAATCCAAGTCAGACATAGTCAGACTCTTCACTATTTTCATGCAAAGCTCATTTCTATAAATAAGGGTTATTATTGAAAACTAAGGGTGTCTGCTTTTCATACTAAACATAGCCAACTTCATCTTTTTTCATTTTAGAGAATAAAACTGTGAAGATAAAGAATATGCATAGTTTCTTTATGTTGTGCTATTGTTTGTTTGTTTGTTTGTTTGTTTTTTGTTGCTGTTGTTATTAGTGAAAAAAGAATCCTTTTTCTTTTCCATTTTTGGAGACAGGGTCTTATTATGTACCTAAGGCTAGCCTTGAACTTGAGATCCTCTTGTGGCTGCCTCCTGGGTGTGGTGTTGGTTGCAGGTGTATATAGCTTTTAGGGTCTAGGTGTAGAAAGACTTTGGCGACAAGGGTTAGGAATTCAAAGTTAAGAGTGTAAGTGTAAAACATGTGACCCCTCTCAATTCATTCCTTTCTGACTACCTTCGCATCCGTCCTGCCTGGTCTGGTTTGCTTTTCATGCAAAATGGAAACGAAAGTGAAAAATTAAGAGAATTCCAGAAGGCTGTAAATTTTGTGTCTCAGAAAAGGCCCAGCTTCCGGAAATAACCCTGCAGCCATTCACCTGAATTACCCAGGGGTCCCTCACACAGTGGTGAATCCCACCACTTTCTGCTTCAAACTTAGAGCTTGGATTTTGATTCCACTTTAAAATACTACTTCCCCCATCTTATTCTGCAGGGATTTGCTGCTGGGACGTGTCTCTTGAGCGTTATCTCTACTTGTATTTTTGAACCAGGCCCTTCTCTGAAATGCCCTCCAGACCAGGGCTAATTGTATAGTTGCCAGGTTGTACCAGCTGAGTGTTAGGCCCTGATGGAGCAGTTGGGTGTGTATAAAGATGAACAAGCTTATTTGCATCCATGTAGAGAATCCATCGATGATAGGCTGTGCCCACAGGTTATCTTAGTCATGAAGTTGTGATGTTTTCAATTTTTAGGCATTTATTTTTGAAAGCTATTTTGTTTTATGCGCGTGGGTGTTTTGCATGCATCATGTCTACTTGCTCCATGTGAGTATCCAGAGCCTGTGGAAGTAAGAAGAGGGCATCTGATGCTCTTGAATTGTGTGTATGGATGGCTGTGAGCTAGCACTAAGGTGCTGGGAACTAAACCTGAGTCCTGTGCAAGAGCTACAGATGCTTTTAGCTGCCGAGCCATCTCTCCAGCCCCCACTTCATTTGTATTTTAAATCCTCGTTTTGAGAGATGGGAGGGTTCCTCAGAGACGTACCTGGTGAAAGGTTGTGTTTTAGGGATTCGACAGAAGTTACAAGCGTGGGCTTCCATCTTGAGAGCAGAGAACTTCTCTGGATGGAGCCAGAGGAATGTGGCAGGAGGAGGCAAAGAGATCTGAGGATGACAGGGAAGCCTGGACATATGGAATGATGAGAAGGAAGTGGGGGGAGCCTGGACATACTGACCAGCCCCACTGCTGATAGCCAGGGGGGAAGAGGGGACTGTAGTCCTACAAGGACAAGGAAGAGGATTTGGTGAGTTCCCAAACCTATATACTCAGGAGCAGATTCTGTCCTTGAATTCCTAGGACATTTGCCTTTCGTGGCAGCTAGGAGAGGGGTCTCTAAGCCCACCCGACACTGACACACTTCCTCCGACAAGGCCACACCTCCTAGTAGTGGCACTCCCTGGCCAAGCATATACAAACCACTACAGAAACATAGCGAGACTTACTCCTCACCAACAAGACACAGTGTCAGGCTTACGGAGTTTGTTTTCAGGGGGTTCTGAGTGAAACTAAGCTCCAAGCTAATCACCGAATGAGGACAGCTTCTAAGAGTACAACCAGCAATGACTGACACGAAAGGCAAATGCATGTAATTTCCCCTAAACATGTCAGAAACAGTCAACCTGTTATATGTATAGTTTACTACAATTAAAAGACTTAGAAGAGGGAAGAACATTGTGTAGACGCATGACTCGAAGTGAATTACAAATTATGCAAACTAAAAGAGACCATCGTAAGGGGCTGAGCACAGTGTGGCTTTATTCAGATATTCCAGCAAAGGAAAACCATGGCAACCTAAAATAGATGCATCGTTTCTAGGGAGTGCAGGTTTAGGGAGGGCTGTGTCCTAAAGAGCAGGAAAAAAAATTGGAAGACGACGGAACCGTTCTATGACTACATTTTGATGTGGCTTCATGACTGTATTTGTCAAAATCTGAAGAATTATACGTGAAGTGTCTTTTATTGTATATAAATTATACTTTAATACAAACGAGGGAGAGAAAAGTAAAGTCGTTATTCATTTCCTTCACTCTGTGGGAAGATGTGTCTCTTCGTCCAGCATTCTTGTCTGAGCAAGGACAGCATGACCTGAGTGGCACTTGCCAATGGCCCCCTGCCCAGTGACCGCTGTGTCCCATGCATCTCTCCAGCTGTCATCAGTGGCCCTGCTGCCTTAGGGAACTGGCACCGGGAGGCTCTGTCTGGCCTGCCTTATGGATCGTGCGGATGCCAAGGTCAGGGGGTCCAGGGCTTAGTCTGGCCAACTAATGTGTCACCCCAAGGCTCAGTGTAAACACATGTAGCTGCATTCTCCTGGGAAGGGCTGTGCATGCCAGAGGGCTGCTTTCCAGTGCCCAGGCCTTCCTTGTTCTATCTCGTTCACATGTGGATTCCCAGGCCATGAGTCAGTCTTGGCTGTGACAGATGGTCCCGATATTTGTCTTACCAACTAACTGGTGTCTTAGATCAAATGCTTAGGACCTGTAGATGGGAGGCACAGAGAGTCCACAGATTAGGGTAGGCCAGAGTCAGGAACAGCGAGGCCAGCTGAAGGAAAGTCAGATCCTTGGACCTGGGCTGGGGAACAGATGCCAAAGTCAGAGGCGGTCAAGAGGAAATGCCAGCATCTTCTAATCCTTAGAGAGATACAAACCAAAGCAGGTACCACTTCAGACCCGTGGAGGTTCTTAATATATGTCTTCTCTCTCTCTCTCTCTCTCTCTCTCTCTCTCTCTCTCTCTCACACACACACACACACACACACACACACGCACACACCTCTTTTTCACACACACATACACCTCTTTTTCACACACACACACACACACACACACACACACACACACACACACACACACACATCTGGGAGTAATGGTGCAGGTTTGTAATCCCAAGGGCATAGGAAGTGGAATTAGGAGGATTGAGAGTTCAGGGCTACCCTTGGCTACTTGGCAATCATGTGTGACATGTGTCCCTGTCTCCCCCCAAGTTAAAAAAAACAACTAAAAATAAAAATAAAATCCAATAAGCAGGAATAGCAGCTGTTGTGAGGATATGGAGAAATTTGAGGTTTTTGCATTATTGGCAAGAGTACAGCAGGGTCTGACTATTGTGTGTGTTTCTGCACATAATTGAAACATAGCATTAAAACCAGCACATTATCCAGCAGTGTGTATCCAAACAGTTTAAATGTAAGGACTCTTGTTTATACAACCATGGTTATAACCACATAATTCAAGGTAGATAAGAGTTAAAAACAACCCAAGTTAAAAAAAAAAAAAAAAAGCTGGGCATGGTGGTGCACGCCTTTAATCCCAGCACTCGAGAGGCAGGTGGATTTCTGAGTTCGAGGCCAGCCTGGTCTACAAAGTGAGTTCCAGGACAGCTAGGGCTACACAGAGAAACACTGTCTCGAAAAACCAAAAATCAAAACAAAACAAACAAACAAAAAATAACCCAAGTGTCCATTGGCAAGTGAATGGGTACATAGGATGGGTTCTGTCCACCATCTGAACATTTTCAGCCTTCAAAAAGAGAATCTGGGACATCTGCCACAGCATCGGTGAACTAGTAAGAGAAATAAACCTGTCATGGAATGCAGGATGCCACCCAGTCCCATGTAAGTGAGGACACAGATGAGCGTGAATGGAGGTTGCCAGAGCAGGAGAGAGGCAGGGCAGGTGCCATACCTAACACTCAAGTCCATCGTTCTAAATCCACTCCCACTCAAGTTCTTAGAACACTAGTAGAGTGGTGTTCCATTTTCCACATTTTCCAGTGTGTAACCCGAATGGCCTCTAGCCCTGTCCTTGTTCCCATCTGAAACCTCCTGAGCTCAGACTCCACTATCTGTACTTCTCTGGGCCTCTTCTGGTCTGCCGACTCCCGTCAAACTGTGCTGACAGTACTGAAGGGCTTTTCTAGCCCAATATTTTGAATTTTTGTGCATTCCATACATCCAAGGACACAAAGTCAGGTTTGTTGTGGCAATTGTCCAATAAAACAGGTTTATTTTATGTGTATGTGCCTGAGTGTATGTAAGTGTGGCATGCGTATGCTGGAGCCTCAAAGGCAACAAGAAGACATCTGATCCCCTGAAATGGGAGTTGCTGGTGGTTGTAAGCTACTATGTGGATTCTGGGCACCCAAACAAGGACTCTACAAGAACAGTATGAGCCTTTAACCCATGATCGAGCCCCCTTCCTAGACTCTGCTCCCACTTCTACCAGCTTTCTGTACTGATTACATTCCTTGTTGTTTTGTTGTTTTGACAAATGCCTGAGAAAAAGATGCAACTAAGGCGAAGGGTCATGGTGGCTTGTAGGTCAAGGGCACACAGTGCATCATGGGGAGGGAGGTTTGGTGGTCAGAATGAGAGGCAGTCAGGAAGCAGAGAGTGAGCAGGAAGCGAGGCTGAGATAGAAAACCTCAAGGCCCAACCCCAGGATCCACAGCCCCCAGCTTGCCTCTCCCTGCTAACAGCTGCACGGCCCTGGCTTGCTAAGCAGCAGTGTGGCTGGGAACTGAGTTCAAACACAGGAGCCAATGGGGGTCTTCCATATCCAAAGCACGGCACTCTGGGGTTTTGATTACAGTTACCATACATAACATGGCATTCTAGTGGGGTTGTGTGTCACCTTGAGTGACATAGACTAATAATATTTATAAAGCAGACCGTGGATATTCACTCTACATTGGATTTTTAAACAAACTACAAATAGCTTCATATCATGTAAGTTATGTTTTGCCCTCAGACCAGTCATAAAATACTTTATTTTTAGATTTTTTTGTTTGTTTTTGGTATTCAAGATTTTGGATGGAGGGTTGTGGATTTTGGGGGTGATGGCATAGTCTGAAATAATGGGAATAAACTCAGATTAGCAAGTGTGCCACTTTGGTTCATTTTGGAGTGGTTGAGAATGTCCTGCAGTAGAAAGATGGCACATGTCCACCTCTTACAGTTGGCCTTGATACCAGTGGCCCGAGGGGATCGTATCTTACTGTTTAGAGACATATGTGGACATTCCCAAGTATTAGTACCTAGTGCTATGGTTTTGATTTTTTTCCTAAGAGATCTGAAATTTTATTTTTGCTTTCTGTGCATGAGTGTGTGCCTGCCTGCACGTGTGTGCACCATGACTGCCACACTCCTGGAGGCCAGAAGAGGACATCAGCCTTTCTAGAAGGGGAGTTCCGGATGATTGGGAGCTGCCCTGAGTTCTGGAAACTGAGCTTGGGCGAGCAGTGATACTCTCAACGGCTGAGCCATCTTTCCATCCTCCCCCCACCCTGCTCCCCCATTTTGATTTTTTAGAAAAGAAAAAAAAATTATCTCACTCATAAAGCATTTCCCATCTGGCTGTAGACACACGATACTTAAAGTCATATTTCTTGGAAAAGATAACACAGATTGTCTCCCCAAATCCACTCCAATCTCATAGGTTTGAGCTGATGACCAAATATGGTGCTCTCTATAAAAAATGAGCTCTCTGTGGTTCTTAATATTATATGGGTGTGGTGGTGTGACTAGTGTAGCGCCACACGCTGAGGACTTGGGTACCGCTCAAGGTTTCCTGGGGAGTGACTGCATCCTGGGAGATGCTCTAATTGATGGATTAAACCCTTGATGGGCTTCTGATATGATGTTCAGTCGGGAGGTGGTGAAAATCCGGGTGTGGGGAGTGGTTGAAGGGTAATTGGAGGGAGGTGTCTGTAGAAGAGATGTAGCCTTCCATGCCCCTATCTTCTGTGTGCTTCCTGCCTGTCACAAGGCGAGTAGCCTCTGTCACACGCTCCCTCTGCCAAGATACCGTCCTTCACCATTGGCTCAGAATGGGGCGAGCCAGAGACTGTGGACTGAAATAACTCTGAAACCTTGGACCCAAGTAAACCTTTCCTTCCTCAAGTTGACCACATTGGGGGTATTTTGTCATGGTGCGGAAAGTGGCTAACATGGTGTGGGATAAGCAGTATGGACTCTCAGACTCAAGTTCTGCTGCATAGTGTGTGTGTATGTCTCTCTCTCTCTCTCTCTCTCTCTCTCTCTCTCTCTCTCTGTGTGTGTGTGTGTGTGTGTGTGTGTGTGTGTGTATGCTGCATATTATACTTCATAGACAAAAGACCCTTTATGTTTTAAAATACTTCCAGCAACAAAGGAAGTTATATCCCCACATTTTAAAAAAGCATATCTTAGGTATCATCCTGGCTTCAATTCAGAGCCACTGAACGAGTCACTTCAACTCCACAACGGGTAATTTTATGTGTCCACTTGGCTTGACTGCTGCGTTTAGATCTTCGGCCAACGATGCTAGGTGTTTATCTGTGAGTGTGACTGGAGAGAGCTCACATTTACTTTAGTGGACTCTGAGTAAAGCCAAGTGGCTTCCTAAAGTGGGCAAGTTTCATTCCGTTAGTTGAAGGTTGGAAGACAGGGCCCTTTCTGCCCAGGAAGAAGGAGTTTTGCCAACTGGCATGTGGCTTTTGGAGAATTATAGCAGCATTCCTCCTTGGTCAAGCATGCTGGTTTGTCCTGCAGACTTTGGAATTGCCAGCCTGTGTGTCATGTGAACCAATTCCTTAAAATAAACCCATCCCTTCTCCCATCCTCCCTTCTCCCATCCTCCCTTCCCGCCTCCCTCCATTCCTTCACATTATATTTGTTCTGTTTCTCTAGTACACCCTGACCAATGTACTGTCTCAACTTCAGTTTGGTTTCTTTGCTTCTAGAAGAATATTGGGGAAAGACACTTTCTAAGGCTCCTTTTAACAGGGTAAGAAGTTACTGGGGTCTAAATGCCTGACTTTGCCACTTGGTCAAGGAAAGTGGAGTGGATGGAGTGGGAGGAGGAGCAGACCCTGGGAGAGGGGCAGAGACGATAGGCTTAGCTGGAGCTGTGTGAGCCTGGTGGTATCTATGTGTGGTTGTCCAACTGCCGTTGAGTGAGCCTGGTCACAGGGTGATGGGGACCCATGAGATGCTGATAGAGATTGTATGTTAGAACTTACTTGATGCCTGGTACATACTCCAGGTGGGAGGAACCCGCCTCCTGTAATCAACCCTAAATGGAAACTCAGGAGCAAACACCTCCACCTGAATGCAGTGAAGTTCCATCCACAGTGTCCCGGAGCCCAGCCTATGCTTGTCTCTTTACTAGTTATAAACTGCTGGGACAAAATAAGTCTTCAGTGTTCACTGTGGCCTGTGAGTGGTTTTGGTCACTCTATGGAGCATACAATAGTCTCATAAAACCAGGCCCCATGTTTGCTTGATATGTAGCCTAGGTGGGTCAAGTGGGGACTTGAACTGGACACATTTGCTATGGTTATTAAACAGTTTTGGTAACAGAAGCATCTGTGTTCCAGAGCTGTTGCCGCCCAGTAGAAGTCACAGGCTCCAGGATGCACAAATCCAACCTAAAATTAATGAGCATTAAATATGACAGGAACCAGAATTCTCAGTTTTACAGTGCTCATTAGCCAGGTGCACTCATAGTTTCTGTCCTGAAAAAGCCCAGAACTGGAACATGATGGTTCCGTTCTGTTTGCAATTTCACAGATTCACAGAGTTGTGTTGTTGTCATGGAAATTATTACCCTGGTTATTTAGGTAAAGCTTTTTGGCTTTTAGGTTGAGTAACTGGCCCCAGATCATAACACATAAGAAACAGAACTGGGATTCAACACCAGGTCCTGTGTGCGCCTTTAAAGCCCTGGATGGTCCTTAGTGTTTGGAGTCATTAGAGGATGGGTGTGGTTCACCAAGACCGTGAAAGCACTCTCTCTTCTCTGTAAGACAAGAAGGAAGCCTGGTGACAATGGGAAGAGGGAGAGACTCAGCATGGAGAGTGGCTGGTGAGCACGGAGGACCAAGGCCACTTGTGCAAGCGATCCTGCTTCCTGGCAGTGAGAACATCGGTCTTTGATAGGGCAGGTTCAGAGTAAGAGAGGAGGAGGGCTTCAGAGTTCTGAGGAGTAAGTGGGAGATGGCAAGGAGGAAAGAGACGGAGAGGTAATCAAAAGAGACAACTTTAAGATACTTTTGGCCCTGCTATTTTGAGTCTGAATCTTATTTCTGGGAATTGGGGCTGAGAGGAAGAACCAGAACTTAACTCTCCAGGGGAGCAAGGTTTTCCTGAATATACTGTCATGTCTTCTTGTTCCTGCTCCTTGGGATTCACATTGTACAAATGTGTTACTGCAGCGAGGATCAGTATTGATATCTTAGGAACCAGTTTATCCCTCAGTGTCTATCCCCATGAACAGCTCTTAGCGGAGGAAGAAGAACACCAGAGGCACAGACTTGTAAGCAAAGCTCTCCATTGGGGAAAAAATTAGACAATAAATGTATAAATGTAGACATGCATATATAAACATATAAAGGTCTTAGCCAAATATGACCAAACTGTTTACTAAATATGGACAGTTGATACCCAGACCCATGTCCTCCTCCAGGGACTATCCTGGGCTAACAAAGGGAATCCAAATGCCCAGATCAGACCTCCATGGCCCCCTCCAGGGTCTAGCCTGGAGTAACCAATGAAATCCACACTCAGATATCTCCTCACAAGAGTACCAACGATATGAAAGCTGAAGCCAATATCGTCTTTCCCAAACTATCCAGTTTGGCAGAAATTCTTGCTAATGGGGACTACCCAGATATCTCCAGGATGCAGGAGTTAAAAAAGCAATCACAAACCTTATTAAAGAATTCAAGAAGGTTAAAAAAAAGATATAAAGAAACAGCTCAGTGAAATCAAGGAGAAAGAATTCAAGGAGAATTAACTCCCAAGTGATGCCCCAGGAATATGGGCAGTTATCTCAAATAATGTTTTGACCCCTAAATGTTAAAAGTCCATGAATTACCAAATATTCAGAGATGTGCCTTTGAGGAGGCAAAGCGCCCAGGCAGGCAGGCATTCCTCAGAGGGAGCCGTTTTTATTAAAGCAGAACGTATTTATGTGTACTAAAAATTAGAGGCGCTTCTGAATTATTCAAGGAGGAAGTTAAGTTTCATTCCCCCCTGAATGTAAAGTATTTTAAAGTGAGGTGAGCTCATGTCTAAAATATTAGCCTAATATGAGAGCAAGCCTCTTTGCGGCACAGGCTGTAGCTCGTTCAGCTTTCCTCAGAGTCGCAGGCGATGGTTTGTAACACAGTTCCGTGATTCCTTGTTTCAGTGGGGGTTGGGCCAGTCTCTAATGAACAGGCTAACAGCTTTGAACCGGTTCTTTCACAGGCTTAAGGGTGCTGAGGGAGATCTGGATGGACTCTTGGTGATTTAACATGCTCTGTTGGGCACGTTGGAGTACGTGGGGGAGTGCTGAGGGCTCTGATTCTGCGTGGGCAGTTGGGATGAGGAACTAGGAGACTAGGCAGCCTCGGGAAACTGATGGTTCCTCACATGGACCTTGTGGGAATAGAATTTAATTAACCAATGAATGACACTCAAAACTCAAGCTAGGGTCAGGAGGTCTTTGTAGAGAGGGTTCTAAAAGGAACCCACATGTAGTTCTGGTACCGAATGACAAACAAGGGGCTGGAGGGATGGCTCAGTGGTTAAGAGCACTGCCTGCTGCTCTTCCAGAGGACCCTGTTTCTATTCTGATCACCAGCATAGCTTCTCACAACCACCTTGGACTCCAGTTCTAGGAGATATAATGCCCTCTTCTGGTCGCTGAAGGCACTGCATGCACATGGTATATATACATGCAGGCAAGCCACTCATAAAACAAAGCAACAATAGCAACAACACTACAAAAAACCCCTATCTGCTGCACTCACTTGCTTCCTGCACCAAGGAAAAGATCCCTCAATGGATTCTCTAGTCATCACGTTGCTGGGACCAGATACTGGATGAGGAAAGCTGAAGAGAGATGTTTGGCAGGGCATATTTGGTCACGTGTCTACTCTGTCCATTGCTCACCATCCCATTGCCATGAACTGCTTGTGAGAAGAATGGAACCAAACCACCTTTTGCCTGTCAGGAGGCATTAGCAACTGTGTCGGGGGCTTCACGGAGCTGGTCTACAATCCCTCAGCCACCGACAGACAGGTCCAAAGCCAGAGAAATCCAGGTGGGAAAGATCTCGTAGACCGTGGCCAGTGCTGGCAGACTCATAGAATGGTTGGGAGGGAGTGTGGTATGGGAGAGTTGAACTGTGGTTAGAGAGTGGAGCATTTTGTGGTTGATAACAAGTTAATGTTCCTTTCTGTAAGTACAGAGCCCTGTGGTGAGATCACACTTGCAGGCTTAGGTGAGTGTGCCTAGCGTCAGGAAGGAAAACAATTTGAAATCGGAGGGCAAGAGTAAGCTTTGGTGGGTGGGCGTTGAAAGTTCCTTTTCGTATCCCAGACTGCTGTGGTGCCACCTCAGACAGTAGGTTGTACACTGCTCTTGGCAGTGCGAGTTGGGGTTGGGGGAGGGACAGACAATAGTAGAAACATCACAGGGTCGTGTGTGAGCGAGATTTGCTTTCACCCTCCAGCTCAAGTTGAATAACCATTTTACCCATTGAGAATATGTTTACTTCACTTTATTATCACGAGATAATGTACCAGGAATAAAACTGGGACCACTTCCTTTTCTAGAACTTATTGGTGACCCTGGCCCTTTCTATGCTCTGGGCTGGTAAGGGATTCGATCTTCCTTTCTAAAAACTTTTAAGATCATTTTCGCTATTGTTAGGTGTGTGTTTGGGGGTGGGGTGGGGATACGTGTGGGTATGGATGCACATACACACATAAACCAGGGGAGGGCTTTGGTGGTTGTGACATGGGTGCTAGGAACTGAATTCTGGTCCTCTAGAAGAACAGCAAGGGTTCTTACCCTCAAAGCATCTCTCTAGTCCAAGAGTTTACATCTTGACCTCCTTTACAGCATCTTCCCTCTTCCTTTGGTACCTCTTGGTGCCAAAGACATCCTTCTGATGCTGGGTCTTATCCCTGCAGGGCCTCCTGAGATGTCTTTTTAGGTCATTCATTATGCTGCCTGTCTTCTGGGCGGGAACTGGTGCATTCTGGGATCACTGTCTGGGTCTGGGCTTGGGTGTAACTGTTACTTTCTCCCCAAGCTTTGATGGTGCCCGAGAATAGTCAGCATGGAGTTTGCCTGCCTCAGGATCCCAGCCCAATCATTCACAGATTTCAGAAATGTACTTGAGGAATCTCCCAACCCTCCTCTCGCTGTGGCTTGAAGTCCTCTTCTGGTTTAAGTACCCAGAAACCGAAGCTAGGAAGGAAAGGGTCTTCCCAGTAATGCAGAAGTCACCAAGGGCTCCTGGAACAGGGGACACAGAGCAAGCTTGGGGAAGCAGACAGAGAAAGCAGAGGGAGGCATCACATTGATATCCCCACAAAGGACTTCTGCCGGGAGGCTTCACGTTTCTGTTTGTTTTTAGAGCCAAAAGGGAGCAGAAGTTTGGATCTTGCAGAAGAGAAGGGGGGAGGGGAGGAGTCTGGAAAGCCAGGACCTGCCTGGTGGCAGCAGCCCTCACCAGCTGGTGGTGTGGAAGTGTGGGCTGAGGGAAGGGGATGCTTTCTGATGGCTGCCCACAGATCAGAAGCAGGGAGAGAGCAAGTAGCAACACACACCCGCAACAGATTGCACGCCTGTCATATTTCTAGGGAGGTGCTAATGGGTATTACGTTAATAACTGTATTTTCAGCAGCACACAGCCACCTTTAGTAGCTGGTATTCTGCTTGGTCACTTCTCTGTCTCCGATTGTCTGCTATAACCCTTTAATCCTGGCTACCCTTACTTATTAAAAAAAATAAAAAATTACGTATGACATAACTGTGCTTTCTGTCTTCATCATTTAAAGAAAAAAAATTAACTTATGTGTCTCTGTGTATATATGCCACACGCATGCGGATGCCTGTGGAATCCAGAAGAGGGCCCCAGAGTCCCCTGGATTTGGTTTAGAGGTTTTTCTGGGGAACTTGATGTGGATGCTGAGAACTGAGTCCTGGTCTTTTGGAGGAGGAGGAAGTACTTCTTACTGCTAAGCTGTCTCCACCCCCTGTATCCGCATCACTTTTAAATGAACAGTCTAGTGATGTTTGGGTGCACACAGCTGCACAGTCCTTAGCACTGACCATTTGCAGAGTTGTTCTCATCGTACAGAACCGTAGTGAATAAACAGTAAAGCACCATTGCTCCTCCTTCAGCTTCCGGCTAGCAGTCTGCTGCTGTCTGTGTGTGAGTTTCACTGGCCTTAGTGCTCTGTGGAAGTGGCACAATGCAGTGTCTTCTGCGTGTGACTTGATTAGTCTTCTCTTCATTCCCTTATAGCATGTATCGGAATCTCTATCCTTTTAATATCTCATTATATGTAACTGCTGCGTTTTGCTTGCCCGTTCACCCATAGGTGGGGATCTGTGTTCACTCAGTGCTTTGAGAATTGTGATAAATACTGCCATGAACATAGGTGTACAGATATCTCTTCAGGATCCCGACTTCTGTTCATTTTGGTAAATACCTAAGATGAGACTATTTATTACATTATAAATTCACTTTTAATGCTTCTAGAATACCATGATTTCCATGGCAGACATGCTATTTTATAATTCTATGATGGCTGACAGTGCCTACAGAGCTAAGTCCTGTGCCGCAGATAGCAGCCCACATCTGTGGATAAAGTAGGTAGGCTGAGGACAGGAGGGGATGGGGAATATTCAGAAATAACTATAAACAAGAAGGACAGGCACACATGGCCCCGAGAGGCACAGGGGCAGTCACAGCCCAGGTTGGAAGAAGGACTGACTTCGGTGGATGTGCCTCCCACACGGTACCGTCTAGCTGCCATTTCTTACGAGCCAGGATGGGAAGGTCTTGCAGCTCAGCTCTGTCCTAACAAAATCAAGCAGAATGGTTAGCCTGGTGCATCGTAGTCATGAAAGCACTGTGTACTGGGAGATGGCCAATCCTGGAATCTGCTTTCCAGGAACGTGCACCATGGAGATAATGCTGAGAAGGAACAATATTATTTCAATGCTTTTTTCAAAAATGCAACTATTTCTGTGTCCTGGCAGATGGCCCGTAGTAACGCTTTCTTTTCCCTTTGCTGACTATAACCAATTCTTTTAAAGATGAAATTCTCCATAAGGGACCCAATCTTCACCCCCTGATATGTCTAAACCTATACCTATTCCTATACCTATATATATATATATATATATATATATATATATATATATGTGTGTGTGTGTGTGTACATGTATATATACATACATATGTTAATGTGTATACACACACACACACACACACACACACACACACACACACACATTCAGTCTCTAGAAGAAAAGAGAGTCAATGCTCATCTTGCATCAATGGATGTACAAGTCCCAGAGAAGAGGTAGTGGTGGGAAGTAAGCATAGGGCAGGAGAACATGGGGCGGTTGATGCTAGATTGGGGTTGAGAATGAGCCATGGTGGATGCTCCAGACTTCTGCAGAAGAAATGAGCACATGGTGCATTGGGTACTGGATGCTGCTGGGAGCAAGCAGACGGACACAGTGGCCAAACTCATCCTGAGAGCCTTACTCACTCTGAAGCCCAATCTCTTCCATAGTGATGAGTCTATATGCAATTTTAAAATGAACTCTTAGAAAATCTCACACAACCTATTTTGATCAATTCCCTATCCACCCAACCTCCTGCCCTCTACTATTACTTTAAAAAACCCATCAAGTATAATTTGTGCTGCCCATATACCCTTGCACTGGTATGTGGTTGATCTATCGGGCTCCATATCCTTATAGAAAACCAAGTCTCCCTTTCTTGGCCACCATCAATTGCTATTAAGAGATGGGACTGTGTGCCTACCTCCCCCTTCATGAATTGTTTGTCAGGCTTGAGCTCGTACAAGTCTTGCACAGGCTTTCACAATCACTTCATATGTCACCGCCCTGTTGTGTCCTGAAAACTCGTTTGTGGTAGTCACCCAGTGCCTCTCACTTCTACAATCTTTCAGTCCCCTCTTCTTCTTCAGCGATCTCCAAGCCTTGGGAAGAAGAGGTGTAATTCATTTCTTTACAATATTCTTTCTTTCTTTCTTTCTTTCTTTCTTTCTTTCTTTCTTTCTTTCTTTCTTTCTTTCTTTCTTTCTTTTTTCTTTTCTCTTTTCTATCTATCATCATCTATCTACTCTATCTATCTATCTATCTATCTACTTATCTATCTATCTATCTATCTATCTATCTATCTATCTATCTATGGTGTATTTATGAGCCTGACTGCGTATGTGCACCAAGTTCATGCAGGAGCCTGGGAAGGCCAAAAGAGGGCACCAGATCCCCTGGAACTGTAGGTTGTGGACTACAATGTGGGTGCTGGAAATAGAATCCAAGTCCTCTGCAGGAACGGTAACTGCTCTTAGCCTGTGTGTCCCTATATGCCCATTTCTTAATGTGGTGGCATACTGCTGCCATTCATATCTAACCCACCAGGTGATGGCTGTACTGTTCAGAGATTTTCTTCCCTAGTCCTCATGGCAAAGCCATAAGCTGCGTTTGTGTTTTGTTTTACCTGTGTTAAGATGCATGCTAGGAAAGAATTAGTGGTGTGTGAGTCAGTGAAGCCTCTTTGTCCCTGCCTTAGATTCAGGTGGGCATTAGAAAGACATCCCAAGATCCTAGATATAGCTAGACATTCTTATCTATAAGATATGTGTCCACACTTCCATTCCACGGGAAGCTAGGACATCTTAGAATTTGCTTCATAGTCAAGATGCAGAGTCAAAGATACAGCTCTCTGACAGCCTGATTTCATTTTTTCTTCAACTCACTCAGAATTTCTCCAGGAAAGCCCTCTGCTGTGCCTGGGGCCAGGAGCAAATGATGTTTTCCTTCGCCTGCCCAGCTGCCCTGAGTTCCCCTCCTGCTGGGTTGCTTGCAGAATCCTGTCAGTGCAGCACGGACATCTGATCTGCGACGCTGCAGGCATCCATCACAGTGGTCCCCCAAATCCCCAAAACTTCAAATTTTAGGAAGGTTCGTGTTTATCATGAGTCTGCACCTTTTGATCTCTACGAAATAAATCTAGAGTTGGATTGGGAAACATTCGTGCATTATCTCAAATGAAAGAGGTGCTTTAAAACTTTTATCTTTTATTATAATGATAAAAAGCCCACAGCAGTAACTTTTCCATCTTGTCTGTGTCATCTGTGCTCCCCAGAGGCCTGGGACGACCTCAGATCATCTTGCCCTTTGTAAGGACACATTCTGCTTGCATGTCTTGTTCCGAGTCTGGTCAGCGTTGGATATCTGCAATCGGTTTCTTAACAGTGGGGGTTGCAGCTCTCCCAGGGCATACCTCTAAACCTACAAAACTGGGTTAAGTCAGCAGTTGCTGCCTGGATAGTGGGAGTCTTCCAGTAGCAGATCACCTAGTTACTGGACTGTGTTGATTCATCTCTTTCCTCCTGCATCCTTATTTACTTACTGACTTATTTATTTTTTATATCCCCCCACCGTGGGTTAATAAACGTCACTGCGGCAGCCACTGCTTGCTGCTGTCTGTCTGTCAGCTGTTGCTTTCCCTGTGCTTCGCCCCTTTGCTGCTTCACTCAGCAACTCCTCATTCTCTTGGTCACCCCACTTTCTTTCCTCCTTTCTAGTTGTTATGTTCTTTTCCCATTGGGTTGCATCTCGGGGTTAATAATTTACCCCGGGGTTAATAGTTTCCCCTTAGGCTTCTGGCTCATTTGGTAGGAGAAAGGTGGCAAAAGCTTCTGAGGCAAGATAAAAGAAAGAAATCCACCTTCCTTTAGAAAAAGAAAGACATTCGAAGGTGCCACATTTATAGTGGCTGACCCTGTGCAAGGCTCTGAGCTGTGGGGTGAGCATTACTTTATTCCTGACGAGATTGGGAAAGATTTATCTCTGCTTTTTTAGATAGCACACAAGGCCTGGGAATTATAGCCTGCAGCCCTGTAGATAAGGGAGTCTCACAGGCAGCTTCCATCCTGAGTGCATTAGGTCTGAGACACCGAGGACCAAGTGTGCATAGCACAGACATTCTATTGCCTTGAAGTGAGTCCCCTTGGGGCAGCGGCAGAGCTGAGAAAGCGTGCTCTGTCTCCATTGCACCAGGCTGGCCGTCTGCCTCCCTGTGATTAACCCCACAGGGTTAATCTGCTCTACCTTCTCAGATGGTTTGAATTCCCCTGTTGTTGTCCCCATTCGGTCATTTTGCTCTTTACGGGAGGCACGGGCCCCTGAACTAGCCCCAGAGATGAAGTGACGGGTTTGCTGGGAAGCTAGGCAGGAGTGTTTGTGGGAGGGAAGGAGGAAGGGAGCACATTAGTGAGAGTTTTTGTTACTGACGCTTGCACAGGTGAAATAATAGGAGAGAGAGACTGAGTCTCAGATTGGCTTCAGGTGCCATGTGGGTTGCTGAGCCGGAAACAACGGGTTGAGTTAATAGGCCTGGCAGTTACTGTGCACACTAGAAAGCAATTGCCTTGCAGACATCTGAATGAATTCTATTCTTCAAAGAATACTTCTGGCTCCTTCAAGACCAAGGTGGAGCGCCAGGATGTAAATATACTTCTTTCTCCATCACTCAAAAATTGCTTACTTTAATCTAGATTAGAAATCCATGTCTCCTTCCAGTAAACCATAGCAACACACCGTTATCAGAGTTGTTTGGCCCTTACCGTGCATTTCATAGACAGAATATTAATCTTCAATGTGCTAGCTTTGCTCACCTGCCTCATAGAGTAAAAGCCAAGAACTTACCACCAATTCTCAGTGGCTGGCACAGCGTTCTTGCACTTTTGAAACTGTCAATCTCTTCAAATAGCTGGAAATAAACATATAACTGAACAGATAACTCCCAGTCTCTCTGGCAGCGCAGGTGGGGATTGCAACGATGAAGGGAACAGCTTTCCTCTGCCTTGGTGTCATCACCAGTAAAAGGGGGCAGAGATGCTGCTCACAGATACTGTTAACACACAGTCGCGGGGAGCTGTCCTGGTGCTGAAAATACATTGCTGGTATTGAAGCACTTTTAGCTTGATTTTGTAGAGCCACACCCCTAAAGAAAACTAACCTCCCATTCCCCAGTAGATATCAGCTGCCAATAGCTACCTCCTCAGATAGGGGTGGGACGTTGTGCCCTCCTCTCCCTTCTACATTGAATTTTGTCTGGCTTGATCTTGTGCATGCAAGCATTCACAACCACGGTGTGTTCATATGTACAGCTACCCTCCTGTGTCATGCTCTTGCAGGCCGATTTCTGGTGCTATCCTGGGCTTAGAGAGAGGGAGATATAGGGAGGAAGAGTCACTTGCCCTTACGGAGCCCAGACAGGACTGAAGGGAGGAGAGCCATGAACAGGGACTGGAGCCGAGCATCATGGGTAGTGAGAAGTGTGTTCGGGACAGGGTGATCATGTGTTTGGTTTACACATGGCATTGTGGCACTCTCTCTGTGTTTGGATTTCACAAAAAATGCTATGTGTACATGTCTGTGGTAGCTTTATTCATAATCATTAAGAAAAGATCAAGTTAGTATCCGTCTCCTTGGGAGTGGGCAGACACAGGGCGTGTGACACATGTGTCCCCATGCAGGTGTGAACTGAACATGGTTGATGAGCCTTGGGGGCACTTTCTGTGATGCAGGAATCAAGACACAAGATCTGAACCCTGGATATTGTGTGGAGGAGCATTCTGGAAAACACAAATTTGAAGACATGGAAACCAGATCACATATTGTTGAAGTCTAGGGCTGGTGCAAGTTTGGGACTCTCAGAACTGTTTTACAATCAAGATGACATGTGAAAGCTGTGCTTGGCAGAAATGGAAGAACTCTGTAGTAGCAGGTAGTTATGCCTTTAGAATGTAAATTATAGCATAACAAAAAATGTGCTTTTTAAAAACTTTCCAAATTGAAGGGTAAGTGATCTGGTCATTCCCAAGACATAGATTTTAAGGGAGAGAATGAAAGGGGGGAGCTGAGGGGTACAGTGCGGACTGGCAAATTGTTCATGAGGCAATATGTGGTCATCAACAAATAGTTACAGGGCACCCACCATGTGACAGGCTCCCCTGGAAACAGTGGCCCATAGCAAGCTTAGCATGCAGGTGTGCACATTTGCAGTGTTCTGAAGAGGAACCCACTCAACAGAATTCTTACAAAAGCAATGTAAAACCCTCAAACAACCTAAAGTCACACAGTATGAAAGTTGATGAATAAAAAGCGATTATTAAAAATGATGGAGGGCCGGCCAGGTGTGGTGGCACACGCCTTTAATCCCTGCACTGAGGAGGCAGAGGCAGGTGTATCTCTATGAGTTCCAGGACAGCCAGGGCCGCAGAGTTTTCTCTGTGATGAAATATTTTCTACCCGTGTTTGTGGGAAGAAACCCACAGCACACAAGCTGAAAAAACTGGCTCATGTAACTCATCCCACGAGTACAAGATACAAGCTCTGGCCCCTACAGATCAAATGCTATTTCTTAGAGGTAGAAGAGGAGAACTTACACAAGTTTTTACCTTTTTATGTGCAATAAAAATATTTTAAAGAGATAATTAACAATATAAAATTTCCATTTTGGAGAAAAAAAAAACCCACCAAAACCCAATAAAAACCAGCAATGTCCGCAACAAGAAAGTAATGGATATTTGTATTTCCTGGCTGAAATTCTGTCCTGAAAAGGAATTTGTAAGTTGTGAAAACAAGTAGTTTTGTTGGCCAATCAGAATGAAGTTTCCTTCTGGTGGGCGCACAAGATATTTGTTAAGGAAACCAAGTATCAATGAACTAAATATCAGATTTAACTGAATAATAATCTGTGACTCACTTCTTGAACATATGAAGTAGTAATAGCATTCCACACTTTAAATAGCCTGTGTTACCTCAAAACAAAGATGATGTAAATAGTGTCTTGATTATTTACTGGGATAAGAAAGGAATGAAGCCAGCTCCAGGAACTGTTGCTGACGATCCCGTATGGGCTGTGGCGAAGGTCAGCACCACGGACAGCTACCGAGCCTCCGTGCACTGCCTGCCTTACCCTATGGAAATGAAAGCACATTATAGAGGGATTAAAAGTGTAAAGCTCACTTAGCTTTCAGAGGATCGTGCTTTAGGCTAAGAGATGAGAGCAAATACATTCAGATTAAGTGTCCATAATTTGAAATCATTTCTAAAACCTGAAACGTTAAAAAAGTATTTTATTTTATTTTATTCTTTCTCACTCTCTCTCTCTCACTCTCACTCGGGGTGTGTGTGTGTGTGTGTGTGTGTGTGTGTGTGTGTGTGTGTGTGTGTAGTTACACCTAAAAAGGCACAGGGATGTTAGGGAACCTCTTATGTGAGTCTGGTCTCTCTTTGCACCATGTGGATTTTGGGATTATATGCAACCTTTTGGGTGACAAGCACTTTTACCCATTGAGCCTCAAGTATTTTGAGTCCTGACGTGATACCACAAGAGAACATGCCACTTCCTGACCTTATCATAGTTGCAATAAAAACATGTATGTATTAAAGACATTGTGTGGCATTACCTTTAAGTAATATATAGAAAGTGCATGCTGAGCCTCACGTAACTGTCCTCTGAGAGGTTCCACTCAGCAGCTGACTGAAACAGATGTGGAGAATCACAGCCGGACATTAGATGCGGCTTGGGAAGTCATGTTGAAGAGTTGGGGGAAGGATTGGGGAACCCAAAGGGGATAGGGACTCCACAAGACCAGCAGAGTCAACTAACGTGGACCCTTGTGGTTCCTAGAGAGATGTGCAGACTCAGGACTGTGTTCAAAAGCATAGTAGGGCCATTTCACAGGAAGATATGTGCAGACTCCTCAGGGCTGTGATAAAAGCATAGTAGGGCCATTTCACAAGGAGAGATCTATAGGCTCAGGACAGGAGAAACAACATGAAGATTCTGTTTATCAGCTCCTGGGGAGGAGGAAGAGGGAGTATAGAGATATCTCATGGGAAAGTGGCCTTTAGTTGGATTTTGATGCTATTGGGTAGGAAGGATTATTTAATGGGACAGGGAAGTTTAAAGTAAAAGTGTACAAGGGTTTAACTACAGAAGGACCATCAAGCTGGGGACTCTGGCTCTAGCCTGCCATTCAATCAGGTGACTCAGGACAACGGGTTGACATGGGTTGAATCTACCATGATATTCAGTTTTGTGAGAGCGACTTACACGCTACATTGTGAGAACGAGCATAGCTTGCAGGAACCTGTAATCTAAGTTGGATGAAGAGATTATGTGTGAGTATCCAGGCATCGTCAGCCCATTTCATGAGTTAAAAGTAAATAATGCCTTCAACTGAAGAAGCGTCTAGATAAGGTGCCTAACAGTTACTGAGCTTGTGAGCTGTGGACGGCTGAACCTGCCCTGTGGTTAAAGATGGACATAGATAGAAGAACTCGATACTTTTGTTGCACCCATATCCTCTGTAGGGATATTTTGACCAACAGTGGATGCCTATGTTACAGTGATCCTATTAAACGTTAATGATGCTGTTTAAAACCTCCAGTGTTTTACTGGAGAGATGGAGGGCTCAGCCACTGAGAACTGTGCTGCTCTTGTGAGGACACAGGTTCAATTCCCAGCATTGACACAAGCTGCTCAAAACCACCTGTAACTACAGTTCCAGGGGATCTGACACCACCTTCTGGCCCCCGAGGGTACTGCATGCACATCGTGCACAGATGCACATGTTGGTCAAACAACCATGCACATCAAAGAAAAGAAATATATTTAAAAAAAAAAACAAGAAAAGAAAAGGAAACAAGAACACAACAGAGCTTTCTCTAGTGGTACACTGATTTTATGGGCATTTGTCATTTTCTAGCAGGTCCTACTATGCCTTGTGGTTTCTGATATTCAGTTTTGTTTGTTCCTACTATTGAGAGAGCTCTTGTCTTTGCATCTGTACATCCACCTACAGAGGACCAGAGCTGGTGCCATTCTGTGGATGGCCGTGCTTGTGAATTCTTGGCTGTCCTTGACTTATTTGAACACTCACATCCCAGCCTAGAGAGTCCAGCTTCTCTTGAAATGGCTGTCATTCCAATCTGCCTACATGTTGTTAGTATTTGTGCCCTGGGGACAAATGTATCTTCAAGTGGAGCGCATTCTCAAAATGGAAACGAGAAAGAAAGGGCAGTTGTGGCATGTCCCTTCTGTGTTAGGCTCAGTCTGTCAGTTAGGGGCTGTACTGGGGTCGAGTTGCATCTGGGAGTGCTACTGGCATGCTGAGGACAGATGGGGGAGAATCTGTGGGAGTGGGGGAAGTGGAGATTGTGATGGGGCTATGGGAAGACCCAAAGACCAGTGTGGCAGTGGATAATGGAGGAGATGTGTACCAGAGACCACAGTCCCAGAGGACGGGGTATGGACACAACTGTGCTAGTGTGTCCTAGGGTGAAGCAGGGGTGGGAGATATAAGAAAACAAAACTGACCAAGGGCTTCTAGGAAAGGACCTCATTCAGGTGGAGCAACGTATGTACAGGTGAAAAAGAAATGGGTAGGAAAGAGATTTAATATAGATTTTGTTAGGGCGATGGGGTCACTTATTAGATACTAGGAAGGTGGGGGCTGGGTGGAGAGAGACGCAGGCTCTCTGGTCTGTCTGTGGGACAGTGGTCCACCCTCCCTGGTGAGGATGCAGATCGAGATCCCTGGGATGTGTAGCTTTACAGGGATGCTTTTTTTTCATACGCATCAGACCTGTGATAAAGTGTGGCTTATGCATTTGGCCCAGCATGAGGTTAGCACCTGACCAGCTAGCAATGAAACAGGAATTGTAACAATGTACTGGAGGAAAATCATCTCCATAGGATCTTTCTTCTCACAATAGCTTGTTATACTGACCTTTCTGTCTGTGGTGGGAGGTGGTGCAGGCCTTTGATAAGGGGATGGGAGTGGTACAGAGACTGTGTGACATCACAGCAGGGGTGGTGCAGAGGCTGTGACATCACAGGGAGTGGTGTAGAGGCTGTGGCATCACAGTAGGGTGTGGTGAAGAGGCTGTGACATCATAGCAGGGGTGGTGCAGAGGCTGTGACATCACAGGGAGTGGTGTAGAGGCTGTGGTATCACAGCAAGGAGTGGTACAGAGGTTGTGACATCACAACAGGGAGTGGTGTAAAAGTTGTGACACGGCTACAGGTTGCTGAACACAAACCTCTTTTCACGTGGCACTTGATCTGATAACAGACAGCTACCACGTGACAGGAAGGCAGGTGTCAGCAAGCTGAAGAAAGGAAAGATTCAGAACCCAAAATAACAGAGCTGGGACAGCATACAGTTTTATTATGTGACTGAAATTTATACCTTGTTTGAATCCAATAGAGTGTTTAGATTATAGCAAACTCTAGACACTAAACCAGAGAGTAAAGCAGCAGTGAAGAGAGGAGATACCACACCACACACACACACACACACACACACACACACACACCACACCACACACCACACATACACACACAACATACACACCACACACATACACCACACACACACACACACACACCACACACTACACACCACACACCACAAACACACACAACACACCACACATACACACACCACACACCACAAACACACACCACACACACACACAACACACCACACTACACTACACACCACACACACACTACACATACACACCACAGTACACATACATATCATACTACACACACACACCAGACACCACACTATACACACACACCACACATACATACATACATACGACACACACACACAAACACACCACACACACATACATACCACAATACATATACATACAACACTACACACACACACCACATACACCATACTGCACACACATACACCACATACACCATACTACGCACACATACACACGCACTCTATATATAGACAACACACACACCACATCACACACAAACTACACATACACATATGCCACACACAAAGACACAAGTTTAAGATAGCATACATATGAGACCCTTTATATCTCGTTCTAAATGTATCCCTGTGATGCTTCCGCTTGGACATGTTTAGCCAGATACAGCCTTTATTTGAAGCTGTTTGGAGATAAACACATGAAATAACAGTATAGAAGCAAGGGTCACGTCCATGTGATTACTGCCGGTCTCTTGCTCATGATTATTGTTGTCTTCACTCTAAAGCACACACATTTTGATTTCTTCCCAGGTCTCGTGAACCAACTGGTTTGCACTGAACAGCAATGGCGCATAAAGAGTTGTCCTACTGCGTGTCAAGACAGTGGTTAGTTCTGAAACTCATCTGAAGAGGTTCAAAGAAGCATCTAGATGTAATATCATCAGAGGAGGACAGAGAAGGTGACAGTGGCCTGTTGCCCTGCAGCTTGAAGAGAGACCGCATGGCCAGCAGCCGTCACTGAAGACGTGACCATGAGTGTCCCACTCGCTCCAAAGAAATCCTGTTTTGGTCAGCTGCGAGATCACCGAGAGGGAGCAAAAAATAATAACGAGAGTATTCTGAGGACGGGGGATACAAATGCCAATCAAATCATGTTGGAGGTCAGCTCCTCTTGCGAGGAGCCCAAGTCACGTGATCTGGATGATGAGATCGGAAATTCGAATTTAAGCAGGCCACAATACCACAGCCACTTCCAAAAGGAGCCCCTTCACCTTCAGGGCTTCGGGAAAGGGTCTCAGGCCAGCTCCACCAGCCAGAGGGAGTCTCAGGCTTCTCTGACTGTCCATAGGCAGATGAGTGAAGACCATGCAGTCAAAAGAGGTGCCCTGCAGGCTCCCCAGAGTGTTCAGGGACCAAGTCTTCCCAGCTGGAGGAACGCAGTGGGTCAAGCCAGTCCAGAGGTTTCCGCTAAAAAGGATGCTGAGATTCCCAGGCACATTCCCAAGGACAAATTGGCGAAGACCCTTGACAACGAAGAGCTGAAGAGAGCAAGCAGCTGGGCAGCTGCAGCTGGCAGCGTCCCTCCCACAGACCCGCAGCCAGTGCAGCTAGACACCTTGGGGCCACAGGACCATGTGCCTGCACAAAGGACACCAGCCAGTCACTCTCCAGGGAAAGGTTTTTCTCCAGGTGAAGGTACCTCAGAGGGGAACAGTGTGTATCTTCCTAAACCATCTACCTCAGAAGCCAAGGGGTCCAGCCCATCAGACACCGAGATGGAAGGGCCACATGGCCTGGATGTTTACAACGAGCGCGTCACTCGTGCAGAATTGACTCCCAGTTCAGCTTCATCGTTGAAGGAAAACCCCAGCCTCCATCATCTGGAAGTGTGTTTAGGTCAAGGGACAGAGAAGCCTAAAGTGGAGCTCAAATCTATCCAACCCAGGAACGAGGAGGGCCTAACGTCAGCCCGGGCACAAGGTCTCGGCTGTCACGAGGAAAGAAGTATGTCGCCTGTAGAGAGGAAGGAGCTACTTGAGAAGGCATACCGAGAAGCCACGAGTCAAGGGAACAGCAGCCACCGCCAGCTTGGAGTACCAAGAGGCAGCAGCCTAGAAGAAATGACTGGAGTCAGTGCTGGTGTGGAGGGGTCTCAGCAAGCCACGCCAACACTGAGTGCCACTCCCGCTGGAGAGGCAGGTACTAGACTCACCAGTAAAATGTCAGCCGCTGCAGGTAGGATGGCGAGGGAAACAGCATCCGGCCAAACTGCGCCTGATGACGGACAAGCAGCTCCTGTTCGCCGTGATCCAACCGAGGGCGTGCCCTCCGAAATCAGTGGGGAGGAGCGGAGGCTGGGTAGCGGGAACTCGGGCAGTGCCAAATTGTTGACCTCCAGTCCTTCTGTGGGAGGGAACAGAACCGACGCCTCTGGGCTCTTGAGCCCTCGAGGTAGCAATCTGGAAGCCAGAAAAGGCAAAGAGACGGTATCTGAAAATAGGAACCTTCTAGAAAATGCTGCCCAAACTGATGACACTCCAGCTGGAGTAGATTCCGTGTTCAGTACCCCAGCTCCCCTCCTCCACCCGGAGACAACTGTGAACTTGAGTCATAATCCGACTCCCCCAGGTAGCA
Source organism: Mus minutoides (assembly GCA_902729485.2). NCBI lineage: Eukaryota > Metazoa > Chordata > Mammalia > Rodentia > Muridae > Mus > Mus minutoides. The sequence goes on from LR749923.1 coordinate 794,647, forward strand.
GTTCTCAGCAGCTCGGCGTGTTCAGCGTGGACACAGGGTCACCCTCAGTGGCCTCGCCCCCCACTAATGATGGGCAGGTATTGAACACATCCCCAAAAGTGCCTGACAGGACCACCTGCTCCAGTGGGATCCCCAAGCCTCCTACGAATCCCAAGGACACGCCCTCCTCCCAGGAAGCAACAGAGAAACTAGAGACGGAGAAAATGGAAGAGAGGACAGAGACAAAGCCCATCCTCATGCCCAAACCCAAACACGTGAGGCCCAAGATCATCACTTACATCCGCAGGAACCCCCAGACGCTGAGTCAGGGAGATGCTTCACTGGTCCCTGTGGGGCTTCCATATGCCCCTCCTACATGTGGCATGCCTCTTCCCCAAGAAGAGAAGGCAGCAAGCCGCGACCTTCAGCCGTCTGCAAACATGTACGAGAAGCTGAAACCCGACTTGCAGAAGCCAAGGGTCTTCCCTTCTGGACTGATGGTGTCTGGGATCAAGCCCCCAGCACACCATTTCAGTCAGATGAGTGAGAAGTTCCTACAGGAGGTAAGAGGACATCATTGTAACATGATGTATCCATTTGTGGGTTTGTTTGTTTGGTTGGTTTTTCGAGACAGGGTTTCTCTGTATAGCCTTGGCTGTCCTGGAACCGTTTTTTGTAGAACGGGCTGGCCTCGAACTCAGAAATCCACCTGCCTCTGCCTCCCGAGTGCTGTGATTATAGGTGTGTGCCACCACGCCTGGCTGGGTTTTTTTGTTTTTTGTTTTAACTTTTTTTTTTTTTTTTTTTTTTTTGGTGAAACTTGGATACAAAATGTCCTCTGTAAGTGAACTGCAGATGCTCAGAGATACACTGCTACCCAAGTGTCTACTTGGGCCTGGAAGTGTAAACACCGTGGGATAGCCAGGTTGAGATGGTCCCAATATCTAAGGAGGCTCATTCAAATTTTACTGAGCACAAGACTCGTAGAATTAGACAAGGGCTCATTTAAGTCAGCGCTTCCACCTTTAATGACGTGAGACGTGAGTAGCGATGTATGCGGCGGGTCAAAGCAAGGAAAAAACTAAAGTAAGCAGAGTATTCTAATTGAGGAGGCTAATCCTTTACTGCAGAGTGTTTCTGGAGAAGATCTTGTGAGCTGGATGGGCTGGCACACACCTGTGGTCCTAGCATTCATGAGGCTACGAAAGAGTTCCAGGCCAGCCTGGGCAACCGGGTGTAACCCTGTGCCAGAAAATACAATAGAAAAATCTTAAATTAATACACACACACACACACACACACACACACACACACAGAGAGATAGCATGAACGAATATGTTATATGTTGGGCACGGGCTTTTTGTTTACAGTAAGGACAGTAGCAGCAGCTAACATTTTGAGCTTCACCTGGGAGTGGTTCTGGGTGTAAAAGTGAGCGGTCTGAGCAAACCATGGGGAGCAAGCCAGGAAGCAGCGTTCCTCCAGGGTCAGTTCCTGCTTTCCTGGTTCCCATCCTGACTTCCCTGGACAATGGCCTGGAGCCTTGAAGCCTGAGGTGAATAAATCCTTGCCTCCACCAGTTGGTTTTGGTTGTATCATCAAAGTAACAGAGAGTCAAACTGGTGCCATCTTGTAGCAAGCTGTCTGTTAGTTATTCTTCCTGCCAGCCTGCAACAAATCAAGACATTGTCCGACAGCTAAGCAGTGTTTGTCAAAGCCAGCAGGGTCCTTACGAAGGCTGAGATGGGGTACACACCAGTAAATGACTTTAGAGTCTGGCCTTGTTTATGCTTCCTGCTGTCTGAGCCTGTAGTCGGCTCTGAGACTTAAAAACCAGCTAGGGCTTCGAATTGAGCTTTGTTTTAGCAATTCTGATTTAATAGAGCATGTGGTCTCATAGATGGAGCGTTCCTGACATCAGGACAATACAGCTATCTGCAATTGAGTAACCCCTAATAAGTTTATTTTACTCATCAAGCAAGATGAGCTTTAAGGAGCCATTGAAATGTTTGTGTGTGGTTTTGCCTGTATGTGGTTCTGTGCACCATGTACATGTTGTTTCCATGGAGGCCAACAGGTGGCGCCATATCCCTGGAACTGAAGGAGATGGTCAAGAGCTGCCATGAGGGTGCTGGGAACTAAACTCAAGTCCTGTGGAAGAGCAGCCAGTGTTCTTAACTCCTGAGCCATTTCTCCAGCCCCTTGAAGGTCATTTTGGGAGCTCTTGACATTGTGCCCATTTGAGAGCATATATTAAGTTTATATCTCCCTAGAGAAAAGTCATGCAAAAGAAGCCTAGTAAAAACGGGGTGGGGCGGGGCAGAGCAGAGAGGGAGTCATGGCAGGGGGAATTTGTTTGCATAGATCATTTGATCTTAGGACTGCGTTTGAAATCTGAGGAGTCTTTTGTTGACTCCGAGTTTTCCCTAAAAATGCCCCATTGGAGAAGGAGCTCAACGGATGCTTGTTCCATACCTACAGAACCTGTTCAGTTTTGTCACAAAGATGAAAGACGAGTGGGATTCCCCTGCTTAATCAAACATGCATAAACTAGACATGAAAAGCATACTTTTCACCTTGTAAACGAATTTGTGCTTGTTATATATATATATTTTTTGTCACTTTGACAAGATACCAGATAGCAGTGGCATAGAATTTGGGCATCCTAAGGATGCTGGAGAGAGGAAGCTTGTTGTCTCAGAGAGTCTCAGGACACCGTGCTGGGGCCGTGTGGTCAGGGTGGCCAGCTGTGGGAGAAGCCTGTGGCTGCTGTGGACCTAGTGTGCACCAGGCAGCAGAGAAGACCAGCTGGGTGGGTGCAGCATTCAGGGTTCATCCGGAGAGGTGTGTTTGTGTCACATGGAGCCACCTCTTACAGTGTTCTCACCTCCTACAGTGTCCCCAGTTTGCTGTAGCAGTGCTACCATCTTGAAATCAAGGTCTCGGTACAGGAGCCTATAGAGGACACTTCAGGTGCTCGCATTTTGAAAAAGGTTACTCAGCAAAGCTGAAATCATTAGAGTCGCTGTGGAATGACAGAGTTTTGTGGGCTTTGAGCTCTGAAAATTGTCCATTTACAAAGAATCAGATCAGCATACTGCAGTTCTAAAAGCCTTACCTATGGAGATCAGAAGTGATGTGAATTTCCTTGTTTGAATTTCCTCACGAGTGTGTACACATTTGGGCATCCCATAATTTTAAAAATGAAGGGTCTAGAAGAGATAAGTCAGAGATGGGTAGAACGACAATAGTTGATGATAAAAATTTCATCAGAGCGCAGATGTTGAACTTTCTCTCTAGGGGATATGATTCGCCCTACCCTCAGTACAGCCTAACCACCGTGCATATTTCACAGTGTGATTATAATGAAAGTTTAAATGCCTAATCTTTTGTTTCAGTGATGTGTTTAAAACAAAGTCATTGTATCTATTTGAATATTAAAAGGGGATCAAAATAGGGTTTATGCCTTCAACAGCTTGGATTAAAGCCTTTAGAGCCCCCTTTAAAAGGTATTGGGAGATATTTATACTACCAGAACGCATAGCAGCTTGACATACAAAAGAAATTATGATTCAGAGCAGAATTAATTAATAGATGTATCTACCTAGACGTTGCTCCAGTGCTAGCTTTATTATTATAACTTAAATAGACGACACCACCTTTTTTTGCTTGTTTAATATAAAGGAAGATTGAACTGGGAGCAGGCCAGGGCAAAGCTCTTTCCTAGCTTGTTCAAGACCCTCATCCCCAGGACCACAAAGCTCCAGATCAATGAGAGCAGGTACTCTGAGACCAGGATGCATAGATATCAGCATATATTCCATTCTATATTATACTTACACTTATGTACACATATACATATGATTACATATATACATATTTATGTACATACATAAATATGATTATACAGATTATATTCTGTTAATTCTGTTAAGTACAGGAGAAATTAACAGTAATGTTATGCTGTTTAGCTGAGGGAATGGTGGAGGGAAACACAATTCCTTTATTTAACACATATGTCTGTGTAGACACTGCTGATACATGCTCTGAACTGAAAGTCTGTTCATCCCTTGGTCTGTTATCCCAGAGGAATCTACCCAAACATTCCAGAGAGCATTCAGTGTGTGTGTGTGTGTGTGTGTGTGTGTGTGTGTGTGTGTGTGTGTGTGTGTGAAGACAATTTGCAGTAGTCTGTGCTCTTGTTTTATTGTCTGAATCCCTGGTATTGAACTCAGGTCATCAGTCTTAACCACAAGCACCTTTACCCACTGAGCCATCTCACTGGCCCCAGAACCTGGTTCTAATTATATAAACACACAGTGTAGGCCTTCAACACTTTTTCTATTCATTTCTCTATTTTTTTTTTGCAGATCAGACATTTTTCTCTTACTAACAATTATTTTAGATGTTCTATTGATCATATATGAAATGATATTTTATTTACTTACTATAAGATTAGTGAGCATAAAATGATACATTTTCTCCATAGTTATGGCACTTTTGATCATTTTTGAACATTTGATAAATTCTCTCTCTTATTAACATTATTTATTTTATTTTTAAGATTTATTTTTATTTTATGTGTATTAGTGTTTTGCCTGCATATGTGTGTGTGTGTGTATGTGTGTGTGTGTGTGTGTGTGTGTGTGTGTGTGTGTGTATATGCCATGTGTGTGCAGTACCTGAGGGGGCCAGAAGAGGGCGCCAGACTCCTGGAGCTGCTTCACAGAGGGTCGAGAGCCACCTTGTTGGGTGCTGAGAACCCAACCCCAGTCCTCTGCAAGAACAGCAGTTGCTTTTCACTGCTGAGCCTTTCTCCAGCCCTGACATAATTTATTTAGTAAGTAGTCACTCAAATTCAATGCATTTTTAACAATGAAATTAAAAAGAAAGTGAGTTCTTTTTTCTCCCCTGGAGTCTTACCACAGGCAGGGATGAAAGAGCTCAGACTATTGTAGAGATGAGGCCCCTGGGCTGGGAGTGGCACCGGATCTCTGAGCTAGCAGCTAATCCTGTGGTGGCGCTCATCGTTTGAGCACGGATCTCCTGCCTGTGATTAGCTCTCTGATCTCTCATCTTAGGTCACAGACCACCCTGGGAAGGAAGAATTTTGCTCTCCTCCCTACACCCACTACGAAGTCCCTCCCACTTTCTATCGCTCGGCCATGCTCCTTAAGCCTCAGCTGGGACTGGGTGCAATGTCTCGTCTCCCATCGACCAAGAGCAGGATTCTGATCACAAGCCAGAGGTCCTCAGCGAGTGCCATCCATCCGCCCGGATCGCTAACAACAGCTGCCAGTTTCTACGGTTCTGATCCTTCAGGTAATTAAGCCTAACCATGACTTTCTTTCCCTGTTGTGCATTTAAATATCAACTATGAAATACCGTGACTATGTTCTTATGACTGCCCCTAATCCTTACGAGGAGCCACTCCCTACTCCTCCATCTGTCCATAGACACAGATGTCCCTAAGAATTCACCTGCTACTGCTGTCACAAAACATGGCCCTTGTCATCACCTCCTGGCTTCTTCCAATTTCTCCCTTCTCTAAAACTCCTGTAGACTCAGAAGACTTGCTCTGAAGGTTAGTTTTAGCTGGTGGAAGAGAATCTCAATGATGAAGAGAGTCTAGATAAGGTTGGCCTGTGGGTATGTCTATGGGAAATTGTCTTCATTATGTTAATTGACCTGGGGCAGTCCTAGCCCACCATGGGTACCACCATTCCCTAGGATCAGGGTCCTCGACTGTATAAGAGTATGACTACCAATTGGATTCTGTTTATTTTATAGTATTTAAAATAATACTAGTATTTACACTCTTGTATAATCTAAATATTATTCCTAGTATAAATGATTTGAAGTTAATTGTTATGTAAAAGTATATCTAAACATAAAAATTATCTTCTTTATGTGTGTGACTGACTGAATATATGTGCACCACCTTCATGCAGTACCAATGGTGGCCAGAAGAGGGCATCAGATATCCTGGAATTGGAGTTAACCAACCGTTCTGTTATCATGTGGATGCTAGGAATCAAACCCTGTCCTCTGGAAGACAATTTCTCTTAACCTCTGCACCATCTCCAGCCTATATTTGTGTGTGTTTAAGGATAACTAATTCTCTGGGTAGTTTATCGCTAGCTGTTATTTTTGCCTTAGAGTTTCTTGAAAGTCCCATTTCCTTGAAACCATTGGGTTTTACCATTTTAATTTTGAGCCAAGTTTCATACATAGCCCTGACTGGCCTAGAACTCCCTATAGGTACCAGGCTTACTCATGTGTCTGCCTCCTGAGTGCTGGGATTGTAGATGTGAGTCACTGTGTCCATAAGCATTGTGATTATTGTTGGAGAGAAACTTTCATCTCTTTGCCATTTATTACTTTATGAATTGTCATGTACTCGGAGAGTTACTGATGGCCTTAGTTTTTTTTATAAGCTTCTGTACTGGTGATTCCTACCGCAGCTTTACATCTTAATAGAATTACCTGTGCTTAGAGCAGGTACAAGTCTGCTGCTTTTCAGTCAGTAGGCAATGGTTTCTGGGGAGGCTGTCAGCACAGCTCCCTGTGTGGGGACAAAGAAATCAACACACAGAAATATCCTTCCCCCTGGGGGCTTAAATTTAAAATATGGGGATGCTTTGCTTAAAAAAAAAAAGGAGCCAGTAAGTTACATGGTCTGTTGAAGTCAATAAGTATAACTGAAGAAAATGAAACATTAGGGAGGAGAGGCTTTGGAAAAGAAGGAAGGACGTTGTCACCTTAAACAGAGGGATTAGAAAGGCTTTCCCAAGAAAGCTTCCTTTAAGCCAATCCCAGAGAAGATGAGGGAGGGAGATGTAGTAGTGGTTTTTCTTTTCCTCCTGGTCCCAGGCTCCTGGAACAATGACTCTGAGACTCAAATATTTTCAAAAATACCGAGACCAAATGCTTTGGTTGTTCCCCGAGTGGTTTATAATTCAATAATTCCATTATTCTAGTGTAAGTTTTGTCACGTGGGTATTTACCTGGTCCTTGGTTACATATTGGGGGTGGGGGCAATCCTCCTGCGTTTGGCTCTCCCCCCAGAATTCCTCCTGCCTGTTGGATGTCCCACCTTCCTGCCTTGGCTACAGGCCCATCAGCTTTAATTGACAGGTGTTGCATCCATACAGTGCATAAGAGATTCTTCCTGGTGGAAGCCTGAAGTATTGCTTTCTAGGGAGTGGGAGGAGGCAATGCAAAGGCCACTGGGAAGTCCAGGACAGAATGGAGAGGAGAGTGGCTGGGGAATGGGATGGAAACAGGGGAACTGGGGTCATATAGAGCCTCATTGCAGGAGTTTGACTCTCACTGTGAGAGGCAGCTGTTAGGGGGTTTGGAGCTGGGATGGCACAGGCTAGCTCTTTCTTGTTTAAGCAAGAGCTCCTTGATGTAGGGTGGAGAGCAGACTGTCAAATAACCTATATCATAGGTGCATTCCTGGCGTCTGTACTGAGTGATTGTCTATACATATGGTCTCTTCATTTGGGCTATTTTGGTGAAGTGGAATAAATTCAAGCTTGTGTGAGTTAAAAGAATTTTTTTTCTTGACTGCCTAATAACATCTCAAAATTTTGTTTCCTTGGTCTTGTAAGGTTTCCCACTTTATATCCTCAGACTAATGATAAGCATTCAAAGGAGGGTTTCTCAAGTTTTCTAACGTTGCGACCCTTTAATACAATTCCTCAGGTTGTGGTGACCCCCCCCCCCCCGCAACTGTAAAACCATTTTCATTGGTATTTTGTAACTGTAATTTTGCTACTGTTATGAATTGTAATGTAAACATCTGTGTTTTCTGATTGGTTTTTGGTGACCCCCATGGAAAAATCCCTTGAGGCTCACATGGGTCGTGACCCACAGGTTGAGAACCACAGATTTAAGCCCTTTCGGAGCCTCCCCTCAAGACCCCCTTCTTTCTGCTTCATACAACCTAGAAGATGTCTTGAGTATCCAAAGCCCTCACCTCTGTGCCTCTACTGTTCACATTTCTCCCCTTTAAGTGCTGCAGCCTAGAAACTGGCTCTGGGTGGACTTTGCTCCTGTTCTCTTCTCGCAAGAGTCCTGACCCCGCGAGGGCTCTTGTGCAGTTTCTGAAAATATCAGTTGCTTGTATTTGCCCATATTTTGATGGTTCTTGTTTCCTATCTGTTCAAGATAGTCTCCATGTTGTTGATGGTTCTTGGGTAGGGTGTCCCTTATGTAATCACAGACGCTATTAGCCTCCCATGGTTATCGAATATGAGGTCCGACGTCTGTGTTTGCCCTTCTAGGTCCCGATTATCACATGGTGCTTATTTGCCCCCATGTTTGAAGGCAGTCTTTGATACACGTCTGTGCGTGGGTGTGGTTTTGCATTTAGCCGCCATTCATACACTATAGATTCAGGTTCTCTGTCATGTCTCCTGGGTGTTGTTGGCTCTGTTTTACCAGGCCACACAAGGCTCTGCATGGCACTGGCAGAGAGAGCTGGAGCTAGGAGCAGGATGGATGCTTCCCGATGTGACCTAGCATTTACATATTTCCAATGTCAAGTGAGCCCTTGCATTTCTAAATTCTACGAATCCGTTTGATCTGTGAGTTATAACACATTAGCTGTATTTCCCCCGGCTCAGATAGGAAGCCTCTTAAATGCCCAGTAGCCTGGTGAGCTCCACGGGAGTCAGGTGAGGTCCCCAGTGCTTCCATCCCGTTGCTGGTTTTGCAGGCAGCACTAGGTATATTGCAATGGCCTGAAAGAAGTGGACACACAGTCAGTCCACACCATCCCACAAGGCAGCTCCTTCAAGAGTTTGTCTCATAGCTAAGCAATGTCCTAAGATTTACAGATCTTGATGCGACTACATAGAATCAATGAACCCAAGGGCTTTCTTTTCTCTTAAATCATTTCTATTTGTTTGTTTTTGTTTTTTTTGTTTTTTTGTTTTCATTTTTTTGTTTTGTTTTGTTTTTTGAGGCTCTAGCTTTTTCTGACTCCACAGTGATGCTTAAAACCAAATTTTTGAGCTGCGGACTACCGACCCATGGCTTTAATCCCAGCACTCTAGAGGCAGAGGCACGTGGATCTCTGTGAGTTTGAGGCCAGCCTGATCTACAGAGTGAATTCTAGAACAACCAGTCAACACAGAGAAACTGTGTCTTGAAAACACACACACACACACACACACACACACACACCAAACAAAATACAAAAATCTAAAAATCCACCAACCTTTTTCTATCTTCTGGCCTGAGAGTGAAACTCAAGACATCTGAACACTCAGAGCTTAGGGCGCTTCACAGCCCTCCATGTAGCATGAAGCCTGCTTGGTAGGGGCCATGGTTGTCCATAGAGCAGTTTACGATTAGAACCTCCATTTCTAAAACATGAGAAGACCCTGCTTCTCTACACTGTCTTTTTAAAAAGCTCTATATGTTTTGTATTCTTTCCTCAAAAACAAATCTTTAATGGATCCTGACATGCAGAACTCGTTAGCCTACCCAGTATACAGTGTGGCGAAATGTAGTTTGCCTGCATGGTAAATGTACTTGAAATACATATTTTTTTTCCCTGAAAGCACAGTGCTTTTATATGAGGCAATGCTAGAATGGAATGGAATATTTTCTGTTAGGAGCAGTTGAGGCGTTGAAAGCAAAATCTTTCTGAAGGATGGACGATAAAACCTCATTCTATAAATAACCAGAGAAATTGAATCAGCTAAATTGGAAAACTTTCTCTCAAGATATAGACAACTGTGCTATAGATTCTGATTATTAAAATAAAATTTATTTTGGAGTTTGACATCCCCTGCAGCCTTTCTTTCAGGGACTTAAAAAAAAAAACCCAGAGTAAATCTCACCAAGTTTTAAAATGGAGAAATTATTAACGTGTTTTGAAAAGCAAATAAATGGAATTAGAATATTTTAAACCAGCTCTGTCCAGCTGCCGATACAAATTTAGCATAATATAGGCCTGTGCTCAGTATCATTGATAAGAAATCTAAAATGAAATGTTATTTTTCTCTCTCAAGATAATACTGAAACAAATGATCATTTTTGAATCTTCTGCTTGGCATGAGAAAGCTCGTCTCGGTGCGTTTGGAAGCTGTGGGGGAGCTCTGCATGGGTTTCTCCTGATGACAGCAGGACCTTCCTCAGCCTCCTCAGATCTGAACCCAGCTGGATACTAGGGAAGATGAGGGTGCCCATAGAATCTGTCAGAGAGCCGCTCCCAGCACTGGGTCTGTGCAGAGCAGTGTGTGTGTGTGTGTGTGTGTGTGTGTGTGTGTGTGTGTGTGTTGTGGGACAGCGTTTCAAAGGAGGGGACAGGGTGGGGACAGCTTATCCTGATTGGCACTCATGGAAAGGCTTCTTGGAGGAACAGGAGCATGGCCTGAATGACTTCATAGGATTAGCTCAGCGCAGTGTGAAGACCCTTGTAGAAACAGGGGGTTGGAGCTTCTCAAGAATCAGGCCATTTCTGTAGGTGGGAGCGAAGTACAAGTGGGGGGGGGGGGGTCAGGTGTCACCCAAAACAAAATCAGATGTGTAAGCTGGAGCCAGGTAGTGAGGAAATTTCAGGGCCAGGCTGACTTTAAGGGATTTTTATTATTGTTTTGTCTGTTGGTGAGGAATTAGAAACCTTGTGGTTTCAAAAGAGAGACTTGCCAGGACCCTCTGTTGTGAACACAGGCCGTGGTACAGGAGGTCTGAGGAAGCTGCTCTCTCCTGACAGCACAATACGAGAGCTCTCATATAAGAATATGAGGCTGGGCGTGGTGGAGCACGCCTTTAATCCCAGCACTCGGGAGGCAGAGGCAGGCAGATTTCTGAGTTCGAGGCCAGCCTGGTCTACAAAGTGAGCTCCAGGACAGCCAGGGCTATACAGAGAAACCCTGTCTCAAAAAACAAAAAAAAATGTGAATATGTTGTTTATACTTTTCATATTTTCCAAATTTTATAACACCATACCTCATTTTTCAAATTATGTTTTTATGCCTATGAGTGTTTTGTGCAGTACTCTCAGCAGCCAGAAGAGGGCATCGGATCCCCTGGAACTGGAGTTGCAGATGGTTGTGAGGTCACCATTTGGGTGCTGGGAAGTGAACCCTGGTCCTTTGCAAGAGCAGCCAGTGCTCTTAGCTGATGAAGCATCTTTCTGTCTGCCCAGCCTGGACACCTTGCCTTTGTGAGCACTGTAGCTTTGAGTTGAAAGTCCGCACTGCACAAGTTAGGGCGAGGTGGGGGAGTGTTTCTCAGGATCTGTCTTAGTTTATGTTTCTATTGCTCTGAAGAGGCACCATGACCACAGCAACTCCTATAAAAAGAAAATATGAATTGCAGCTGGCTTATAGTTTCAGAGGCTAAGTCCACTATCATCATGGCAGGAAGCATGGCAGCGTGCAGGCAGACATGGTGCCGGAGAAGATACTGAGAATTCTACATTTTGATCTGCAGGCAGCTGAAGGAGATTGTCTCCAGCAGGCATCCAGAAGGAGGTTCTGGATCATGCTGGCCAGACTTGAGCATATATATGAAACCTCAAAGCCCCGCCTTCACAGTGACACACTCTGATAAGGCCACGCCTCCTCCAATAAGGCCATGCCTCCTAATAGTGTCACTTCTCATGGGCCAAGCATATTCAAACCACCACAGGGTCCATGTTGGTCTCCCTCAGGTCCCTTTTATTAGGCTTGCATTTTCTGAGCCCCAGTATCTTTGCCTCTGAAATGAGATTAATGACAGAATTTAAAGCATTCGATTGCAGACTGGGCATCTGATCCCCAGAAGACTGTTGGCTAATCACAACCCCCTTGTTGGATACCAAGACCTTGGGGCCAGGTTTCCCCCTTGCCTTCTCCCTTGAACCTGTTGGGGTCTCTTAACACAACCCAATGTGTTCTCTTCTCAATAAACACAGCCCACCGTGGCCCCATCACTTCAGATACTCTGCACTGTTTCTGACTTGTGAGTCATGAACTTACTTACTTTGGTTCCCACAGCACCCTCTAAGACTGACTCTGTCCCATTTCTTAGGATCCATCATCCGTGTCTCTGCATACAAGAGGCATTACAACCTTGACCCTACCTGTACAGTGGCCCCGCCCCAGCCAGGAACTTCCCATCATCCTCTGCATTTCCTTTGCCCTTTTTACAGAAGGTCTGCCAGTGTCTTATTTGGCTTTTACAGAATTGTTAGCATTCAGCCCGCTACCATGTGCAACCTATGAGAAGAGAGGAATTTAAAGTCTAAGCAACCGTGAGGATTCATCTAAGGGTGGGCATCTGCATCTATCACTCCCCAGGCTCGGCAACCATTGAAGAAGGGGGAGGGGAGGCAGACAGACCAGAAGAGCAGATGGTAGGGCAGGAACTGCACAGTGCTAATACCCTCCTGCACATATCACGACCTGTGCAAGCACATGAACTCACAACAGCTGTAGTTTATGCACAAGACCTACACAAGACCAAGCCAATCAAAAGTCCAGTATGTATAGGGACAGGGTCTCCCCACCCCCACCCCCACCCCCACCCCCACCCCCATGCAATGACTCTTGAGATGCAAATGAGAGGGAATAGAGTAAAGAAAACTAGGAGCTGGCAAGGTGTTGATTCCTGGGTTAATTCATTGACACTATCTACATTCCACTTCGCTATGGTGTCTCCACTAATAGCGATGGGGCTCTTAGCCACTGATGGCTGCTGAGAGGAGAGGTGCTCTTTTATTTTGGGTCTATGACTACTGGTGGGTTGCCCCAGTGGGTAGCCCACACCCATGCTTATATACGCAGCACCAATTGGATTCATTGCATTCTTAATAATAATTTTTATAAGCCGGGCGTGGTGGCGCACGCCTTTAATCCCAGCACTCGGGAGGCAGAGGCAGGCGGATTTCTGAGTTCGAGGCCGGCCTGGTCTACAAAGTGAGTTCCAGGACAGCCAGGGCTACACAGAGAAACCCTATCTCAAAAAACCAAAAAAAAAAAATTTTTTTTATAAAGGACAAGCATGTTTGTGGGTCTTGGCAGAGAGCTGAAGGGAGGTAGCAGGGGATGGATATCATCAAAATATATTGTACACGTGCTTGACGTTCTTCAAAGAGTGAGTTAGAAATACCATTTTCAAAGAAGCAGGAGGAAGTTCCGTATCTGTTGAGTTGATGACTTGTGGCTACCCTGCAGCAGTACTTGGTGCTTTTCCATGGTCACCAAGAACTGACGAGCTTGTGGGGGTCTTTTGAAGTGGGGCAGACCAGCCAAGGGCTGGGCGTTAAAACATGTTAGCTTTTCAGTTCAGCCGAACTCACTTAACTCTGCTAGTGTGAGGAAGTACAAACAGACAAAGCCAGGCAGAGTTTGCCAAGACCAGCAGCTGCTCCCTGGGCTGTAATTGGCTGAATGGCCACTGTTTCTTGAGAACCTCTGAGGTGGCCAGCCCTGTTCATGTTTCTCTGACACCTATTTATAGGCTGGGTGTTAGTCTGTGTTCAGGATACACAAATGATACAGTTCTGGACGTTGTGGGATACAGTTAAATGAGTAATTGCCATAGACGTGATAGGTATTTGCTAGGGACCCGTTGCGAATGGACTGCAGGCTTGCCCATGTGAGCAGGGAGGGGGTCGGGAGGGACGCTGTAGACAGGGTGAGTTGTGCTGCATTTTGAAGGATACGTAGGCGTTTATCAGGCTGGGAAAGGGTAGGGGTGGAAAGAGAGGGGCCATTGGTATGAGTGGAGTGATCCAGATACTTTATAGGGACTCCAGCTCTAGAGGGATCCTGGTGAAGCTGTTGTAGCATTGGGGGGTGATAGCGGACATTCACGCACACATGGGAATTTGAAGTTCCTCTGGACATTAGACAGGAATTTCTAAAACGAGTAACTGTGGCTACAGAGAAACCTAAGGTGAGGATTCAGTGTGGGGCGACTACTCCGTGGATGTGTACTGAGGTAGTGAGAAAGGATGAACGGACTCAGGGGAAAAAGAGACAAGGTAAATTGAGGAGGTGGGCAAAGAAAGAGGGTGACCCATTTCAGAGGCATGGGAAGCAGAAGGTCAGCAGGAGACAGAGCCCTGGGGGAGGGGCCAAGAAGGGCACCATGGGGGTCTTCAGCAGAGCATCTGAAGAAGGAAGTGACCAACAGGGAAGTGACCTTCGCAGTTTCATAGGAGGCGGGACTAGAAGGAGGAAGTGACCAATGGGGTTTCATAGGAGGCAGGATAAGAAAAAATAAAAATGCCCAAAGACTGTTGAGACTGGAAATTAGGCAGCAGTTGGTGACCTAGTTTTGAGGGAACACTTTTAGTCAAACACGGGGGCGGAAGTCACATATTAGCGGGGTGATGCATGAATGAAAAGTGAGGAAATACGAACAGAAGAGAAATGATTTTTAAATACTAGCAAATGCAGAAAAGAACCAGGGGTGCTAGCTGGAGGTGGGGGAGGGGGGGCTAGGCTGCATTTCAGAGTGTGGGAAGAGATGCTCACTGCGAACGATCTGGAATAGGAAAGAGAGGGAGGTGCTGGGAGAGAACTTGGCGCTAATCATCCCCAGGGGACTGGTGAATGATGGGATCATGGCCACGTGCAGAAGGATGCATCTTGGGATGAGAGGCAAAGGCAATGACTCTTCAAATGCAAATGAGACGGGAATAGAGTAAAAAAAGGACTGAGAAGAGCGGGGCAGGGTGCTGGTTCCTGGGTTAAGAGAGCAATTTATTGACATGGAAATTCTACTTCACTGTGGTGTCTGCAGTGTGGATTGAATCAGATGGGGACCACTCGTGTGATGGCAGGAGGGAACATGGCCTAATTGCAGTTCCTTTGGTATCTTTTTATTTCTTTACAGGAGATTGACGCCGGGGCCTTATACACACAGGGCAAGGACTCCACTTAGCTTTTCCTTTGGTATCTTTAAATATTTTATTGATTCAGTTATTCTTACTTGTATGTGCTGGCATGAGTATATGAGAGAGAAAGAGAGAGAATATGTCATAGGTCTGAGGTATGGTGTGAGGGATGAGGACATGACACAAGTGGAAGAGTGTGTGGTCCAGACCTAAGGGATGGTTCACATGAGGGCTGTTGTGGCTTCAATGTCAACCACTGGGGCAGGAAGAGAAAAAGACTGGAGAAAACTGGGGAGACCTAAACTGTGGTAAGGACCCTGCCTTTCCCCTCAAAAGCAAGATTGTGTTCCTGAACAGCTTGAAGTAAGGGCAGACAAGACTATACTTGTTTTTTTTGTTGTTGTTGTTGTTGTTTTTTTTTAGAAGGTGAGATGAGATGGAAGTTGGGAGAACAAGAGCGGATGGGTTGGCGAGAAGGGGTAAGACAGGAGGTCTTCTTCAGGATGTTCTTTTAGGATGCTAGCAAGGAGAGCCCAGCCAAGACGAGGGCAGAGGTAGGAATGGAGAGCAGGAGGGGCTTTGCAGGTAATCTCACTAAAGCCCAGCCTTTGCTAAGCTTCCTCAGAGACGCAGAACCAATGAGAAAGAAAAGATTTATTAGGAAGTAGTGGCTCTTTCTACCGCACTATGGCTGACAGTCTTCCAGAGTTTAGCTCAGAATTGGGTTCCAGTCTGTGTCCTCTGACTTGCAGATGTTCTTGCCACCATGTCCAGTCGCAGTGTCTCACTGGCGCCTAAGAGCCCTCTTCTGTCTCTTCATCCTTCTTCAGGGCCTCAGTCACCCTGAAACCCAGGAGATTACAGAGATTGAGCATCACTGTGATGATGGCTGATGAGGGTGGAGATTCAGGAAAGCTGATGGTTCAAGCACAGGGGAAGACCCATCCCTGGCTCAAGCAGTCCAGTGGGGGAATCGAGTCTCCTGGTCCTTCCCAGAGCTCACCAGGTTGACTGATGCTCTCCCTCTGCTCTCCCCACCCTGCCAGTTCAATTGCTAATTTCTTCCAGAAACATACGCATGAATAATTTTTAACCCAGTACAGGAGTATCCCCTACTGTAGTTAAATCTATATGTATAATTTGCCTCCTGACCCTGTGGGCCACGGTCACTTCAGAATAGACTGGGAAGGGGAAGAATATGAAGAAAAGCCAACAATCAGGAGTGACAGCCTCGGTTCACCTGTGTAACAAAATCTATGCAATTAGTTAACCCATCTATAATTGTTATTACCTTATAAAAAGAGGACAAATGTTGTGGAAACTCTCATATACCTCTTTCTGGCAGTGAGTGACTGTGGAGCCTCAAGGTGTCTGTTTTTGTTTGTGAGTAGTGTGAGCCCTCAGCATGGTGTCTTTTCTTGGGGCTTTCATAGAGTCCAAGGGGACGTGCCATAGATTGGGAGCTTGACAAGGCCCTGAAGTCCAGGTGTTGAAGGTTTGTCTCCATGGTGTCAGTACTGAGACCTTTGAAAGGTAGGGCCCCAGGGGAAGTCTTCGGTTCCTGGGTGTGTGCCCTTGGAGAAGGTTGTGGGTCTTACTCTCTCCTTTTGATGTTGGGACTGGAGGTAAGTGTTTGTTCTCTGTAGTTCTCAGTTTGCATCCCTACAAGAGGCCTCAAAACAATGGTTTGGCTTTTTAAATGCATCCTCAGTAATTAATTTCCAGAGAGAGATAGAGAGACAGAGAAAGAGAGAGAAACACACCCACAGATATATATATATATATATATATATATATATATATATATATATATATATATATA
>LR749923.1:811395-839078 GCA_902729485.2 Mus minutoides
TGACAGTTATGTGGATGACAGTTATAACCACCCCCCAATTTTGGTACATTTTATAACCATCTCTTCCCATTGCTGTTTTTGAGATTTCCAGGTGTGTGTGTGTGTGTGTGTGTGTGTGTGTGTGTGTGTGTGTGTGTGCATGCATGGATACATGCATACATGGAGAGAAGTTGTCTTGCTAAGCATTAGTTCAGTACAGACTTGGGTCTCATCACTGCTGGTCAGTCAAGCTGTGTTCTTGCCATTTACCTCAGCCTCTCCGTCCCTGCCTCTTTGTCTACCTCTCCTTCCCTCCCTTGCACTCCCTGTTCCCTCCATCCCTCTTTTCTTCCACCTATCTCTCCCTGCATTTCTTATTTCTTTTTAATTTGGTGTGGACCATTGCCTATTTATTTATATGAATACACTGTAGCTGTCTTCAGACACAGCAGAAGAGGGGATTGGATCCCATTACGGATGGTTGTGAGCCACCATGTTGTTGCTGGGATTTGAACTCAGGACCTCTTGAAGAGCAGTCAGTGCTCTTAACCACTGAGCCATCTCTCCAGCCTCCCACTGAAGGTTTCTAAGAGTGCTTTCTGAGTCATCCAGCCTTGCTCCTAGCACATCCTCCTTATCTTATCATGGCAGCATCCTCATAATGAAGAATGTGACTTTTAAAGGATACTGGTGTCTCCTTGTCTGCAGGGCACTCTTTCTTCTTTGTTGTTGGTTTCATTCTCTTTCCTGCTGGAAGATTTCCCCGAGTTCTCTGTGATCGCTCACACGTGGTTGTGTGGGATGAACTTGGAGTTCATTTGGGCTAATCCTCTGGGCTTCTGTGTCCCCTCATGCGGGGCTTGGCAGGGCTGGAGGTGGTTCAGAACCTAGGAACTGGGCATCCTGTGCCTCTAGGAGTGGCTCCATGCTCTGTGATTTTTTTTTTCTGGCCTGCCCTTGGGCCGATGTTTCTGCTCACCTGGCTTCCCAGGATGAATGTCAGTGGCTGTTTCCTCTGCAGCGTTCCCAGATCTCTCTTCACTGCAGCTCATCCCCTCCTCCTCCTCCTCCTCCTCTTCCTTCTCTTCCTCCTCCTCCTCCTCCCAGGCAGTCAGGAACCTTTACCTGTGTTTCATATTCCAGAATACTTGGAGTACCTGGCTCAGTAAGTGTATGTCTCTTCTCTTTCTTGTTTGAGGTTTGTAGAAAGTGCTTAATGGAAAATACCCGGGTGACTGTTGGCTTTGAGTTTCAATGTTGCCACTTGAAATGTAGCAGCTCTTGTTTGAAAGCAACTTTCATTGTAAAGGATTTAAAAGCCCAGGTATTACCCACTTAAGCTGGCCGTGGTCTTCCTTTCTGCTTCAGTGAAGTCAGTGTTGGTGGCCACAGCATTTCCAGTCTGGTCAGTCTTGTAAAATGAGTGTGTGATTGTAAAGGCTTTAAGGAAAATTGTGCTTTTAAATCTAAGCCGGGGGAGAGGTCTTTCGTTGTTCTTGCCTCATAATGTTTGGGTACTTTCCTTAGCAAATGCAGGAGCTGTGTTCATGCCTCTTCTGTTCTGAACTGCCAGAGCTGCTGAGCAGGAACAGATGAGTCTGCAGAATCCACTCCACATTATTCCATGCCTTTCGACTCTCTTTGGATCTGATCTGCAGCAGTCAGTCCTGAAAAGCATGAAAGTGAATGAGATCTGAGTGGAGCTCCTTTTAACGCAATAGCTGGCAGCTTGATGCAGATCTAGGATCGTGTGATCCCTGGCTATCACAAGGTCACCTTACTTCCGTTCAGCCCGTCTTTCCTGACAGCTTCTGTTTGCGTGGAGCTGTTTGCAGTGCTTATATCATTGCACCTCTGGCTGTTTTCTTCCGTTCAGCCTTGTGCTCATTCTCACAACTTGCAGTTCCCATCTCTGACAAGAAGGTTTTGGTCCATTTATCTCCCAGCCATTGTTTTGCTCTGTACAGTAGGAAATAGGCCACATGATGTTTGTGAGCCTCTGCTTTAAACCAGATCACCTTAGCTGATGTTTAGACCTAACAAAAATGCAGGCACAGGCATTGAATCCTGTTTACTCAAGTACTCTATAAATGACTTATTTATTTTTAATTATTTAGTTTTATGTGTTTTGCCTGTGTGTATGTCTGTGTGTCACCTGCATGCCCCATGATCATACAGGTCAGAAGAGCGTGTCAGATAGGGTGGGACTGGAGTTATAGACAGCTGCAATCTTCCATGTAAGTGCTAGGAACTGAACCTGGGTCCTCTGGAAGAGCAGCCAGAGCTCTTAACTGCTGGGCCATCTCTCCATCCCTTATACCAGAATGTGTGTGAGTCATTTAAGTCATCAGAAGATGTTAAACTTAAGATTACAATCTCAATTTAGAAACAGTGCATATTATTTGGTCTTGTAGATTATTTCTCATTTTCAATGTTCTTTTTTCTTTAAAATGTATACTGTTCATAGGTCCCAGTACTAACAACAACACACACATGCACGCACCTCCCCCCACCCCATACAATCAATCTCATTTATTTTCCTTTCTGGCCTAGATATTTAAAATGTGCTAGTGAACCATAACTATTGGTAAGAATTTCTCCTCCCCTTTTTTCTTAAAGATTTATTTATTTATCTGGGTGTGGTGGCACATGCCTTTAGTGCTAACCCTGGAAAGCAGATCCCTTAAGTTGGATCCCTTAAGTTGGAGGCTAGCCTGGTCTGCATAGCAAATTCCAAGTCAGCCAAGGCTACACCATGAGATCCTATCTCAAAAAATGCTAAATTTATTTTTATTTTATGTGTACGAGTGTTTTGCCTGCATGTACATCTGTGAATCATCACAAGCAGTACCCACCTGAGTCTTCCTCCTCCCCTTCCTTCCCTCCCTCCTTCTCCCCTTCCTCTTCCATGGGCACCCATTGCCTGGCATGACCAGACTGGGCTAAGAGTCCCCTTTCTTTTCTGCTCCCTAGCTCTGTGTCCACGCAGCCCATTTTACCATCAGTCTGTATCCTGTGTCTGAGGAGGGCTTGGCAGGACCAAGACATATCCGTCCTCAGTTTCCCTCTGGTGCTTCTCCTTTTCCCTTTGGTGGAGCATTACCTGCCCAGGTAAACGCAGTACGCACTAACATACGTTCTAGTCATCGGCTCTTGGGCTGGGAAGAGCCAACCTACTGCTCATTCACCTGCCTCCCCTATTCCTGTTGCTGTCTCAATCGTGGTCTCTGTTGGCCTCCCACATGGCTGTCTCAGTCTTTCTCAAACAAGAGTTGTTGTTGTTGTTTGCGCGCTATAACTCACACACCACATACTTAAGTACAAATCCAATAGTTTTCTTTCTTTCTTTTTTTTTTTTTTTTTTTTTGACTCTTCTTGGATAAGTGACCATGACCACAGTAATTGTAGAATATTTTATCACTCTGAAAGGCATGGCAATTTGCTGTCACTCCAGATGTGACTTTTTCCTCCTGGCCCCAAACTCCCAGAATAATGACTCTGAGGCTCAAAGTATATTTACAGACACCTCGGTCATAAGCTTCGTTTCGTTCTCTGACTTGCTCATAACTTAATATCCCATTTATTCTAAGGTCTGCCATGTGGCTGGTTTCCTCTGCTTAGCTCCCATGTTCCTGTCCTCTATGTTGCTAGGCAAATCCACCCCTCCACCCTGTAACCCTTACCCCTACCCACCTCCTCTCACCACCAGCTTGGCTCTCTCCCAGAATTTGTTCTGCCTCCCGGATGTCCCACCTACTAGTCTACTCTTTCCTATAGGCCATTGGTTTTTTATTGACAGGTGCTGCGTCCATCCAGTACACAAGAGTTTCTCTCTCCACCAGATTTTTCTTAAGCACCAACCACTAGCATCCACTGATTGACCTTCTATTTCTATAGATGCCAGGTTCTAGCTATCTCATGTGATGGATTCATATGGTATGTGGCCTTTTGTATGTGGCTCATTCCACTGGCTTCAGAATATCAAAGTCTGACTGATTTATAACACGTTAAGTGTTTCGTTTCTTAGTCTCCTTATTTTGAGAAGACCCAGTGGCTTAGAAGTTATTTTTATTTTTTGTACTAGATCTGAAGGCTAGAAATCCAAACTTACGTACCAATAGTGTTGGTTTCTGCTGAGACCTCTCTTGGCTTATGTGTGAGAGTTCTCGCACATGCTTTTCTCTGTGTGGACATACAAGGGGGAAGGTGCCACTAATGTTTCCTCTACAGTTCCTGGACTAAGATGCCACGACCTCTACAACTGTCGGCGGCTTTTATTTCCCCGTCAAAGCTGTGACTGTGGAGGTGACAGAACTCAGCCCATAAAGATTTCTTCCAATGGATGAAAAATTTCCCATTTTCTCTCTGTACCATGATTTATTTATAATTGCACCAGTTCATGGAGATTTGGGTTGTTTCTGGTTTTTGTCTGATATTGACTATGATCATTTTCTTATCATATGAGTTTTGTACAGATGTTTTTCTCTTGGGCATATTATTCAGAGTTCTTCAGAGGAATATATATCTATGAATATATCCATATAAATGTATATATACAATGTATATACATATACATATACATACATATACACATATACATATACACACACACATATATATTCCATATTCTATCAGTAACACTTGCTACTAAATAACATGGGTCCCCTGCCCCATCCATTTCCTCCAAGCCCTCATTGACAGCTTTTTTGAACTTCGCCGCTCCTTAGACAACTTCATTCCTGTTACCCCAAAGTTCCTATAGCATCCCATCTAAAGCTGGTTCCAAGACCATTCCTAGAGTGTGAGTCCTGTTAGGATGACACCTGTGTCAGGTACCCAAATCTCACTCAGTTCCATGTTGCTGAATAATATACCACACCAAACATCAGTAGTTTAAAACTACAGCAAGCATTTATCATCTGATCATTTCTGTGGGCCAGGACTTGGGGATGTCTTGATGGATTCTTTCTGTCTTGGCATTCCCCCCTGGGTTGCAGTCATGTTTGACTAGTTCTACGATCATTTGAAGGCTGCCCAAGGATGAAGTATACAGTTCTGAGATGAAGGAGCTATTGGCTGCTAGCAAGAGACTTCACTTCTCCAAGTGGAAGAACTGTTTGAATGTCCTCATATAAAGCCTGGCTTCTTGAGGTAGCAATCTGAGAGCACGGTCATGCAGTGTTGTCGTTCATGACCTCTGCAGTATTGCATCACTCACCAGAGCAATCCTCATTCACTGGTGCAGCTTGCTTGGGAGCCTTCTTGGATCAGTTTTTACACACCTTGATCCAAGTCCCATCTTTTTCTTTTGCTAAAAGAGATACTTGTTTGCAATTTCAATAAGTGTGGCATCAATGTTAGGAAAAAATAGCAAGATTGTAGCTGTTTGCACAATGGTGAGATATATATATATATATATATATATATATATATATATATATATAATTATCAGCCAATACACTATTTCTTTTCCAGCATAATAATGAAGAGATAGATGGAGCGGTTTGAATAAGGAGCCCCTCACAGGCTTATGTGTCTGAATGCTTGGTCTCTGGTTAGTGGCACTATTCTAGGTGCTGCGGCTCTGCTGTAGGAAGTCCAGCACCGGGAGAGATCTGAGAGCTACTAGCTTTGCCCTACTTCCCGCTTGTTCTCTCTGGTTCTTGCTTGTGGTTAGGGATGTGACCCGTTCAGCTTCCTGCTCCAGCCAGCCATCATGCCTAACTGTTGTCATGCCTCATCACCATGGTGGACTCTTGTCCCTCTGGAATTTCCTTCTTTAAGTTGCTTTGTGCATGCTGTTCTACCACAGCAACGTAGAAGTAGCTAATCCAATCGCTGCATCCTTACTTTCTCCGGCGAGGAAATGGAGGCGCCCGGAGCTTGAGTTCAATCACGTTGAGCTCAGGTCTGTAGTCTGGCCTGCAGCATGCTATTTCCCTTGCGTTGCTTGTGTTCTTCTTTTCCTGGGAGGAGATGCCACCTTAACAAGGAAGCTTTTTATCAACACAATCTTGTCTCGGCGAGAAGGAAGCAGCGGAAACAGCGGCTGTGTGAGCATGCGTAGAGAGGCTGTGTGAGCATGTGCAGAGAGGCTGTGTGAGCATGCGCAGAGAGGTTGAGTTGTTCTTCACTGATGTGAGCATAGCGATGTCCCTGTGAAAGAAGACAAAAAATAAAATTAAATTAAAAGCGCCCATAACAGTAACTGGAAAGAAAAGTGAAATTAAAGAACAATCTGGCTCAAATGACCTAATATGCTATAAAGAGCCCTGGTCCTGCGTCCAGAAGTCAAAGGCTGTCTCCTTCCACCTGTGGAGGCGGGCTCTCCTTTCTGCTGTGCTGATGTACAGCACGCAACTTCCGGCCATTCTCCTGTTTCCATCTCCCATCTTGACCCAGGACTGCTGGAGCACCACCATGTTTGGCCTTTTATGTGGATTCCCAGGGACGCGACAGGCTGTTAGGCTTATGAAGCGAGTGCTTTTATCCATTGAGCCACCTCTCTGGCCTCCCCTGCATGGATCTTCTTACATTCAGCATTTCTACTTTTATTATAATTATTAATGCATATTATAAATGCTAGGGCTTTCACAGTGACATTTTCTAACATGCAGAAATCATGCTTTGATTATATTCACCCTGACAACTTTTTCTGGCCCTTCTTTTCCCACTGCCATGTTCACTTCAGTCCTCTCTAGCAGTCTTTCTATTGTTTCCAGATTTTTGTGTTTGCTTTTGAGGCAGGGTTTCTCTGTGCCCCAAAGGATGGCCTTGAGTCACCTCTGAGTGTTGAGATTATAGATGTGTCTGATTTATGAGTTCAGGGGCTTAAACCCAGGACTGCATGCATGGTAGGCAAGCATCCCACAAATCACACCTCGGCCTCCGTCTCTCTTTTTCCAGTACATACTGAATTGGATTAGTGAAAATTTACCTTTTTAAACATTTTAATCTCACTGTCTGGGATTCGTGACAGTTGGACAATGATGGACAGAGCTTTATCGATATAGTGTTAAATCACAAATAAGCGATCTTATTCTGCTCTGTTGAGATTTTGTTTAGTATCGTGGAGCCATAATTTAAAAGACGATCTATAAAAAAAAAAGGAAAAAGCCCAAACAAATAAAATTCATTTCATTTCAATAGGAAGATTTGCTTTCCTCAAAGACTTTATTTTTCAAAGGAAAAATAATACTACTTTGAAATAGCAGCGTGTTCGCGGCTTTCGGCAGACAGCAAAATCTCTTTTGTTGTTCGAGCAGGATTTTTTTTTCTCTTGCTTTCTGGCAAAAACTTGTAAGAAAATCGAGCTTTGATGAAAATAAATGAGTTCAGTTCAGCTCCCTTGCACGAGGCCTGGACATTTGATCCCAGAGTTTTAAAAATATTTATTAGCTTTGAATTTATTTTAATTAGCTTCCCCATTATGTTGGCACTCGCTTTGGAAGGGATTTTGATGGGTAAGACAAAACATTTATTGTTCCTCTCTGGTCGAAGTGTTTTTGTAGAGGACACACACTAACAAATCAAATTCTCCAGCGAGTGTAAACCCTTTAAAGGTTTGGCTTATTTTGAATGGACCTAGAAAAGATCCCATGGAGTGAGGTAATCCAGACTCAGAAAGACAAATGTGGAATGATCTCCATCAGAGACTCTGCCTCCAAATCTTCAGATAGAAGTGTAGTCCCCACCCCTCATGAAGCAAAATTCTCTTAGCAACACCCAGAGACCGTTACAAAAAACCACAGCCAATCAAAATGCAGAGGCATGGAGCCCAGTCCCAAGTCAGTGTCTACAAACACTCCTGTGCCTAAGGCTCAGGGATATCTGTGGAAGAGGGATTGGAAAGATAGGAAGAGCCAGAGGAAGGAAATTTGCTGTGGGATTGGATCTCCTGGTGATGTCAGAAACCACACCCATAAAGTCTCACCCAGCATGACAGCCCAAACATGAGCTGAACAAGAACAAAGACAACAGATAATGCTGAGATGAATTACGGCCTCAACCCCAAAGAATGGCAGGCAGTTAAGGGATGCTGAGAGGGGAGAAATAGTCTTCTCCAGGGACAAGCAAGTCAATTGGTTATCCAATACAGAGTAGTCAATTGTATGTATGTATGTATGTATGTATGTATGTATGTATGTATGTTTGTGTGTGTGTGTGTGTGTATATGTATATATATATATAAATGTTTGTATATATATATATATATATATATATATATATATATATATATATATATATATGTATATATGGGGAGACAGAGGTAAACAGGTCTCTGAGTTTGAGGCCAGCCTGATATACATATTGAATTCCAGATTAGTCAGGGCTTGTATAGTATAAGCACCCCTTTAAAATATTATGAAGATACCAATATATATTGAGTATTATGTATCAACATTACACACATACACAACAGATAATAAAAGAGGAGGTTATGAATTTGAAAAGAAGCAAGGACAGGTGAATAGGAGTGTTTGGAAGGGTAAGAAAACAAGGAAGAAATAATATTACAATGTCAAATGTGAAACAAGAACATCGTACTCACTTTTATTTTGTGTGCATGAGTGTTTTGCCTGCATATATGTCTGGGTACCATATGCATTTGGTGCCATCAGAAGCCAGAAGAGGTGTCAGATGCCTGGAATTGGAGTTACCGGTGGTCATGAGCTGCCTACGTGGGTGCTGGGAACCTAATGGGTCCTCTGGAGAAGCAGCAAGTACTCCTCACAGGGGAGCCATCTCTCCAGCCCTGACACAGACCTTGTCAAGAGTAAAGATGTCAGCATGCCATGGAATAGCATGCTTTAGTGGCAGTACTGGGGCAGCACAGGTAGGCAGAGCTCTGGGTTTGAGGCCAGCCTGGCTTACATAGTGAGTTCCAGGTTAGTCAGGGCTTATACAGTAAGATTTTTATTCCCTCTCAAATATTGTAAAGATGCTCATATCTACTGAGTACTAATCACGATTCTATCTTAAGTCTATGGCTTGACTAGAAATAAAAGTGATTCTAGGTTTTCGATATTTTATAATAAAGCTTATTTTTATTAGTGTGCATCAATTATACATAAAATTGGGTTTCATTATAACATTTTCACTCATGCGTATAATATAGTTTGATTGTGTCACTCCCTCCCCACTCCTACCATATATTCTTAGACTTGTGATGTAATATAATAGCTTCGTGGAGCTGTAATTAACATCTGACAAAACCAGCTCCCCAGTTGGGCTTCCTTCTTCCCAGCTCTATCAAGCTGGCAACAAAACTAAGATATCTGTATAAAATGAAAGAGAACGTGCCACATTTATTTTTTTCCAAGGCTGACTTACTTCATTGAATATGATTATCTCCAGTTGCATCTATGAAAGTAGCATAATTGTATTTCTCTTTATGGTTGACAACATTGCACGGTGTGTGTGTGTGTGTGTGTGTGTGTGTGTGTGTGTGTGTAATTTCCTTGTCTGTTCCTCTGCTGTTGGACACCTGGGATGGGCCCAGGCGACCATTGTAAACAATGTAACAATGGACGCAGGAGGGCAGATGTCTCTGTGATGTGTTGACTTGGAATCATAGGTAAAACCCCAGGAATTGTGGCTTAGTTGAGCCGAATGGAAGACAGAATTTTACTTCTTGTTATTTTAATCACTCACTTTTGTTTAATCCCCTTTTCATATATTTGTCTTACAAATTTTCAACACTTGCAGCAGCTCCACTGTCCATTGCAGAGGTCCAGGCCTTCCCTGAATGGAAATGCTTTGAAGTGGGTTAATCATCAAAGGTATCCTGGAGGACAAATACTTTTAAAGGTTTTTTTAGAGACCAGAGCGTCCTTCTATACATTCAGGGCAAATAGTTGCAGAAACACTGAACTCATTAAAAGGACTCTTTTATCACACTTGTTTTTCACGAAAGACGTGTGTGTGTGTGTGTGTGTGTGTGTGTGTGTGTGTGTGTGTGTATTTTATTGAAAATATTTTCACACAGTATATTTCCAGTCATGGTTTCTTTTCTCCCAGCCTTTCCAAGATCTTCCCCACTTACCCACCCACCCAACTCCAAATCCACACCCTTCCTTTCTCTCTAGAAAACAAACTGGCAAATCAAAAGCCTCCAAACAAACCTGAATTTTAAAAAGCACAAGGAACATACAAACGTGCACATGCACACATGCACACACACACACACACACACACACATTCATACACACAATCAGAAGTCGTAATATGCAAGCAAAAGACCAGTCAGTCAAAAAAATACCCAGACAAAGCATTTTGAAACCAAAAAAAAAAAGTCTACAGAAATACCATTGAGTTTGTTTTGCCTTGGCCATCTACTGTTGGGTATGGTGGATGTCCTTAAGTGTGGTTTATATACCTGGAAAGACTCCATTGGAGAAAATTAATTTTTCCTTTGTAAGTAGTTGTCAACTGGAGATAGATCCTTCATTGGGGTGGGGACTTCTGTGTACTTCCCCTCCCAGCCCTGGGGATCCCATCTGGCTTGGACCTGCAGGTCCTATGCATGCTGCCACCGTCTCTGTATGTTCATATGGATCAGTCCTCCTGCCTCTAGGGGACGCTGCTTCCTTGGTGTCTCCCATCCCCTCTGGTTCCTCTCATCTTTCCTCTTCCACACAGCTCCCTGAACTCTGAGGGGAAGGGACTGACGAAGGCATCTCATCTCGTCTTTTGAGAAATGTTTCTTTCATTAGCATTTACAGAACGGGTTGTTTGAGTCCGTGTTTGATATTTTGAGTTCTTTGTATATTCTGTATTCTAGATAATAATTTTCTTCTTGGATGGGTGGGTATCTGGCAAAGATTTTCTCTAATTCCGTAGGTTGTCGCTTTGCTCAATTAAGTGTTTGCTGTGAAGAAGCTTTTCAGCATCGTGAAATCACATTTGTTGGTTGTTGGCGTTATTTTCTGAGCAACCAGAATCCTAATGAGCAGGTCTATGCCTCTGCCTGCATCTCCCGACATCTTCTAGCACTTTCAGGGTTCAGCTCTCATACTGAGATCCTAATCTAACAGGAGCCCAGTTGTGAATGCTGGTCCTTCACCTGTGCATCCCTTCCTGGTGTCTGGCTTGCTTCTTGGAGCTTGTGTCTGCATTCTCCTGTAGATTCTTTGTTGTCATCACTACTCCTAAAGAGATGTGGTGAAGATCTATTCAATCCTGATAGGGTACCACAGCAAAGATTAGCCCCACATCTCTGCGTGGTGAAACAATGAATTTATTGGGCTTACAGACAGAGGGCAAAGGGAGGAACTACTCACAGAGCATGAGGGACTGCTAAACAGTTGCACCGTAACAAAGTTCCACCCTAGCCGGTTATGAATGGATGCTGCACCAGGAAGGCCCACTTCCGGTTAGCCTTCTACTTCCGGTATTCTGCGTAATGGCTAGAATTCCATGTGAGAACCTCTTGACCCTTCCTTCCTTCCCTCGTAGCACTCAAGCCAAGAAGATTTCCACGAAGATTTCCAAGAAGATTTCTAGATGGCAAGGTGGTGAACATGTTATGACTGGAGGGAAAGGCCAGATGACAGCCCTCTGGTTTGAAGCAGGCTTCTATTTTCCTGTATGCCACACAATTCTGTTTGAAAGTCTCTTCTCTGCAGCTCGAAGGGTTTCTTCTCTGCAGCCTAGCTAGCACCGTGCTTCCCGGGCTGCAGGCCATAGTTCCACAATACTTGCTTTTCCCTCTCTAAGAGTATATTCACACAAAGTCTTGAGTTGTCCAGCAAACCAGGGGTCACTTTTTGAACTGATGTTCATGGCTGCTCCTGTCAAGCACCCGGAAGAGAGGATGTCCCCTGCTGTCTCTTGCCAGCATAATGCCAGACATCTTTTAGCTCATGCCCACTATTTTTCTGTTCCCTAAAGTATCCATTCTTGAGAGTGCGGTGCAGTTGCAGGAGCGCTGGCTTCGTAGCCTGACGCTATCATCCTTACACTCCCTGGCTGGGTACATACCTGGGAACTAACATGACTAACGTAAAAGCCAATAACAGGAGAACAACACCTAACATCAGTTTGAATACCTACCAGACTCTATAGTAGGTGCTGCATGTGAGTTACAGCATTATACTTTACAAGAAGATACTGTTGTTCTCAGGGTAAAGTGAGGGCCTGGAGTTTGCCCAGTCATTGCAATCTGGCTGACCCCACCTCAAGAGAGTTAGATTAAGGGATGATTCATAAAACATATTTCTATGAGGCCAATAACATGGTTAAAGTCCACTGTGTGTTAAATTTAAGGTGTGTCTTGTTTTCACAATTGTAAAATAACTTCCAACAATTGATACTCTCTTTCCATTCCACATCCCAGGCCGTCTAGCCTTTCCTAGGCCTTAAAGTTAGGCTAGTTGTCTGTCCTCCATTCCTGTCCAGCTGTCTGTCCTCCAGTCCTATCCTCCTCAGACTGTGAGCTTCCCCTGGGGCAGCTGCTGCTGCAGCTCCCCATCCTGAGTCCTCGGAAGTACCTG
This sequence comes from Mus minutoides, assembly GCA_902729485.2. Lineage (NCBI taxonomy): Eukaryota > Metazoa > Chordata > Mammalia > Rodentia > Muridae > Mus > Mus minutoides. The sequence goes on from LR749923.1 coordinate 823,869, forward strand.
CCCTCGTAAGTTAGGGTGCCTTTCTCTTAAAGTTGGGCTTGCTATTTCACCATATTCTGTATCTCATGCTCTTCTCAGGAAATGTTTGCTGAACTAAATTACTATCACAGTACAAAGTGGGGATTGGGGGAACGTGGAAACCTAGACACAGAGATGTGTGTGTAAACAAGCAACTGTTGATATTAATAAAGCCTCTGCTTGTTTCTAGGTTTCCACTGCACAGATGTGCCCCATATTATGAAACCTCTTTCTGTCACAAGGCATAACATTATCATGTTATAACTGATTAGGGTAGAATAACTGTTATGCTGGAGTGATAAAAAGCTATTTATCAGCCGGACGTGGTGGCGCACGCCTTTAATCCCAGCACTTGGGAGGCAGAGGCAGGCGGATTTCTGAGTTCGAGGCCAGCCTGGTCTACAGAGTGAGTTCCAGGACAGCCAGGGCTACACAGAGAAACCCTGTCTCGAAAAACCAAAAAAAAAAAAAAAAAAAAGCTATTTATCTTTTATGAAAATCAGACTTAAGAGTTAGAAGAAAAATATCTGAGTTCTTGTCACCCTATTGCTTCATAAAAATCAGTATGATTTTATGAAGTTACTTGACCTTATCAGTGAAAACCAAAAAGCATCTTAAAAACAAAGATTGATCTGCTAGCGTGAAGAATTGGAGCCTGCAAGATTAGTTTATTCATGACAGGACACATTCTGTGACATTCTTTTATCTGGCTGTGCACTGAGAATTTTCCTTTTGTTTTGATTTTGATTCATTTCAACAGACCTCAAGAAAGCCTCCAATTCCAATGCTGCAAAGTCCAGTCTACCAAAATCTGGGCTCCGTCCTCCTGGCTATTCAAGACTCCCCGCAGCCAAGCTGGCGGCCTTTGGCTTCGTGAGGAGCTCCAGTATCTCTGCGGTGCCCAGCAGCCAATCCCTGGACAGCGTGCAGCCGGAGCAGAGCAGGCCGGTCACCCGTGAGTGGGGCAAAGGGGCCGAGGAAGTTAGAGATGCCTGTGCCCTCCCTGCCAGGGGCTGATGGCAGGCAGAGGATACTTAGGGACCCTGTATACTGTTTCCTTGGTTAGTGAAGAAAAGAACTTGGATCTATTACTTGAATCTATCATCTTTTTACTGTATCTTAATCATCCACCAAAGAAAAACAGCCTATTTGACACTCAGTTACAGGGAGTTAATACTCCTGTAGTGGACCAAGGCTCAGTTCCCAGAACCCACACTGAGCAGTTTACAAACACCTAGAATTCCAGATTCAAGTTGGCCATCTGGTGCCCCCTTCTGGCCTCCGTGGGCACTACAAGCATACAGTGCACATAAATATGCAGGAGCATGTGTGTGCACACATACAAATAATAAAAATAAATAAATCTTAGAAGAATCAACCTGAGAGACTATTCTTGAGGCCATTCATGAGTGTGTGTCAGGGTTTGCAACCTTAGACAACTTGATTTGGAAAGATGAGCTAAAACTCACGAAATGACTGAGCTTCATTTCTTAAGATAAGCATACATTCCTTTAATTATTGAATAGGATCTGGGTTCTCAGGATGGTTTGAAGTAGAAAATCACCAGTCCCTTTGGAAGGCTAATCAATGAGAAACGAGGGTTAAAATGAGAGATCCCTGGAATATGAACTCAATATTGCACTCATGAGTGCTATAAAATGCATTTATATACATGGCTCACTTGATTATCTGCACCTGACACACATCTTAAAAAGATCAGAGTTGACAAGAGGTGTTATTAATAACTCCTATAGAAACGGCCATCAGCGTGTCTCATGTTCCCCTGGCAAAGAGGGAGTCATTTTTTATTCATGGAGAAAGGAGCCGCCAGTGACCTGGGAGGTCAGGTTGCCGAGAAGCGATTTCTCATCTGAGATTAAACCTCATTGATGTCTGTGTGCACTCCTCGGCTCCGGACACTAATCACCTCCCAGCGATGGGAGTATAGTATCAACCTCTCTCTCTCTCTTTTTTTTTTTTTGGTTTTTCAAGACAGGGTTTCTCTGTGTAGCCCTGGCTGTCCTGGAACTCACTCTGTAGACCAAGCTGGCATCAAACTCAGAAATCTGCCTGCCTCTGCTGGGATTAAAGGCGTGCACCACCACGCCTGGCCCTTGGTCTTGGTTTTAAAGAAAGTTGCCTGTTTATAGTTGTTAATATAAACTATAAATAGAAGCTTTGGTTTATAGTGAAAAACAATGCCATCAGAACAGCCGCGTTTTTCATGGCTGTCCCACTTTGCAAAGATTAGCTTGTTTTTCCTCCTTTGCTTCTTCTACACCGGTTCAGCACCCCCACCCCTGCCCCATGCATTTTACATGTAGGTAACCAGCATGTGAATGAACCGCAGGGGTCCTCTCCCTCTTGGGGACTGGAAGGTTGAGCCTGTGCTGATTAAAGGCTGCATAGCCTGCGACTTGTGGTGGAGGAGGCATATGAGGGCCAGGCACGGGGTTCCTCCTGTGCTGCCGAGAGGGCGGACCTGGCACCCCGAAGGCTATTGCTACACTATCGCTATCTCTATCGCTATCGCTATCTTGTTCTGTCTTTGTGGTGGATTGCTCTGTATCAGAATGACAACATTCTTCTTTAGTGTAAGAAGCAAGAAAAAAGCAAGAAATCTAGAGGTGGAAGAGGACAGATTAAAAAACTCGATTGGCGAGTTTTTGAAAGCCATTAGCGCTAGAGGACTGAACCGGGAGCGTTTACTGTGCACCTTGCTTTCCTTCCATGTGTGTTTTAAATCTTTCATAAAGGAGGTTAAAATCCTGCCCTCTCCATGGCTGGCTAAAATAACAGCTTTATTGAGGTGTAATCCACACGCCATGTAACTCACTCACTTAAAGTGTACAATTCAGTGTTTTGTTTTGTTGGTCTATCTAAAGGGTTGTGTAACTTCAGTACACTCAGTTTTAGAACATTTCCAGTATCCCTCCCCCAAAGAAACCTAGCGATCCACTAATGCTCTCCCTGTCTCCCTCCAGCCTCCAGCTCTAGAAACCATTAATCTACTTCTTTCTCTTTCTTTCTTTCTTTCTTTCTTTCTTTCTTTCTTTCTTTCTTTCTTTCTTTCTTTCCTCTTCACTCACTGAACTCCACACTCTTTCTTCAGAAACAGGCAAACAGAAAACAAACAGAATAATAAAAGAAAAAAAATACAATAAAAAACACAGAGATATGCATACACAACCCTCCAAACCGCCACAAATTAGAAATCACAATATAGGTGCAAAAGACCAATACTGCCCAGAGTAATATAAGACAGAAAGTCTATGAAAATAGTGTTGAGTCCATTCTGCTTTCTTTACTTCATATCTTCACATTTAATGTTTTCCAGAAAGATGTTAGACACTTTTGATTTTTTTTTTCTTCTAGTTTTGGTGAGTTATGATGTAACAAAAGGCATAGTACCAACTTTTCTTTTTTTCAGTTTGCTTACTGTTGCTATGATTAAACACCACCAGCAAAAGCAACTTGGGGAAGAAGGGGTTAATTACAAGTTACAGGTCACAGTCCACCATGAAGAGAAGCCAGGGGAAGAATTGAAGAAAGAAACCTGGAGGCAGGAACTGAAGCAGAGAACACGGAGGAACACCGCTAACTGGCTTGCTCTCCATGGCTTGCTCAGTCTGCTTTTTTATATAGCTCAAGACCACATGCTCAGGGGTGGCCCACCCACAATAGGCTTGGGTCTTCCACATCAGTCGCTAATTAAGAAAAACGTCCTACAAATATGCCTACAGGCCAATCTGATGGAGGCAATTCCTCAATTAAAATTTCTTCTTCCCAAATGACTCTAGCTTATGTCAAGTTGACAAAATAATCAACACAAACATATAGCATGTTATTTTAGTATATATGTATGTATGTATGTATATATATAATATGATATGATAAATAGTATATGTTTTAATATATATATGAAACACATGTTATATATTTCATGTTTGAATATATAGAAATCATATATATGACATATATATAGCATATATATTATGAAGTAATCACTACATCAAGCTAATTACCTCCATCACTTTGTGTAGTTCCTCTGTGTACACGTGTTGGGAATGCTTAGGGCTTGATTTCTTAGCACATTTCACGTACCTGACACAGAATGGTTAGCTGTCCACACCATACCATAATCAGAGCTGCAGAGTCTGACTGCCCTGTGTCAATGAGTCTCTGCTCTCTTTGGTTTTAAGAGCCACTGCAGCATAATGGTGGTAGACATGTACTCTAGAGACACTAGGATTTACATACCACCTCTGAGTTTACCAGATCTATGACTTTGGTGTCTTCATAATAAAACAGTGTAGGTAATAACTAATAAAACAGTGTAGGTAATAACTAAACTAAGTTTAAAACCATCAAGAGGGCAAATCGGGAACACTAACTGAAAGTAATATATACTGACCGAGTGTTTAGAACACGGCTTTGCGCAAGAATAGTTTTTCTTAGGCTCTTTCTATCTGCAGGCCATGTCAATGAAGTTCAGTGTTGACCATTCAAAAGCCCAGGTGGGGAAATAGCCATGTTGGATTGACAGTATCCAATAGGGAACCAGGGACATGGTCTTCATCATTTCTAGTTGTGGTTGTGAGAACATTGAAGTTAGAGAGATGATGCTCGTTCCAGTACCTATATTTTATAATCACCTACACATTATGATCAATAACTTTTGGTTTTAAAGTAAAACTTAGAGGCTGGAGCGATGGCTCAGCTGTTAAAGCACTGGCTGCTCTTTCAGAGGTCCCAGTTTGATTTCCAGCATCCACAAGGTAGCTCTCCACTATCTGTTTTCCCAGCTTGAGCCTCGGGTTCTTCATTGGTGATGGCCATCAGTCCTTCATACAACTCAACACCCCCTCTCAATGATTCTAAAACACAGAGGTATAATGAAAAAGGGGAGAGTCATATGGGAAGAGGAAATCTCAGGTGAGCAAAATGTCTTTATAAGGTTGGCCTCTGGGCAAGTCTGTGATGATAATGATGATGATGATGAGGAGGATGGTGAGGATGGTGAGGATGATTAATGACCAATGTGGGAGGGCTCAGTCTACCATGGTTGGTATCATCCCTGGGAAAGGGACCTGGGTTGTATAAAAAGCTAAGCAAGCCATGAGGAACCAGCCATGGGGAACCAGCCATGGGAACCAGCCATGGGAACCAGCCATGGGGAACCAGCCAGGACTCAGTGTTCTTCCTTGGTTCCTGGTTGAGTTTCTGCCCTGACTTCCATCACTGGTTAACTGTGGTCAAGACACGTAGTTGCTTTTGATCATGGTTTATTACAGCCGTAGAAAGCAAACTAGGACAGGGAGGGCTGTTTCTTCTCTTCGTATTATGTCATGGAGATAGAACAGAGCATCAGTAGACCAACCAGACCAGGCATTCTAGGACTGTTAGCAAGCCTTTCCTGTGCTGAGGGATGATATAGAAGCATGGGACTCTCTTTACCTTGGAGAACACTGAAGCATAACTGTGAGATGATTTTCCACAACTCTGCCTCTGTGGCCCTCTGTGGGCTCTGCTGCGTGAGGGATGTGTGTGGGTCACCAAGATACCCACTTACCAGGCAGTTCAACACCCGTAAAGGCAACGGGAACACATGGGAAAACAAGCAAAGTAATAAAAAGGACTTAGATGTATTTACTAGACATCATGTTTGTCCTCCATATATAAAGTAAGCTTGGGTGTTTCATAGTTTTGTATAAATGTCTGGCTATTCCCCAAAGGACCCAGTGAGAACCCAAAGCCCCCATAGGATAGCTAAGACATTGAGCCTTTGCTCTTGGGGCTGGAGAGATGGCCCAAGTGGTTAAGTGCACTTGACTGCTCTTTCAGAGGTCCTGAGTTCAATTCCCAGCAACCACATGGTGGCTTGCAACCATCTGTAATGGGATCTGGCGCCCTCTTCTGGTGTGTCTGAAGAGACTTTGCTCTTTAGGTGGGGACTCACTATTCTTTGTTTCCATTTCTTTCCCAGGAGACAGCATTTTCTTCCCAGGCATGTTGCTTCCTCCCTCTGTGATTTCTTTCTTCTCTGCCTGTGGGTGTTCTCTATTCAAAGGATGAGATACTATGTATTTCTCAGTGCAGGGTGCAAGGTTACAGTGTGTGGCCATGTCTAGCAGCAATGCATGCTGTAACCAAAGCATCTGTTTCTCTCTGCCGCTGGTCCCTGTGGAGATTTTGGGTGATTTATGTCTTGGTCAGCCAAGGACTCTTGTTCCAGTTTCTGCAGGTATATGCTAATGCGGGCACCACCTACAGCTCAGAGCCTCAGGGGAGTATGGCCTGGCTATTCTCCTTAACCCTCAGGGTCATGTGACACCTCCAGCGCTTTGCATGCACTCTCTCTCTCTCTCTCTCTCTCTCTCTCTCTCTCTCTCTCTCTCTCTGGTGTCTAGGGTCAGTGACTGAACAGGGCAGGAAGTATGTGGAGATCTTCAGTTCTTACAGGATATATTCCTAGTTAAAGTGTGGCTCAGCTCTTAGCACATACCTTTAATCCCTCTGACTGGAATACAGACACACCCTTAGTACTCACCTTTAATCCCAAACAATGAAGCTGAAGTTAGTTTGTAGAAGGAAGCAACCATGCTTGAAAGAGATGTCTGAGTGGCAGAGAAAGTGGCTAATCAGAGAAAGATCTGACAGAATAGGATACGCCCAACTCTCACGAAAACAGAGAGGAAAGGGAAGGTACTTAAGGGAGAGACAGAACAGGAGGAAGAGAGTACAGAACAGGAAGTCAGTAGAGTTGAGAGGGAGAGTAGAGCAGCCCAGAGAGGGAGAAGGAGGCAGTGTTACTGGGAGAGTTTCACAGAGACAGACTGAAGAGAACAAGCTAGACACAGATAAAGACAGAAGGAGCAAGAGAATAAGGAGCCAGAAGATTCGAAAAGATTGGTAAGAAGAGTTAGTTTAAGGCTGAGCAGAGCAATTCAGAGACTGAGAAAAAAGCCAGATTGAAGAGGAGTTTGAGCCAGAACAGCTGAGTTGAACCAACCATCTGGAGAACAGAAAGCACAAGAAAGGCTGAGCTTACTCAACAGCAGGTCTCAAAGGCTGAAAACTTAGGGCTACTTAAGACTGTATGGAGGCTAGAAGCTTCGAGGACTAGGCCTAGGTTAGCAGACATCAATTACAACAGGAGAATAAAAGTTACTTTTATGTTCAGTCACATTCCTGCATGGTAAATATATATTCATACCCACTTAACTGCAGGCTTGCCCAAAGCTGAGGTGAGATCTTTGATCCTTCCAACCTGCTTTGTCCCTCTCTAAGTAAGCATGACCATCCCTCTGTATCTACAGGCATTGGAGCTAAAGATCCAACTGACCCTATACCAAAAAGACTTGGGGGAAAATGTGTTTGCATTTAAACACATACTGATTTTTCTGGTTGCCGTGTCTTAAACATCACCATAAAACAGCTTTCCAAAGCATTGGGTACTGTAATTAATCTAGAGATGATGTGTGGATCTGGACAATATGAGAGCATTCTATACAAGCCCTGTGCCACTGTGCAGCCATCGGTGGGTGTACTGTGTCCTGGAGTGGGTCCCCAGTGGAATAGCAGCTGCCACACACAACGCTGAGACTCAGGCCTTCCTCTCAGCATCAGGTTTTAGAAGCCCCGTGAGGCAGGGAGTTGACAGGCCAGACAGCTGCAGGCATGAGCTGCCAACACCCTTTGCTTCTGACCCCTTTGATTAGAAAATGGAAACCCATAACACATCTCGGGCCTTGTCAGTCATGAGGCGTGATTCTAACGGTGGTGATGATGTGGGAGACATCTGTTGCCGCCAGGAAGGCTTGCTAATGAAGGCAAATGAGCCCGGATAGACCCCGTGATGATGGATTCCATGGGGAAAACCACCAATTAGGCAGGAGGTCCAGGGCAGCCACTGCTACACGCAGGTGCTTGTTAGTGTGTGTGTCTAGGATAGCCCTGAAAGCATGTGGGAAGCAAATATGAGGCGCTTCCCTGCTGGGGTCTGCTTACTCTTCCAGGATTCTTTAGGTTTTCTTTTGGAGACTCTTGGGTACCCTTCACAGCCTGGTTCATGTCTTCGGTGTGCCCTTAGCTGCACGGTTCTTCTGGAAGCCCCTGCTTGCTATCAGAGACAGTGTGACGTGTGCGAGGGTTTGTACCTTTGATCCCATCCAGTTTACCACATTCGGAGAAGCAGATTCAAGCAGGGTAGGTGAGCGAACTCACCGCCCTCCCCACCTGAGTTAGGAGTGGGCCTGGTACTGAAGCGACACTCTGGTGGTACACACCAGGGTGGACACCCTAGATGTGGCTTGGGATTTACTACAGGAAAATCGGTTTGTATCACGACAGCCTGAGCCGCAGGATCAAGTATTTCCATTGTTGAGGTCCCACACCATAAATTGACCTTATATTGCCTTTGATGAGTGTCCACAGGAAGCCACCTTTAGCTGCCCCAAACATACCTTGGCTTGTCTATGCGTTAAGATTCCCTGTGAGGAGTCTCTAGAAAGCAGAGAGTGAGGATGTGTGTGTAATGAGGATGGGAATTTGCTGGACCCTGGGTACAAAGGAGTTAATGGATGTGCAAAGAACAGCCCACCGAAGGAGCAGAGGGACTGGTACCCTCAGTTCACACAGGCAAGGGTCCATTGACATTGTCTCACCCAGACCATAAATTGTGCAGTAAAGGACTCATGGAGAATATTCAGGAGGGAGTTGCTACAGTGGTGATGAGACTCAAGAGACGGTCAGGCAGACAGAACAGTGGCTGAGGGGACCTGCTATCCAGGTCCTGACCAATGTCCCTACCAACCAATCACAGAAGTCACGTGGGCACCCAGTGTCCTCTTCACAAAGGAAGTAAGGTAGTGGATTCCTGGGTGGCTTTGTAGATCCAAGGTCTCTGGTCCCATGACTCCTTGTGATGGAGGCTCTCAGAAAGTTCTAGACTTTTCTTTGTTCATTTTTCTGCTTAGAAACTGTAAGGAAACTGTCTGTTTAAAGGTCACACCTGGAGAGTATGTGTTCTCCATGCAATCCTTCCTTTCTCTTCAGAGAAGGAGAGGCCTCCCATGGATATCAGCCCATCTTGGTATATCAAATTATAGTAGGACTAGGCACATCTTCTATGGAGGCCAGACAAGGCAGTCCAGTTAGGAGAAAGGGATCTAAAGGCAGGAAACAGAGTCAGATATATGGCCACTTTGCTGAAGGTGTTTGTCAGCTGTAAGAATTCTCTGGTAGAATCTTCTCCCCCGTGGTGATTGAAAGTTTTGCTGGGTATAGAAATCTGGACTGGCATCTGTGTTCTCTTAGAGACTGTAAGACATCCTCCTAGGCCCTTATGGTTTTTAGAAACTCTGTTGAGAAGTCAGGTGTAATTCTGATTGGTCTGCCTTTATATGTTACTTGACCATTTTCCCTTGCAGTGTTTACTATTCTTTCTTTGTTCTGTACATTTAGTGTTCTCATTATTATATGGCAGGAAGATTTTCTTTTCTGGTCCATCCTATTTCTGTAAGTTTTATTTTTATAGGCAACTTTTTTTAGGTTAGAGAAAATTTCTTCTATGATTTTGTTGAAAATATTTTCTGGATTGAGCTGAAAATCTCTTCCTCTTCCTCCTCCTCTTTCTTCTCTTCCTTTTCCTCCTCCTTCTCTTATTATTCTTATGTTTAGCCTTTTCATACTAACCCAAATTTCCTAGATTCTTTGTGTCAAAAACTTTTTAGATTTTACATTTTCTTTGACCAATCTGTCGATTTCTTCTATTGTATCTTCTATGCTGAAGATTCTCTTCTTCCATCTCTTGTATTCTGTTGGTGATGTTTGTGTCTGTAGTTTTTATTCTCTTCCCTAGGTTTTCCATCTCCAGGATTCCCTCAGTTTGTTTTTTATTTGCATTTTCAGGTATTAAACAATTTTATTCATTTCCTTCACTTGTTTGATTATATTTTCCTGTATTTCTTTAAGGGATTTATTTGTTTCCTCTTTAAAGGCCTCTATCATCTTCATAAGATTGGATTGAAGGTTGTTTTCTTGTGCTTCAGCTGTGTTAGGATGTCCAGGGCTTGCTGTAGTAACATAATTCAGCTCTTATGGTGCCATATTGCCCTGACCATTGTTGACTGTGTTCTCATGCTGGCCTTAAGCCATCTGGGTTTTACAGTTATTATGGGTTTAAATGCTGATTTCTGAGTTTATTTTTGTTGATTTGGTATTTTTTCTTAGTTTATTTTCTGTTTTTCCTGGTTTCTGTTTACTCTCTATCTTCTGGACTGAGTACCCTGGGCTTCTGGTGACTAGCAAGTCTCCAGGTCCAATAAGTTACCTCTCCTGGATTTTTCTGTGCCCTGTGTGGCCTCTGGAGTTTTGGCAGCTAACTTTGCCTCTGGGGTCCCCAGTACTGCTGTGGTCTAGTGTGATCGTAACAGAGAACATTCACTCCTGCAAACACAGAAACCATAAAGAAAAATATTTTGAGTTTTTTTTTTTTTTTTCGAGACAGGATTTCTCTGTGTAGTGCGCTGTCCTGGAACTCACTTTGTAGACCAGGCTGGCCTCGAACTCAGAAATCCGCCTGCCTCTGCCTCCCCAGTGCTGGGATTAAAGACGTGTGCCACAATGCCCAGCAAAAAATATTTTTTAAATGGGAATTCCTTTTTAATTTTTTGAGGCCAAACAAAATGTTTAAGGTGCTATGGCAGGGTGCAGAGAACTTAGAAATCCAATGATAAAGTAGGAACTGTGTGGAACCTTTGTAGACAATAGTCACATCCCTGACATGCTATTACTTTTCTGTTTCAGTGATGATATATCCTGACAGAGGAGTGTAACTTTACTTTTTTCAATTCTTATTTTTAATGATAATTTTTTTTAAATACTTTGACCTCCCTCTTAGCCCACAACCTACCAGAGGTATTGGGGAAGAAAGGATATGGGGTCAGGGGGAGTAGACCTGTTTAAAAAGGTTCTTTGGAGAAATTTCCCATCTGTATTGCCTGGAAATTGGCAGTTCAGTTCACAGGTTAGCAGCAGCAGCTTGGTCCACTTACAAACACTTCACAGCTACACCAGCAGTCCAGTAGAGTCAGGTTAGCAGCAGCAGTGACATGACATAGCAGAGACAGCAGCGCTCAGCCTCAGCTCGAGTCAGAGGGACACCAGAAGTTCTTGACTGTGCCTCTCTCAGGGAGCAAAGGTCAGCAAAGAGGTGAGACCCGCAAGCATTGCACAGCGAGCTGTCCCACCAAGCGAAGCTGTCTCCATCATTCTGTGGAGTCCTATTTATACCCTCCAAACACCACATGTCCTCCATAGGTCGTTCCTCAGCTTGGGTCTTGCCTCAGCACATGCCTCCAATCAGCCCAAGTCTGAGGAGTCCCAACAAATGGAGTTCAGTTACCAATACATGCAGACCAATACATGCATGTTGTTAGCAAAGAATCCTCCATCATGTGACCTTTCACATGCTTGTTTGTCCAGAACATCTTTTCTCCTGTGTGTTGCGTGTAATCTTAAAAACACGCTACAGCCTTTCCCATGACCTTGGGCTGTGCTCTGGTCCCTCCTGGCTTAGCTCCAAGATCTGCTCCCTCCAGCCTCACTCCTGGTTTCTCTTTTGTTCCTCCGGACTTAGCTTCACCAAGGGGCCAGCTGACCCTCCTTTGCCTGGGAGCTCAGCCAGTGCTCTGGCCCCTCCTGGCTTTGAAATGAAAAACACTCAGATAGTTCTACTACTTTAAAATTAGCCTACTAGCACAATTGCTGGGCATAGAATCTCCTGCCCTAAACTCATCAGATAGCCTGCATCAGCTAGCCTCTGCCAACCTCCTTGGCTATCTGCTCACCACTGCTGGTTCTAGCTCCCCTGAGGTCTTACATGATAGCTGTGTGCTCCTAATTCCAAAGCCTCTTCTGAAAAAGCCCCTTTTCTTTTCCTCCATCTTCTTTTTCTTCTGGGACCTGGAAGTCCCACCTGTCCCTTCCACATAGCAATTGGCTCCCAGCCTCCTTTATTGACCAATTCAAGAGCCAGTTAAGGAATCAGACCGTACTATCAGCACCTCCCCCTATAACTATGTCTGCTTCAGTTAAACATTCCTTCATAAGGCTGCCTTACTTAGTCTTTCACCTGTGTCTACTTCGGGACCACATTCCTTCATGAGTTTGCCCCAGCAAAACACCATACAACACAATTGACTCTCCAAAGAACCCTTAAGTTTCTACTTCAGAAGAGTTTAAGGAAGAAGGGGTTTATTTTTGGTTACAGATCAAGAGTATAATTCTACCATGGCAGAGAACCTTGGTGGCAGGAACCTAAGATGGCCAGTCACATTGCATCTGTACTCACCCAAGAAGCCCAGAGAGATGAATGCTGGTACCCAGCTCACTTTATCCTTTATATTCATTCTGAGACCCCAGCCTACAGAATGGAGCCACCCATAGTGGGCCAGTCTTTTTATCTCAATTAACCTAATCTAGATGATTCCTCAGAGGCATGCCAGAGGCTTATCTCCTAGATGATTTTTAAATCTTATGAAGTTGATCATATTAATTATTACATAAGTTTATAACTCAGAGCTCTCTAGAAAAATGAACACTATAGGATATGTATGAGATTTTTTTAAAGGTGTTGGATGACACGGTTATAGACTTAAGAAATCCTACTATTTCCTGTCAGTAAGCTGATGGTGTGGCTTGAAGACCTGAGAACTAGAAAACTGTTGGAGATGCTGGTCTAGTTCTGAATGCCCAAAAACCCAGATGGACAATATCGAGAGAAGGTAAAGCCCTTGTTCAAGTCATGAGAACCAATTTAACCTCCACCTCAGAGGACTGGATGTTATCTATCCACATGGGACAGTTTTCCCATCTAGAGATCCTGATACTTCTCTAAAAACACCTTCCTAGAAATATCTGGGCATCCTCTGACACAGTCACATTGATAAAATTAATCATATCCCTCAAGTAAAGAGCTCTTTCAAATCAATAAACACACACACACATAATTAAAAGCCAGGCATGCTCCTGCAATCTAGGAAATGGGGAGGCAGAAACTGGCAGATCCTCAGGACTTGCTACTCAGCCTACAGTCTACTCAGTGAGCTCCAGACCAGTGAGACCCTGCCTCAGAAAGCAACATGGCTTTCTAAGCAATGACACCTGGAGTTCATCTTTGTTCTACACACACCTGTGTGTGTGTGTGTGTACACTCCAACTAAAGAAAGCACGTTCAGTAGATGGAAATGGGTAAAGGAGATAAATGGACATTCGTGGCAAGAGTGAAGGCCATGCCCAACAAACTTAAGGCATTATTACCACTGTCATTGATGTGAGAAACATATTTGCCAGTGTTACTAAACTGACAGAAATGGAAGAGGATGGAGGTCATGGAATGTCGGTGACAGCCCAGGAAACCTATGTTGTCTCATACACACAGGTCAGATTCACAAGCTGGTGCAGTGTTTAAATAAGAGCCTTCAGTAATGTTTAAAAAGAAAATCCTTCATACCACAAGTATCCCTTTTTCAAGAATTTTCATGTAATCACGTTTTCTTGTGAAAGATATATATATATATATATATATATATATATATATATATATATATATATAGTAAATATATATATAGTAAATATATATATAGTAAATATATATATAGTAAATATATATATAGTAAATATATATATAGTAAATATATATATAGTAAATATATATATATATATATATATATATATATATATATATATATATATATATATTTACAATTATTTACATAGGGTGACTGGCACAGTGTTGCACATCTTTAATCCTAACACTTGGGAGGCAGAGGTAGGCAGGCAGGATTCTGTGAGTTTGAGGCCAGCTTGGTCTATATAATTATACTACTTTTCTTTACTGTTAATATTTATGGAAGGCTTTAGGAAGTGTTCACTTGTTCTTTTCAAAGCCTGGATTAAGTGGGAAATCCAAAGATGACAATATATCACCTCTTCCTAAAAAAGCAAAGAATCAAAAGGAAAGCTAATTAACTCACAGTTCCAAGGAACCGGAGAAGGGCTTCAGTCTCCCTGTGAAGTGAGGGTGCCCTGGTCCCCTGGGGGCCTTGTGGGTGTTCCATTTCCTTCTGTCCTCCAATTTGAATCATTCTGGCCACAGAGATCAAAGTGAGGCAGAAATCCTCTCGGCAGCATCTCAACAGAATTAAGAGATGAGAGAAGGCTGTGTAAAATCGCCTCCAGCTCAGGAACACCCATGTATTCAGAAGAACCTTCGATAAAAGCCGCCTTTGTAAGTCACGTCACAGGAAATTGACAGCGCATAGGCAGGACATCAGGACATGTCTCCCAATTTTTGTTTCTGACAAGCATTAAAAAAAATGTAGTATTGTGATTTTTTTTTTTATCAAGGGGACGGTGGCAAAATTTAATACAATTTAAAAAGTGTGTCACCTTTAACTGAGCCTTCTTTTTCCTGAGGTATCTATTCTGTGCCTATAACTCACATCCACACCATTATCAATTGTTCAGAGATAGTCCCTACAGACTAGAGGAACATCCCAAATGATCATAGTGCTGTTAAATAATGATCAAGGGGGAAAATAGCTTATCACAAGTAATGTAAGACATGCCTTCGAGAGCAAGTTCACTGTATTGTTCTTCCTTTGTTGTTACCTGTGTAAAAAGGAAGAGGAAGTCAGTCCGTGTTTGCTAGCATCTGCCTCATTATCTCTGCAGGTGCACCTCGGCAGCTGGCAGCAGGTTGGCTTGGGGGTAGAAGTGTAACAGTGTCCTTAGCCAAGGTGGGCATTGCATTTTCAAAATTAATGCAAGAGCAAATCCATATTTCTTTCCCCTTTTTGAGTCATGATGTATGTTAAAGCCACTGTGAGAATTGGCCTGTCAGGTGGCAGCGACTTTGTGGTCTTGTTCCCCGAGACCCACTCATATTCTTCCCCTGGATCTACCCAAGTTGTAGCCTGAATCAAAACGGGGATCTTTTTAGGGATTCAAAGAGCTCATTCAAAATTTTACCATCTTCCTATATTTCTTGAGGCTGTTATTTCAGGGATCATAAAATGCCCCATAATTTTTATTCTTTTTTAGGAGATAACACAGAAGTTTTATGTGCTACCCATAAGAAATAACTGACTTATCTGACTTGATAGACTTCAGGCATGGATTTCTGAA
>LR749923.1:842341-922815 GCA_902729485.2 Mus minutoides
GGGGATCTTTTTAGGGATTCAAAGAGCTCATTCAAAATTTTACCATCTTCCTATATTTCTTGAGGCTGTTATTTCAGGGATCATAAAATGCCCCATAATTTTTATTCTTTTTTAGGAGATAACACAGAAGTTTTATGTGCTACCCATAAGAAATAACTGACTTATCTGACTTGATAGACTTCAGGCATGGATTTCTGAAAATGCCTTCTGATGACTCTCACGTTTCAAAACAAAAACAAAAGCAAAAACAAAACCTGTCCAAAAATGTGGAGATCTGGGTAGCTTTATTTGCCACTGGATGTTTCAGTGCCGAGATAAAGATGGATATAGAACACAGGAGTCCAGAAGGAAAGAGATTAGACTTATTTGGTTAAAGATGACTTTATCGGGCTGGAGAGATGTCTCAGCAGGTACAACATTTGAGGATCAGAGTTCGGATCCCCAGAACTATGGAAAAGCCAGGTGTGCATCATGGCCCTACTGTGATCTCAGTGAGAGAGGTGAAGATGGTACCGTGAGCAAGCTGTCTATGCAGCCAAAATAACGAGCTCTGGATTTAGTGAGGAACACTGCCTTCATGTCTAAGGTAGAGGGCAAAATAGGAAAACATGACTTCAACCTGGGGCCTCTATACTCATGAGCACACATTCACATGTGTGCACACATGAGTGAACACACACACAACAGCAACATCTACAAAAGACTTTATTCTATAAAAGTAAAGAATTGAAAATATACCCAGCCCTCTGTATCCATGAATTCTACACAGATTCAGCCATCCATGTGACAAAGATAACAATGTCTGTCCTGAACATGAACAGGTTCCCCTTCTCACCATCATCCCATAGACAAAGCCTAAAACAACTACAGGCACAGTACCTATAGGGCCTCAGGTTTGCACATCATCTACAGACAAGGATAGGATGCATGTGTTCTGTGCACCATGCCGGTGTGTGGGAGACCTGGTCAAGCACAGGTCTGACATCTTTAAGAGTCTTAGAGTCGATCTCTGTGGATATCAACGACCAACTATTGATTCATTTTGTGCAAGTAATGCTATGTAGATACATATGAAAAAAAACTAAAATAAATATAGTAGTGAAGTTAAGTGTTGCCAACTTTAAGTTTCAGTCAACGCTGGGTGTGGAAGGAACACGGAGCTTAGATACAAATTTAAGTCTCATTTCCCAAGCCTCTCACTCCACCATGAGTTGAAAATAAAGGCATGTGACTGAGCCTCCTTCTAGGCTAGAAGATACAAAATGCAACACAAATAGGAGTGTGTGTTAAACATCTAGATCCCTGCAAAAATCAGTTCTCGTTAGCGATGTCACAGGCAGCCCTGCCTTGAGCCCGTCTCTCTTGAGTGGGAATTAGGTTTGCAGGAGAGCTGCTGCTGTTATGAAGTGGGTAGAGGACCATGGGCTTTGCATGTTAGAGAATGGAGCTGATGGAGATCATGAGAATTTCCTCTGGGGATTAGACATCAATAAGGGAGTTTGTCTTTATCATCCTAATACCCATGGCCGTCTCACAGCCAAATCCATAACTGTGTGCATAATAATGTTTACCAGACCCTTTATTGGCAGGCTCTCTGAGAAGAGCTGGGCTGCCCTCAGGGGCTTCTGTTAAAACTGGGTTGTCTAGAATTGGCTGAATGAATTAACCCCATAAGTTAGTTCCTTGTCTCCCAAGGAGAGGGGTAGTTGGGTTAGAAGCAGGGCTCCAAACAGAAGTGTTTGGTTATCTCTCAGAACCTTGGGTAGGAGTTGAAATTTCCACCCACTGAGTGGTCAGAAATGGAAGGAAGGAACAAAACTTGATCAAAAGAAACTTCTGCCCCTACTCCAGTGGTTTTTGCCTTCCCTCTTTAAACTCTGCCAATGCGCTTTATCATGGAGGAATGGTTTTTTGTTGGTGGGAATGCAAGCTGGTTCAATCACTCTGGAAATCAGTCTGGCGGTTCCTCAGAAAATTGGACATAGTACTACTGGAAGATCCTGCAATACCTCTACTGGGCATATATCCAGAAGATATTCCATCTGGTAATAAGGACACATGTTCCACTATGTTCATAGCAGCCTTATTCATAATAGCCAGAAACTGGAAAGAACCCAGATGTCCCTCAACAGNGGCCTAGTTGGCCATCATTGGGAAGAGAGGCCCCTTGGTCATGCAGACTTTATATGCCCCAATACAGGGGAACGTCAGGGCCAAGAAGTGGGAGCGGGTGGGTAGGGGAGCAGGGCCGGGAGGGGGGAGGGTATAGGGAACTTTCTGGATAACACTTGAAATGTAAATGAAGAAAATATCTAATAAAAGTTGGGAAAAAAAAAATAAATAGCAAGTCTGGGACTTGCTCAGTGGTTAAGAGCATTTGTTGCTCTTTCAGAGGGTGCCCAGCACCCATATGGTTGCTCACAACCACCTCTAGCTGCAGGTCTAGGGGCCCCAGTGTCCTCTTCTGGTGAGTACATTAATTACTTAATTAGCTAATTAATTAATTACTTAATTAAATTACGTAAGTTAATTGAATAAAATTAAGTTAAGTAAGTAATTACTTAATACTACAGAGGCTTTATAAGGAAAACAAGAGTTATCCTCTGTAGAATGGGCCTCCTTGTTAACCACCGGGTCCCTGGTACCCAGCTCCATCCATGCCTGCTGAGCATCACAGTAACACATTTCCCACACAAATGTGAGTTCTGCCCAAGTAATAGACATCAGGTACAGCCTCTAGAGTAGCTGGTTTAAAAGCAGTAACTAAGGTCTTGAGTAATTTGTAATTCAGTTCAAATACATAGGGTTGCCAAGCAACCCATGACTGCTGTCAACAGAAGCAAGTTTGATGTTAACTTTGTGCCTCCTTAAAACCTCCCTTCTCCACACCATGGTGAGTCACATAAACCCTTTGTCAAGAACGTACCGTGCCTTTCCACAAGAACAAGCTTTCTACCCAGGCTCATGTTTGCTTTCCTTCGCTAAAGCCCACCGAGTCTTCCAGGACACCAGAGGCATCCCGTGTGTAGACCCTACTGAAGTCATACAACAACTAATAGCCTCACATGCAGAGTCCTGAACTGACTCAGTAAAAAAAGGAAGCTAACCAATGTAAACACTGCTTGATGGTGAGTTTTTAAAAATCTAGAGGGCTTCCGTGAAACCAGACAGTTAGATGATACATTGTATTTTCTGCAAAGGCCAACCCTTGTGATTTTTTTTTTTTTTTTTTTTGAGATGGGCTCTAACTCTGCAGCCCTGGCTGGCCTGAAACTTTCTATGTAGACCAGGTTGGCCTCACATCTCACTGAGATCAGCCTGCCTCTGCCCTTGCTTCCTAAGTGCCAGGCCATGGTTTTTTGTCTGAAATACTTCCTTCGAGTCTATGATCCCCATAAATAAAATCAGTAAGCAGCATTCAAAATTAAAAGGAGTCAACTATACCTCAGTCTGCCTTCCAGTGCTGCTAACACAATACCGCGGATTGGGCTCTTTGTAAAGAGAAGGGCCTCATAGTTCTAGTGGTCCAGAGGATGCTGAAGGTCTTCTTGACAGCTGAGTCTTGAGACCCGGAAGAGAGTTCCGTGGTCAGAGACAGGAAACAAAAATAACCACGTGGACTAACCAAGCTGGGGATGATAGTAGACCCACTCACAAGGCAACCAGTTAGCCTAGGAATCAACGCGTCAGAAGAGTGGGCTCATCTGCTAATGCGGATGGAGATTCACGCATCTTTTAAAGGTCTTACCTGGTCCTACCTCTTTCTATGTCATACTGGGGATTAAGTTTCGATGTGAGTTTTGGTGTGGATAAACTGTAGCAGAGCACACTCCTGGAGGAGGGAAACTTCAGTCTCCATGGCCAAGCCTTTGTTAATGACTTTACATAGGACACCAGTGAGAGATCAGATTGTTTTCCTTTTAATGCTCTTTCTGACTGGCACAGGATGACTGCCCATTCGTGGTGAGCTACCGTATGACCGTGTGATGATGCGCAGCATATTCCCGACAAAGCATCTGTTACTCAGTGGACTGTGCAGACATGAGATCGCACAGGCTCCACAGGCTCTCTCTAAGGAGCCGATAGGGATGCTGGCCCCACATTGGTTTATCTCAGTTCCTGTCCTCTGGGGTTCCCAGAAACAGCAGTCCCACCAAACAGCTCACACCAGTAGTCACACTTCGTGCCTTTGTGCCTCTGTCTGTTCTTTCCCCATGCGCATCTGTGACCTCCTCTCTTGCCCCGTATCCCACGTCTATGCCAGCTTCCACTGGTTCTGAGTTCCTGCTCTCTACTCTCTGCCTCTCCCTGTGTGTGTCTCCCCCCCACCCCCACCACCGTTAACTCTTCCTTTCCTGTTTCTACCAAAAACTAAATTACTTTCTTCCCCAGGGTTGCTGGCTTTGCTTCTTCACATATAGTCGGGGAGAAGACTAGGGGTGGAGTCCTGACTCTCTACCTGGGACTCGGTTGGCCTCTTTGCGTGGCAGTTCTCCATGGGCAGGTGCTGTCAGTGGCTCCCACGTCCCAGGATGGTGGCAGGATTATAAGGCATCCCGTGGATTCTGCGCGCTGCAATGGCTCCTCTTGGTCAACACTCTCAGCCAGGGTGCAGAGTCAGAGCCCCAGCAGTGATATCCTCATGCCTCCGCCCCTGGTGCTGTCCTGGGTTCCCTGCATCTGATCATAGCCTGCTTCCTCCTCTGGGCTGAATGCTGGCCATTAGGCTGCCCCCTGAGCCCTTACTAGCGCTTGTTCCAGGAAGCCATACCTGATTTCAGCCTCTCCTTCTGAATAAGCATTCTGTCTTTCCATGCTTGTGGAGCAGCTTTGTGTGACATGGCCAACCTAGATGGGTGTTGAGTAAGGCCCACCCAGATTATAAGAGTCAATGGATTTTGTACTAAGCACTCACACAAAGCACCTCTACGGTAAAACTAAGCTGGATCGGTGACTCACTGGATACTAGGTTAGCTGTGGACTGAGCAATAGCAGTCTATACAACCAAGTCCCAGGCTCTACAGCTCCAAAGTGGAGAGTGGGTGTTGTAGTTAGGGTTGCCTTGCTGTGATGAAACACCAAAAGCAACTTGGTGTGTGGGGGGGGGAGGGGTTATTTCACTCACGGTTCTATATAACAGTTCATCATCAAAAGCAGTTTATTATCAAAGGCAGGATTCTGGAGGCAGGAGCTAAAGCAGAGGCCATGGAGGGGTGCTGCTTACTGGCCTGCTCCTCATGGCTTGCTCAGCCTGCTTTCTTGCAGAATAAAGAACCACAAGCCCAGGACTGACACCTCACACAGTGGGCTGGGCCCTCCACCATCAATCACTAAGAAAATGCCTTAGGGCTAGATCTTAGGGAGGCATTTTCTCAATTGAGTTTCCCTCCTTTTAGTTAACTCCAGCCGATTGGCATAAAACCAGCCAGCGCAGTTGGTCAAATACAGGTTCATCATCTCTAATGTAAATAATTTCAAGTCCAAAATCTTAAAGGTTTTGAGTACCAACATGAGGCCATTACAGGAAAACTCCACACCTAGCGTCATGTGACAGGCTACACTGTGCCTAAAACACTGTACAAGAGGTGTGAAACATTTAAATTATGACTTGGCTCATGCCCCCCCCCCCCAGATCTCATCCTATGACCTAGTTTACTTTCTATTGCTGGATAAACACCATGATCAAAACCCAGTTAGGAGAGGAAAGGAGTCATTTATTGCCTTTGGGTTACAGCCCATTGCTGAGGGAACTCAAGACAAGGATCTGAAGGCAGAAACCACGGAGGAATGCTGCTTACCGGCTTGCTCCTTCTGGCTTGCTGGGCTACCTTTCTTATTCTTATGTAGCCCAGGCTCACAAGCCTAGGGATGGCTCTACCCACAGTGGGCTGGGTCCTCCTACATCAATTAGCAACCAAGAAAATGCCACATCGATGTGCCACGTCCACAGATGGATCCGATGGAGGCAGTCCCTCAGTTGAGGTTCCCCATTCCCGGATGCGTCAAGTTGGCAGCAGAACCTGACTCTATTATCCATGTGCAGACATTCCAAACTCTGACAGGCTCTGAAACATGTAGCACTTCTTCTGCCCCCAAGCATTTTTTTTTTTTAGATCAGGGCTGCTGGGCTTGTGATTGAGGTCATGATTTGTCCTTTTCAATTTGCTGCAGCCCGTTGGGGGGGGGGGGTTGGTTGAGCTCTGTGGTTTGCCTGCGTGTGACTCATTTGAATGAGAACAGTTTATAAACAGCTGCTGAGAACTGGGAGATGTTTTTCCCCTTAGTTCATGCTTTGCTGGGATTTTTCTTTTTCTATAATAGGACTCTTTGAGAGTTCTGGCACAAGGTTTGTTTTGAAACCAAGCAGAAGCCAGATCTGCTCCTGGAGATGCTGGGGTAGATTAGTGATGTCTTTTCTCTGAGCTCCAGATTGTTGCTTTGTGCTAGCAGGCAGCAGGCAGCGTTTCTGACTCCCATTCGGAAGCTGCGTTGCTTTGATCACGGTTCTTACTGTTTCTCAGTTGGTCCAGCTGCCTAACGCAAGCCCACAGTCTGACCTCTGCTTTTCTTCCCACCACGCCTGGCTGCCATGATCCAGAACCTTCTCCAGACATAGAGAACATCAAGAAAGATCCTAATTTTAGACCTGACATTGTGAGTCTGTGAGGCCATCAGAACCGGCTGGGTCCCTTTCCCTATGATAGCATGTGTTTTGTCCAAGTTGGGCCATGCTGGACTTTCAAATTCAGATGTTTTGTTTCATTGTTTGGATCTCTAAGACATTTGTAGAAACTAAATATGGCGTTTGGGTTGGGGCAGATCACAGAGTGGGACCCTTCTTCTACTCAGAGGCTCTCTACTCATTCTTCATGGCTCTGGTTCAAGTCCCAGGAGAGCCACTGGGCGCTCAGACTGCAGAGCTGGGGTATCTCTCAGTGATCTTGTTCATCCTTCCTCCCCCAAAGAGAGAGGGGCTCAGTGCTAAGGAAATTTAGAGGGCTGAGCTTCATGGGGTCATTAGAAGTTGAGGGGCTTCCCCAGTGCTATACTCAACAAGGAGCAACTGAGCTGTAGCAAGGTGGGGACAGAGACAAAGAGGGGCTCTAGGAGGGGGTGGCTGAATTTTGAACTTAACTCACTAAGTAGAATGTTCAACAGCGTGAGCAAATCGCACCATGCAAGGTGGCAGAGGGACGTAATGGGATTCTCCTCTTTGGACTTTTCATCTGTCAAACAGATGACTGATTTATTCAAAAGCCGTTTAATGTCTGGAGGAAAGCTAGGCAATAAACCGGGTTCTCTCATTCTGACCACAATGCAGACTGGCTCCGATGTTGTGCAGAAGGTGTTGACACAGACAGTGTAGTAGTAAATCTTGGCTGTCACTTGAGGGCTCGTATTTCCCCTGTTAGTTTTTCCCTGTGTAAAATGGGAGCAAAAATCCCATCCTGTCTGCCACCTACAGAGGTTTTTGAGAATTATCTTCAGCGGGTGTTTGCTGAATATATTCTGTGTGCCCTATAGCGTTTGCAATGCTGTCTAGGCAAATCTGGAAAGACTTTGTGTTAATTTGGCCTTCATCACTGTGGTAAACACCATGACCAAAAGCAACTTAGGGAGGAAAGGGTTCTTTTGTCTTTATGGCTTTACAGTCCATCATTGAGGGAAGCTGATGCCGGAACTCAAGCAGGAGCAGAGATGGGAACCATGGAGGGGTGCTGCTCACTGGCTCGCTCCCTTTGGCTGGCTTAGTTTGCTTTCTTATAGATCCTGGGACCACCTTGCCCAAGGATGGCACCATGCATATCAATCATCAACCGAGAAAGCTGCCTACAGATTTGCTCAGAAGCCGCACTGGCACTGATGGAGGCAGTCCCTCAGCCGAGGTTCTCGCTTCCCCGGTGATGCTAACTTGTATTGAGCTGACAAAAACTAACCAATAAGGATCTGACCCATACTTCCCAAGAGCTCCAGCCTGGCGGAGAGGTCAACATCAAGTCTGTTGTTTATCGGATGTTGCAGTTGGAGATAGAAGGATCCAGAGTGAGTGACAGCTCTGGAAATGTGCTGTGGGATATCAAAGAAGGCTCTATGAGCGAACAAACCAGAAAGGAGGAGTTAGAGGTTGCAGGTGGGATGGGAAGCAATGTGAAATCAAGGTGCTTAAAGCTGAGTGGTTATTAAACATATTCCACGATTAAATGAGAAACAAAAGGGAGGGCAATTCTCATTTTGATACCCTATATTCTATATCAAAAAATGTTAGGGCTGGTCAGACGGCTCAGTGGTTAAGAGCACTGACTGCTCTTCCAAAGGTCCTGAGTTCAAATCTCAGCAACCACATGGTGGCTCACAACCATCTGTAATGAGAAACAAACAAACAAACAAAAAACCCTATGTGCCAGAGTGAACAGGGGCCAAAGCAAGCAGGCTGGAATGAGCGGGAGAAAGGGAAGGGGGAAAAAATGATGTTAGTCTGGAAGAAGATTGCAAATGATAAATCAAAGAAATTGCTTTTAAAAAAAAACTGCCCTAAACGTGGAGCCTAGCAGAACATTTCCTTGGGTTTTTCTAAATGTGGCGAGCACAGTTTCACAGAGTGATGGACACTGTGCACTTTCAACGGCTTATAAATATTTAGTGCTGAGATTGCTCATAAACCAGAGATTACGGTGGACCTATTTTCCCCTGGCAGTCTGTTTCTTTTTCTTTTTCTTCTCTCTCCATCCTGAGACATTAAGGTTCAGAGAGGACTGCCTGTCACTTAGCTGTGGTATGTGGGAGAACCATTATCCCGTGTTTCTGTCACTGAGCCAGGGCTTGGGTTTCATGGGAATAATTCTCTAGTTTTCTTTTACAACTGGAGTTATGAAACAGCCAACTGGGGTCTCCACATGGCAGGCTCCCCTGGGGAGACCTGGGAGAGCCATCTCCCAGTAAATCTGCCATGTCTTCCACGAGGCATTACTGATTATTGTATTAGCTGGTGGAATGAGGTCGGAATGAGAGGATGTTGGCTGATGATGGGAATATCCAGCCCCTAGAATCTAGCCGGGAGAGGCCCCAGCTTTGCTGTGAAGTGCTGACTTGGTGGAACAGAACATTGCCTCTCAGAAGGAGCCGGGTGTGCTGGTCCTTGGGAAAATCACAGAGCTCTGTGGCTCCCTAAGGTCAGAGCAGAGAAAGCTTATTTGATTTTTACGCTTATGCTAAAACCCAGTCATCTGCTATTCACTGCCATGGGGAAGTGGCACCGAGAGCGTGAACCGTGAGCTTTGCTTGGTCTGAATGGAAGAGCCAGGTTAGGATTGGGTTGTCCTGTAAGGCTGAGGACTGAATGGTCTGAGTCCAGGAATGGCAAGGATTTGGCCATTTTCTTGGTGCCCTCATTGAAGGATTGGGAGGAACCCACGGGTTTCCAAATGCCTTTGAATGCCTGTGAAACAGACAGCTGATATCTCCCTTCTGGGAGAAGGGAGCTGCAGTTTTCTTTTCCAATAACAGATTGCTGTCAAGATCCTCTGAAGGCGATTGTGTTTGATCAAATGGCCTTTGCTCCATTTCTCCCACTGGCTTTATTCATCTGACCCTCGATGTGAAGGTCATCTGGCCACCATGCTTCCCAGTCTCTCCTCTTGGCCCCTTGTTCACTCCCTGCTCATTTTCCAGGCTCACTGAGTGAGTGCTGGTCCCCAGATTTGGTCCCTTTCACTGGACGCCTGGGAAACTTGCACAGTGCCTTGAAGTACCCTGAACACAAGCCAGCATGCAGGAAGCTCTCAGCCCTATTTCTTCGAGTCTTACAATCAAAGCATGTGCGGCTGTCTCCAGCAGTAGCGCCTAATGATCCAATTGCGGTATGCGAAAGACAGCAGTGGTGGCACCAGGTGATGTTTTGGAGACTGGGAGGCGAGATGGGGGGTTTCCTTAACCAGTAACTTGTAGGAAGAGAGCTCCCCCTCAGAGCTGGGATTCACATGTGCTAAGTGTGTGGATTCTAGGAGCATCATTAAACACCCTGAAGAGTGTTCTTGGTGTCTAAGTTCCTTGACTGGGGTTTTCATGTTTATAGACCCAGGCCGCCTTCAGCACTCCTTTTATACTCTCGATGGCATCACACTGTACACAGTGCACGGTGATCACGCCCACTCCACAGTTCCCCCAATCTCCAGTCCTGCAGTCCTTATTCCCAGTTTGTCCCCCTCTCTCATTCTCTCCCTCTCTCTCCACTTCTTCCTTAGTCTCCTGTTCACAATCACAGCCTGTGCATTCATGACCACAATGATCATATTGTGTGTCAACAAAGTGACCTTTCCTCCCCGACCCTGATATTTGCATAGAATGTACCTAGAACATCTTTTCCCATTTTCTGTCACTTTCAGCTTCTTTGTGTGTTTGGATCTGAAGCGTCTCTTTTGTAGACAGCTTGAGTGTGGACCCTGATGTTGATTCTTCCTTTGCTGTTTGTCTCTGTTGTGACTGGAGAGTTTGATTCATTTACGTTTATGGTAATAACCCACAAGGAGGGTCATCTCCCAGTGTGCTGTTTGCTTTCTATGTCTATATTTCCTACATTGTTGTAATTTTCTTTATATAAATTTCTTTTGTACTGAAATGCCTTAACTCCTATTCATATATATATATATATATATATATATATATATATATATATATATATGATAGCTATTTAATTGTGGTTACCATGGGGATTACATTAATACTCTAAAACTTTAGTTAGAGGGGCAAGGGAGATGGCTCAGTGGTCAAGAGCACTGGCTCTCTTCCAGAGGACCTAGGTTCAATTACCAGGTAATAACAGCTCATAACTGTCTGTAATTCCAGTTTCAGAGGATCTGACACTTTCACATATAAAATATATATGCAAGCAAATCACCAATGCACATGAAATAAAAATGAATAAAATTATAAAAAACAAACAAAAACAACCCCCTTAGCCTTTCGTTTGAATTTATAACAACAGTTTAATGGCGTATAAGATTCTGTTCCTCCACTGTGTCTGTGTTACAAGGTTACATTTTTGAACATTGGGTGTTTAGATACATAAACTACTAATTTCAGTGCCTTAATCTCTTAATTTTTGTAGAAAAAGCATTGATTTACAAGACAATGCTACAATAATACCAGGTTTTAGACTAATAATGTTTTAGACGTTTGAGACAGAGTCTTTCTATGTAGCCCTGACTAGTCTGCAACTTGTTATGTAGACAAGGGTGGCTTTGAACTCACAGAGATCCACCTGCCTTTGCCTCCTTAGTCCTGAGATTAAAAGCACGAGCCACCAGACCTGGCTATGCTAACTGTAGTTTTTAACATGGTTAGGTCTCTTCAGTCTTGTAGGGCACAGAAGCTGGGGCTGATGGCATTGACACCACAGAACTGGCTTTTGTAGTTGCCTGAGTGCATATTTTAGTGAGGTCTTTAAACTTTTCTGCAGCTCCCGGTCATGTCTGATGTCCTTTCACTGCATCTGGTCCCGCCTGGTGTCCCTTCCATCCCACTGGAGACTCCTCTACATCAGGACAAGTCTGGTGCTGAGAAATCTGCTAATCGAGAAAGATCTGAATTTGTCTCTTACTTTTGTGGGTCACTTTTGCCAAATACAGAATGATGATATCAAGAAGTATCTATTCTGGGTTTGTTTCCTTGCCTATAGCTTGCAGCCATCGGAGTGATGTGTTGAAGAGTCCCCCAGGCTGGTGCCCCCTGGATGGCTTTGGATCCAACAGGGCCCCTGAAAAATCAAGTCACAACTAGAGGGCTGGAATTTTCAGCCCTGCTCCCTAACCTCTGGGGACCCTCAAAGTGGGCAATGAAGTGCCACTCGCCTGGGGCCATAACTTAAGCATCTTCTTGTCGGTGTCCCTTGTGAATTCCTTTATACTAATGGACATGCATAAGAAATCATGAGTTTCCTTCCTAAGCTGCTCTTGGACGTTAATTGAACCTACAAGGAAATTTTTGGGGAGTCTCTGATTCATAGGTGATCATTTAAAAAAATAGGTGATAATCTAATACTTGTAACCAAGATATGAAATTTGAGGTCAGAGTACAGTGTTAAAGCTTATTAAAACTGGTACTATCTCCCCCCTACCTCCTGCTCAGCCTACCCCCCCCCACCCAACCCCCATCTCAGCACCCCTTAAGGCTGAAAGTTCAGTGGCAAGTGGAAGGGCCCTGTGTTCCACTGCCTCATCCGTAGCTGACTGTTGGCTGGACACATCCCATGTGGGCCCAGTTCCAGATGCCAGCTGCTGTGAGTTCCTGACTTCCATGACCACACCATGCTTAAAAGATCGCACGCTGCAGCCCTTCTTGCTGTCATCCACTCCTTGCATTCTTGCCACCCGCCTTTCCACCGTGTTTTCTGAGTGCTAAGGGTGATATCAATGTCCTGTCAAGGGCTAAGCTGAGCCCTCAACCATCCCTCAAGCTCAGCACTGTGTGTGGTCGTAGACCTCTGAACTCGCTGCTACTCACTGCAAGGAAAGGCTTCACTGATTAATGTAGAGATGATTGCTTATAGGCATCACCTGTCAATAAAAAAGGTGATGGCCAATGAGCTGTGGCCGGAAGTAGGAGGTGGGGCATTGGAAGGAAGAGAGAGGATTCTGGGAAATAGTGAGAGAATAAAGGTGATTCCTGTGAGATGCAGGGGAGGAGGGGAAGGGGGGAGGGAGAGGGAGGAGGGAATTCTGGGAAGAGGCTAAGGAGCAGCAGGCCAGGACTGAAGGAGAGGTAACTAACCACGTTGTAGACACAGAAGAGTTTGATTGGGCTAAATCGTTCTAAGCTAGTCAGAGAGTAAGTAAGAGCTTGTGGCCAAGGCATATATTAATAAATAGTCTCAGAATCATCATTCTGGGAAAAGGGAATGGGAAGAAAAACAGATTTTTCTTTTTTTCAGATTAAGGCTGAGAGGAGCTTGGTCTATGGTATTAACATAGACATGCATCTAACTGCATCAGTTTAGCTAAACAGGGGTATTGTTTCTCCTGGAGCCAAAGACCTCCTTGGCCTTGGAATTTTCTTTAATGGATTCCCAGTACAGGACATGGTACCATCATGTACAGCACAACTGCCTTCCTCATGGTGACCAGAAGGTGAGGAGAGAGCAGGGAGAGGATTGGAGACAGGATGTAGCCTCCAGGGATGGCCTCCAGTTGGGCTTTATCTCCCAAGAGTCCCACCATCCTCCTGTAATCCCCTCAGCTGGTACCCAACTACTTAACACATGGCCTTTGGGGGACATTGCAAATCCAAATCATGATGCTTTTTTTTTTTATCAAACTTGGCATTGAGGTTAGTGGGTACTACAGACCGGGATGGGTGTAGAGACTCCAAAGGAGTCCCTGACCTCTTCAGCCAGGAGAGATAAATGGAATTGTATTCAGGATTGACCTGATGGTTGCGCATAAACTGCCTTCATGTTTGGTTGAAGAAACAGAAGCATATAAAATGAAATTAGACCTAATGGCAAGCTTAGTCCACTTCTGTGTTTTCCAGTCTGGACATCTGTTGAATGACAAAGACTGGATGTCATAGCAAGAAACTTAAATCTAAAGTCCTTTCAGTGTACTGGAGCAGGCAGGAGGAAGTGTGTTCATACCTCAGGGTGGTCACATGAGAAAGTGTGAGGGTAGGGGAGGAGTCAGAGGAAATTCCTCAAGGCTGTATGGGAGATGCCCAGACAGGCAGGGACACTTGACTTGTTACTGGATGCTGGGATCTGAACACCAGTCCTTAACCACTGAGCCATCTTTGCATCCCCAGTGTGACATTCTCTAACTCCCGTGTTAGCTCATCAATGGTGAGATCAAGCTGCCAGCTCAGGGCTATTATGTTTTCCTGGGCATGAGGTGATGGAGGCTTATGCCCAGTTATTGTGTAGACATGCCACTAGACACAATACAATGAATGGAAGGTTTGTGAAACTATAGGAAATGCTAAGGCAGACAACAGATCTACTTCCTTTTTCTAAACACAGCATCCATATCTCTCCAGTGATATATACTACAGTATTTAGCTTGCAGGGCAACTCAGAAACATTTTCCTGTCTCTGTGTTCAACCCTAAAATGGGAATTTTATAGTAAGTCTCCCTCTGGGTATTACATACATAAACAAGATAATTGATGTGTAGCCTTGATTATGTGGAAGTCTGAGTGTGATGATTATTGCTGATGACAGCCTGAGAAGCAACATTCTCCTGTGGATTAAAACGGTTTTAGAGGAAAGGAATTTGTAGAAATCCCTTCATAGAAGCTAATGGAGTGCCCCAGGAATTGGCACCTTACCTATGAAATAATTAGTTAGAGAGAAGTAGCCAGCTCATGGAAAGAGCTGAGGTCTCAAAATTATTTAAGCTAGTAAAGCCCACAGAGAATTCTACAGAATATTCTAGAAGGAGTTAATCAAACTGTATGACCAGGAAACGGGACAACTTCTCTGTTTTAATGAAGACAAATGACTTGCTTAAGAAAAGGAGGATTTCTGGTTGTGTCAGCGTGTTGAATAACCAAGAGGGCTAAGCAATGTGTCATTGGAATTGTGAAGTACATCTCCATATATTCGTATACAGGACTCCTCATTCAGAACACACTTATCCTATCAGATATCTATGCCAAAAAAATCAGATATCATCCAGCCCTTAGCGCCTAGTCCAGCCAGAAGGCTAGAGAGACAGATTGGAATTCAAATTGACTGAGCAATTGTATAAGCTTCCCATAGCTGTGTGACAAAAGACACAAACTCTGTTATTTTGAACCACATACACTCTCTGCCCATTACCAGGTTGCAACTCCCATGCATGGCTTACCCGAGTCTCTGCCCCAGAGCCTCAAAGCACTGTATCTTCACGTGGCAGCTCACCTGGAAAGAATCCTTTCCTTCCTCCCTTGGGTTGTGGGGGGAACAAACAATTTCTTTGTGGTTGTATGACTGGGGGTGTTGATTTTCATTACTGCTGGCTGGGAGCTACTGTCAGCTTCTTACAGACCACCCACCCATGGTTCCTCACAGTCTGGGCTGATTCGAAAAGACGATTTCTCAAATTAAGAAGGGAGAATCTAACCTAATATGGAGACTTCTACGCGCCACCACAGAAGTCGCGCCACCACAGAAGTGGTTCACCCTCACCTCTGCTACCTTCTATTGGTTATAAACAGCTTCATGTCCTTCCCCATCCCCACCCACAGAGGGAAGGGATTACACAGGCCAAGAACAACTGCAGGTGAGTCACACCTTAGAATCTGTCTGCCACAGACACATTCTAGATGCTTCTAAGAAAAGAATACATAAAAGACAAGTGACTTGGGAGGGTTAGCATCCATCTCCCATGTCCCATTGGGCTGCATCGGCTAAGGTGGTGGGTTTCGGTGGTATAATAGGTTGTCCTACATTGGTATCATTATCAATTTTTGGCTCATATTGCATATAATCGTGATAAGAATGACTCAGCAGTTAAGAGCACTGACTGCTTTTCCAGGGGTCCTGAGTTCAATTCCCAGCAACCACATGGTGGCTCACAACCATCTGTAATGAGATCCAATGTCCTCTTCTGGTGTGTCTGAAGATATCAACAATGTACTCACATAAAATAAATAGATCTTTAAAAAACAATAAATGCTATTTTAATTATCAGGAAAGTGAGACAAAGAGAGCATTTACATATATCTTGAGTGCTTTGTTTTAATTTAAAATTTATAATTGTGATTGTAAGGCCAAAGGTCATGAGTTATTATGTCTAGGTTACTAAAGAGCCTAAGACATCTTTGGAGTCCTCCACCTGGAAGCACCTCTAGCCTTTCCCACTCCACAGCCTTCTGTGCAAACACAAGATGAAATGGTGTTTGTGGACTGTGACTGTGGCACATCAACTCAAACTGCCCAACCTCTTCTTTGTGGAAATTTCTGTTTAGTTCAGCCTAAGTTATCTAGTTACATCAGAAAGCTCACTAGCATTCAAAGCTTTGGAAGCAAGCCCAGCCCATTTACGCTAGCACAGAGCTGGAGTAGCTTCCTGGTTGGTTCTTCAAGTTAAGTGCCCAGCAAACCTTTACCCTCCCACCAGGAATACCAGAATCTCTGGGATAAGGAGAACATCTCTGTGTCCCAGCATCCTTTGCCCAGGGTGGAGTGTTCAGGAACGATATGAGATATAAACATGCTGAACCTATTAGTGTCTCTAGAAAATGAGAAATGTCATTCTTTGTGTTTAAGTTTTAAGTTACATGGTGTGTGTGTGTGTGTGTGTGTGTGTGTGTGTGTGTGTGTGTGGTGGTCAGTTGTATCACGCTTGGAAGCAAGTAGCAGATGAGCCATTCATGGCCCTAGTTTTGTATGTATTTTACTGTAATTATTTCTGTCAGAGGTACTGCTATATAACAATCAAAGCAGGGCGTTTAACCCAGCAGCATCCGTCCGTTCGGGATGAAGAAGGACCACATACACTAGGTGTTGCCATGTTGAAGCCTTTCAGCTTGATTTGGTGGGAAGAAGAAGGGGAGAATACAGATGCTAAAACCCCATGTGTGTGATGCATTAGTCAGTCAAGGAACTTTGCCTGGAGGAGGTTGAAGTCATCTGTGAACCAATTCAGGGCTGGGGAGATGGCCCTGTGGTTAAGAACACTGGCTGCTCTCTATTTGGGATAGTTTTCTGGCATCCAAAAGGCAACTCCCAACCACCTGCACCTCCAATCCACGGCATCCGTCACCCTCTTCTGGCCTCTGTGAGCCCCACATACCTGTGGTACACATATACAAATACAGGCAAACATTCATTCGTATACAATAAAAGTAAAATAAATATTTAAAAGAATTCCCTCCATTTGGAAATGGCAAGAAAGAGGTATGGTTAGATGATAGGAGACAAATGTGATGAATGCTCTGTTGTTTCAGTTCCTGGCTGTCTAACACAGTGCTCCTTGAGAGGAGGCCACTGAAATGAAACAAAATAACATTTTATTACATTTCATGTACTGATTTGATGGTAAATAAGGTCTTAACTGATAGTGCGTAAGACTTTTGGGAAATGGCTTTTAAGCTCTGAACCCCTATCCTTAACTATCTCACCGCAAAATATCTAAACCTTCATCTGGATCCTCTTTAATTTGCAGATATTTCCCAGTTTTTTTTTTAAAAGCAACACAAATGAATCCATAGAACCACTTCCCATATCTTCCCTATAATATCATTGTCTTAGTGGAGATGGCAACATATTAAAAGGCCGTGATTCCATGCATTATTAAACACATAAAGTCCTATCCCAGGCAAAAAGCCACCAAACCAATTAGCCATTATCCTTCTCAAAGCACACTGTGTCAAGAGTCAAGTTCATAAATAAAACAGTTTTGTGATATTAGTGTAACGTGAGACTTGGGTCTCAGGTGGCTCTCATCAGACTGCTGGACAAACAGCTTGGGTTGGGAACATCAATGAGAATTTCAGGAGGCAAGAATTCAAATTGCTTGTCATAAACACCACACATGTTTTGCTCAGGTAGCATTTTGAAAGAATTTTACAACTCCACATTATTCAAAAGGACTGGGTTGTTTCCATGTTACCCATTCGTTATGACGTAGTGACCCAGCCCGTGGCTGGATGGCCCTGTTTCTCTCTTTACCACCCTCACTTATATTTTGAGTCTACAGTTGGTTAAGAAATTAGCTATGTAAAAAAAAGAAAAAAAAGCAGCTGTTACCACAGAGATGCAAGTCCCATTAAAATGGCCCCTTGTGGCAGCACAAGAGGACGAAGAGATAGATTTGATGGAGCGGATGCTGCCTCCCACTGATGGAAGGAGATAGGTCCTGAGCATTATGGATCTGTAACAGAATGAGGCTCCTAGTTTTAATGGTCCAATCTCTTTCTTCTGGATTGTAAGGATGAATCCTCACACTTGGGAAGGTTGATAAAGATAAAATATAATGCTGCCACAAAGCTTTATATGATTTGAAAGGTTTACCTGTATTTGACAAAACTGGTTCTTGCTGATAACGCTAAGCATGCTTTCTCAGCCTCGAGATGTGTGGATTTCTATACCACCCTCACTGGGAAACGAGACTTGAGTCAACTGGGGATTTACCAGGATCAGAATTTCATTAAAATGAGCTGATAACACTGGTCTTTCTCTATCACTGTATAATTTGTGATACCCTTAGCAAAATAGAAATGCACACAAGAGTCAGTGCATTTGATCTTATCGCCCGGGACAGAGTGGAGCTATTGAGTGTCCTCTTCCAACAATGCATCACGCCACACCACGTCTCTGCTGGAGCTCGGGGGTAGACTGCAGAGAAGCAGAAGGCTAGGGCAGAATGGTAAGGTACCAAGGCATGGCGGATGGACATTCAGATAAGATGTTCTAGTACTCAGTCTCCAAAGTGTAATGAAGACAAGAAAACACCATGAATTCCATTGCTAGTGTGTGTGTGTGTGTGTGTGTGTGTGTGTGTGTGTGCAGTATTTATTTATTTATTTATTTAAGATAGCAGAAGCCAGGGGCTGTAGAGATGGCTCAGTGGTTAAGAGCAATTGTTGCTATTGCAACGAAACCATGTTCAATTCCCAAATTCTACACTGCCGCCCTCTGTCATCTCCAACTCCAGTTCTGAGGAAATCCTACACCCTCTTAAGGCCTCTGTGGGTGCTGCATTCACATGGTGTGCATACATACACACATGGAGGCAAGCACTCGTGTGTGATATAAAATAAACACATCAGTTCTTTAAAAGCAGAAGTCAGATATTAAACCATGAATATTATCAGAGATACATATACGTATATCTATGGATGAAAGTATGTAAAAACAGGTATACTTTTTATATGTATACATATCTAGATATGATTACAAGCCCACACAGAAACACCTATTTTCGAGTGTAAATCAAAATGCAATATATCGTGACTTCTGCTTCTTATTTAATGTGACATCACAAACAGGCTAATATTAAAAATACTTAGCTAGTGCAACACAGAAGCTGATTTAAGATGCCTGGATAATGTACACAGACCCATGCATTGTGGATGAGTATCCTGATCATAACCATGTCCACCCATTGCTCTTAGGACTTACAACCTCTTAGGACTCAGTGTTCTCATTGGCCCCAAGGTCTGTTCCTTACTCTCTTCTTAATCACTTTAGATGCTTCTACTCTACATGCAATGAGCAAGTCACACATGTTAGAAGATATTTGCACCCACTGAATTATCATTATGATCCCTCATTTTAGTCTGACAGCTGGAAGGAGGGCAGAAGCTCAAAGGAATAAATCACAGATGAATGTGACGTCCACAGGTGTCAGTCTCGTTCCCACACAGTTTGTCTGAGTGGCCCTAACTATATCCCTTGTTAAAGTAGCTTTTCTCTGCATCAGTTTTGCAATCTTCCAAGTGAAAATCCTCCCCGAGTTTGCCAAAAACATCCTCAGAGTTATACAAGCAGCATCTTTTACAAGTGAAACCTCCTGGGCAAGGGGGCTCTGGGTCAAACTCCAGGCTTTGCTAGCTGTATGTTCTGGCAAGTCCTGGCTTCTCTGAGCATTTCTTTCTGTAGGCAGAAGCAAGGTTTCCCTGATCATGATGGGATTACCTGGTAGATATGGTGGGGGGTGAGGAATCTGATCCAAATCATTCCGGGGATGGCAAGAATTATTACTTAGTGTGATGCTTTGTATATGCTTAGCCCAGGGAGTGGCACTATTTGGAGGTGTGGCCTTGTAGGAATAGGTGTGGCCTTGTTGGAGGAAGTGTGTCACTATTGCTGTGGGCTTTAAGACCCTCATCCTAGCTTCCTGGAAGCCAGTATTCTGCTAGCAGCCTTCACATGAAGATGTAGAACTCTCACCTCCTCCTGTGTGATGCCTGCCTGGGTGCTGCCACGTTCCTGCCTTGATAATATTGGA
Source organism: Mus minutoides (assembly GCA_902729485.2). Taxonomy (NCBI): domain Eukaryota; kingdom Metazoa; phylum Chordata; class Mammalia; order Rodentia; family Muridae; genus Mus; species Mus minutoides. The sequence continues at coordinate 862,264 of LR749923.1, forward strand.
CTGAACCTTTGAACCTGTAAGCCAGCCACAATTAAATGTTGTCCTTTATAAGACTTGTCTTGGTCATGGTGTCTGTTCACAACAGTAAAACTTATTGCCACACTGACAATGTGCCCTTAAAGAAATCCTACAGGTTTACACCACTCCTTCCATTGGGGTACAAGAGCTCTCATCTCTACATAATGACCAGTACTTGGAAGTTTTATGTTTCGATAACCTCTCAAGCTTTAAAAAAAAGGGGGGGTCACAAATGAGTATTAGAATTCAGTTTGATTTTAAAAATGGCAATGCTTTTTATTTCAGCGATGGCCTATTTAATGTCCTTCAAAGTCTCTACCTACTATGAAGTAATGGGGAATACCCAGAGGCCTTCAGACGCCATGTCCTCACTGTGACCACTGCAGGCTTCCAGCATATCTCATGTCCCAGAGGAAATGGCCTCCCAGAATCCTGGGAGGAAGGAATGTGATCCTGAATGCTCACTAAGGCAGAATCACCTCCTGACCTGTTCTTGGGTGGGTTTCCACGTACAGATTAAAATTTCAATAAATTATCAGTCTTAGAATGAAATAGGAAAGATACCTGTTGGATATAAAATTAGTCAACAAGAACTCAAAACTCTCAAAAACAGGTCCAGGAGATCAATTTAAACAGATGAGATTCTAAAGAGACACAAAACCCAGCCACAATGTCCGATAGAGTCTTGCCCCTGGCTGGTGGCACAGGCGTCCCGTTACAGCGGATTTAGCACAACCTGCTTGACTCTGCTGCCTGCTGTGAGTGGCTGTGCACACACAGGATCCCTCAAGTGTATGTGGAACACCTGGACTGAGGGGAGGAATCCTCTGAAGTAGAGGTTACAAAAAAAGGCCGGGCTAGGGAGATGGCTCAGTCAGCACATTGTAGCTCAAGCACGGATACCTGGACACTCATCCCGGGACTCATGCACAGAAGCTCACGGCTGACAAACGTTTGTAATCCCAGCACTGAGGAGTAGCATCATGGTGGGGCAGGGGTACGTGCCTGTGGCTCTCAGAGCGCCAGGCCAATGAGGGACCCTATGTCTAAAACAAGATAGATAGCATCTGGGGAAGGTTGGCAAAGGTTGTCCCCTGGTCTTCCCAGTTGTGGCTTCTAAATCTGACCAGTAAGAAAAACAAATTAGATATTTAAACAAGTAGCATCATATTTATCCAGGAAAGTTAAAGTGTGAAAATATCTCAGGAACAAATTTTGGTTTATAAGCCCATAAAGTAATATTATTATGGCCTCTAAAACCTATGCGAATGTGATCCCAGAGTCCTTGATTCAAGGGCGTGAGGAAAGCGACAAGTAGAGCCTAAGTCATCGCTTCTTTATCTGATCCATGGAAGTGAAAGATAACAGGTACAGCTTCATTGACCTGTAATTTTAAATTGTGCCATCTCACATCTAGTATGCTTGTTATGGTAACTGTATTTATTATGACAGGCTTATTTAATGTTTATAACAATGAGAAGTTTTCAGACAAGTGCACCAGCTTATTTCTTATAAGGAAGTGTGGAGGCGAATATTTCCTGACTTTTCTATGTGACTCAGAACGTGACCCTTGACTTTTGGCCATTCAGCAAGAGTCTCTTGTTGGACTCCTGTGCTGGCTCTCTGGTTCTCGCCTGTGCTGGCTCTCTGGTTCTCACCTGTGCTGGCTCTCTGGTTCTCACCTGTGCTGGCTCTCTGGTTCTCACCTGTGCTGGCTCTCTGGTTCTCACCTGTGCTGGCTCTCTGGTTCTCACCTGTGCTGGCTCTCTGGTTCTCACCTGTGCTGGCTCTCTGGTTCTCACCTGTGCTGGCTCTCTGGTTCTCACCTGTGCTTCTTATGAACACTGATGATGCTTGCATTTCAGCTGAGCTTAGAAAAGCCCAGACTCCCTATGGACCGCCACAGAGCTCTGCTCTGCCCATCCCCGTAAGCTCTGTTTCTTCAGCACTCAGCAAACCAGGCGGATGCTACTTTGTTTCTTGTTCTCATTGATTAAGTAACCTCCTGGCCCATCAGCAGAAGTACCTGCCCAAGGCTTTGCCATGTAATTTTGCCCACATATCTGTGTCATTTCCAGAATAGAACAAAAAGACTTTCTTGTGGGGCAGGATCACACAGGGGACAGGAAGCATATTTTGTTTCCAGTCCTGAGAATGAACTCCCTAAGTCTTCAGTACTATTACTCTGGGATCACATCATGGAAGTTCAGAGCAGGGACTTGGAGTCCCAATTCCTTAAGAGAAGTTCCATCTGGGGTATTGTGCTGATACTTGCAGTTGGTGTTGACAGCTTTGGCCCTACTAGGTGTTTGTGTGTGTGTGTGTGTGTGTGTGTGTGTGTGTATGTGTATGTGTGTGTGTGTATGTGTGTGTGAGTCTGTCTGTCTGTCTGTTTATATGAGTATTTGAGTGTGTAGGGGTATAAAAATGTATGTAAGGGTGTGTGCATCTGTGTATATGTAAGGGTATGTGTGTTTGTAGGAGTATGTGTGTGTCTTGGGGTTTAAAGTATATGTGTAAGGGTATGTGTGTATATATGTAAGGGCGTGTGTGTAGGGTTATAAGTGTTTATGGGGTATGTGTGTTGTTTAATCTCTGTGTATATAGGGGTGTATGTATGTATCTGTGTATGTAGGGGCATGTGCGTTGTTTGCGCACATTTGTGTGTGTGTGTGTGTGTGTGTGTGTGTGTAGGGGTATGTGTCTGTGTGTAGGTGTGTGTGTGTGTGTGTGTGTGTGGTATAGTGTACATGGTATTAGAATACGTAGGGCAGCATGGCCCTCCCCGCACAGAGATCAGCAGAGTCTGGCGATTTGATCTCCCACAATGAGTAGTTTGGCTTCCCATAGAACATCAGTGACCTTAATCTCAGTTTATGTGCTTCTGGCTTGTTGGGTTAAATATTGCCCAAAGAAGGCATCATGATTTTCACAGGCTGCATAGATGCCGAAGAGAGCAAAATCATGCTTGATGCTTTACCAAATGGATATTTAATGTAAAGTTAAGCAGCGTTTTCTTAAAGGAAGCTCGTCTGTATTCCTGTGTGTAGGCACCACACTGCCCCAGCATTTTAAGTGAAATAGCAAGCATTATTTGGAGGATGAAAAGGTCTGAGTGTAGGGTCTCTTCTTTGGTATTGTCATGTGAGAGGCGAGCGCTTACATGTCGGAAGCATGAGCAGGATGCTTGTGTTGTGTATGGGAGCCTGTGTCAGCAGCCAGCCAGACTGTACATAAAGCTCGCTCATTAACAAAACTGCCTCTCACTCTCAGTTCACAGAGACAGCTCATTTTCTCAGGCCTGTCTATGACACGGGGCTTCCATTCTTGCTATCCCGTTGAAGTCTGACAAGCAGATGAGGACCTTTTTAGTCACAAGGGCTACACTGTCACACCCGCAGGGAAGAAGTGTGCTTCTGAGAACATCTCAGAGGTGCTAAGAGAACAAGTGTGAGCATGAACATCCTGCATCCGAGTTCTTATTGGCTGGCCGGTAGCCCGAGCTATGTCGAGTACCTCTCTGTCAAGGGTCTTGTGAATATTTGGCTACAGGAGCCTGTAGATGTGTTAGAAACAGCTCAGCAGGAGCTGCAGGAGTGGCTAGCCAATGGGAAAGAAGCAAAGGTCTTATGTGAATTGCCTGGAAGGGAGACAGAGTGTGGGTGGCAAGGAATCTCAGTGTGAGAGCCAGAGTTAGAGAGAGCATCCACCAAAGCAATGGATGAACCAGAGAAGAGAAGCAAGTGGGGGGGGGGGGATGCAGAAAGCCTTTTAAGGGAGGGTTTGTTTACCAACTTTGTGGATGGCACTCTCCTACCACAATTAACTACTTCCACAAGAGCTCCTACCGGAGACAGTACTGAATGAGCAGAAACTTAGCTCCTACTGAGGGATCCAGCAGCCCTGGGTTCTGAGTAAACCCCACATTGGGGGAACCAGGGTGATGCTTATAGACGCCTGACTTTGAGAGTCCTGTGGGGTGAAGGAAGTCCTGGAGCTGAATGTTTTTAATCATTTGATGTGGAGCCTCTAAAAACCCTGCATGCATTACAATTACACACAAGTGCTAATGATCTCTGACTCTTTTTCCTACGGAGCCCTGTCACCTGGCTGCCCCTGCTCACCCCCAACCAGAGTCTCCCACATTGAACAGGCAGCCGCAGCTCCCAGGTGCAGATAAACCTGAGTGAGGCTCCCATTCAGTCGGAATGAAAGAGATGCACGAAATCCTGGATACTCAGTCAGCCCTGGAGGGTGCTGGATGGTTTCCTTCCAATTAGGTGTTTGTCTCTCGCTGTTGTTGTTTGGTAAAATAACTCTCCGAAACAGCTTTCTTTGCCGAGCAGTGTTGAGACAAAATTCTTCTCTCAAGCATGGCAGCCATCCTAGGCTTGAATCAGGAGGGATTGGGTTCACTATTTCACAAGGCTTTTTCTTCCTCGTGTGTGTGTGTGTGTGTGTGTGTGTGTGTGTGTGTGTGTGTGTGTGTTGAGGGGGACTAGAAACAGGATAAGGTTAGGTGCATGCTGGCCTGCAGTTCAGCTTTTGCACATGCACCAAGAGCACTTGGACTCTAAGTCTTAGAGAATGGTAATTGAGGGTCAGTCAATATAGTCCTAGGAACCACCATGTTGGTGTGGGGAGGTGCTACCCAGGGACTGAAGAATAGCCTTTTGTATTTCATTGTGCTTTCTTGCTCTCTAAGCAAAGGACATTGAGAACAATCAGATCTTGAACTGGTGACCAAGAATCCAGCCTGACTTAGGGACTCTTGTTCTAAAAGCTGGTGGGCTGGCCCCAGGCAGAAAAGAGAACCAAACACGAGGTAACTTTTTTCTTCATTTGTTTCTAAGGCGGTGTCGGTAGAAGGGCGTGCAATGTGTGTGTGTGAGACCAGAGGATGACTTGTTGGGTCTCTTGCTCCTCCATGTGGGTTCCAGGAATCAAACCCGAGTTCTCAGGTTCAAGTGCCTTCCCCCACTGAGCTATCCTGCCAGTCTCTCTCATTTAAAAGCAGCTTCCTTGGGCAGCCAAATCACTCAGCAGGTAAAGGATAAAGCCACCCAATGCCAAGCCTGATCACCTAAGTGTGATTCCTGGTCCCACACGGTGGCAGAGGGAAATTAACTCTCACAAGACCCATGACCTCCACAAGTATGGAACTGACAGACAAATGTAATAAAACGGCTTCCTGAAGAGGCCATTGCCGTTCTGCTGATACCTCCTAAGTCACACCCTAGCCACCAGCTCCCCACTAACCATGAGCTGAAGCTCTGTGTTCCATTGGGACAGAGGCACTGATATATAAAGATAGGAATGGGAACTCTCACACAACACAGACCCACCGTCCCTGCCCTGACATGTGGAGACAGATGACAGGATGGTAGCCTTGTAAAAACAGCACCTACTAGGAGGAATCCCTCTCTGGTCCTCATAGACTTTCCATGTGATGATAGGCAGGTCGCCTCAGGGTTTACCAGGGGCTCTGCTCTAAAGCATGGATGTGTGCTGTGTCTTCTGTCCTGAAAGACAGTGTCCACGCAAGGCCAAAACCATCCATAATTTTAGCTCTTTGAAACTGAGTGCATCAAGAGTGGATACACTTTGACCTATGAATAGAAAGCATGCTTAGGAAATTGAAGCATTTAATAAATAATGCTTTATTAAAGTTAAAATTAACAGATTCGTCAGACCCAATACTTTGTGGGGAATTATATGTTGGGACTGTCCAGTATCATCTTCTTTGGGAGTCTTGACTCTTGGTAAAATTAATATTCTAATTTATTATAATAAGATGCAAATGCACACTCAAGCTTCAACTCCACCAAGGAGAAAATGACAAAGAGAGCTCTGGACCGAAACGTTGTTTATCTTCATTAAAATCTGAGCACAAGGCTGGAGATCGGGTACAGCGGTTAAGGGGACTGGCACCTCCTGCAGAGGACCTGGGTTCAGTTTCCACACCCACATGGCGGCTCACGACCAGTTCCAGGGGATCTCATGCTGTCTTCCTGCTTCCAGGGGCACTGCATGTAGTGCACAGACGAACGGGCAGAATAGCATGTAGACACATAAAGTGGAAATTAAAGTGTATAGAGAACCCTTGGACAGTTTAGCGTGATGTGAGAGGGAGCAGGGCAGCTGCCTGGTGGCTATCCTGTGCAGCTGTGGTGAAAACCAGATTCAGGGAAGCCTTCTGATTAGCCGACTGGTTAGTGGGTGCCCTCTAAAAATTGTTAATAATTTGGAACAAGGCATCCATTCTTTTTATTCTCTGCTGACCCCGCCAATTGTGTAGCAGTCCTGTAAGAGAGAAGAAATGGTATTTTTTTTCTAGATTTCTCTCTGTGTTGATTCATTCTTCCTTCCAGTGTATCTCTCTGTGTGTTTTCTGTGTGCCAGGTACTCTTGTAGGCACTTAATTTTATGTCTGTGACATGCTTGCATTGGTGGCAAAAGAATCCTTTTCTTCATCCCTTATAAATTTTTTTTCTTCAGTGACTTTCTCTTGTTGGTGTTTCTCATGTGTTTGGGTGAGGGTCTCTCTAGGTCGCCCAGTGTTTACTGGGCTCAGCCATTCTGCTGTGAGAACTTGTTTAGGATTCTGAGAACAGAGTGGGGAAAGACATTGTTTAGCAAATCCATACCATGGGGTGTTTATATCAGAGTCAAAATGCCTGTGAGTCTGAACTCTCCAGCCTTGCTTGCTTTCTTGTTTTGAATCTCATTTGGTGCTCATCAGTCCTCAATGTTAATAGCCTCGTAGGTGGGTATTCAAACGTCTTTATGGTGCTCAGTCTCTAAAAATTGCTTCACCTTCAATTGTGTTTAATCTATAAAGCTCTGTTTTATTAATCTACTATTTTTCTGATCACTGGTAATCTTGTGTGAATGGGATGTCTTGGGAACCAAAGGAGTAGCTCCCACACCACTCTGCAGAACAACGTTTACTCCCTTAGAGAGAAACATTGCTGGGGAAATGAATGATCAGGGATGAAAGTAGCTGTGGATTCTCTCCCAAAGGTTAGGATGCTGAACAGTGAACAGCGAACCGCGAATCTAAGAAGAAGATCAGTGGAGTCAGTCTTAGGTCCAAAGACCCTTGTGCCTCGAAGGTGTCTCACGACATTGGTAAGAAGCAAATGTCCCTTTCCCTGGTTCCTGAGATTGAAATCACAAAACATAACGGTTGGCTGTGCTCCGCCTCCGATAAACCGTAGACCCAAATCCAGGTCTTGCTCATCATGCTTTCCTAGATGAGTTTGGCTCCGAGGTGCTGGAAATGCAGACATAGCGCAGGGCACAGAAGGCACGCTGTAGGCTGCAGGTGCAGAAAGCCGTCTGATTTCTCATCAGTTAGCAAAACAGTGTGCCTTTAAGGTAACAGTTGTTTTTCCTCTCCCCCTATTCTCTCAGTCCTTCTTGGCTCTGTCGGTCCATTTGTCCCAGCTGTTTTTATACCACCTGGAAGTGGCAATATGCCCCGGCATTTACTCAGCAGTATGTGGTGTGTTGGATATACAGGTGGACTTTTAATGTCTTCTCTTTACCTCTGAGATGATCAAGAAACCAATTCACTGAAAAACAAGAGACAGGAGGGTCCTGTGGCAATTTGAACACTCCTGTTTACGCTTTCCCCCTTGAGAAATTCTTCACACCATTTAAGCCTCAACATTAAAAGGAAGAAAAAAGAAATCTAGCGAGCCGTCAGAACCAGATCCAGCCTGCATGTTCTTTTAGTGGTGCTAGTCACGGTTATTCATACTGAATTATACAATTCTAAAGTATTTTATGCCGTGCAAATGTGGTTTAGTGTACACTGCAAAAAAACACATGATAAACCCGTAAGAGTCCAGCCAAACTGCATACCGCTTTGCAATCTAGAATTGCCCTCAATTTGCTTAATGAGTCTCTTGCTCTTTATTGATTAGAGACTTTAATTTGCCTTTCAGCGCAGCTCAGACTGTTCACCTAACACCCACACAATCTGACGTGAGACAGGGATTTCCCCTTCACAGTATTATAGAACTTGACTGGTATAAATTGAATGGCTGGTTCCTTTGTCCCAGTGAGGCAAATGGTAATTATTTATGGCCAGGATTTTGTGAAAATTAAATTCCCAGAGATTTATGTTCTGCAGGGATTAACTCTTTGCAGTCAGTACGAAATGCCTTTGCCCTGTGAGCAATTTTCCAGTCCCGAGTTGAAGCTCCTCCCCCATCCATCCCCCACCTCCTACCCTTCCCCCCACCCCCCACAGGCTCCTTGCTGACAACCATGCGGGCTCTTCACGCCTCAGTTCCAGTATTGGCCAGTAACACGTTCATTAATCAAATAGATAGCTTGAATGTAAGTATTTTAAGTCTTATATGTATAAGCCAGGTCTCAGAATCATATTTGTGAGCCTTGAAATATATCACTGTTCCATTCATTTTAGAAAATTACAATCTGAAAACAACGTAAGACCAGAATTCAACATTATCTCTGTAATTGCAAGCCTAAAGTTTATATTATCTGAATACAGAAAACCTTGGGTCTGCATTCGTTCTTTAAATAATGAGAGGTGTACTGTGCGGGGCGGGGGGCCTCTCACTTTTGGAATGTGTGGGCTAATGGGTAGAGAAACATAAATATTTATGGGTGATTATAAAGAAAAGGGTTTGGTTTCATTTGCCCCCAGGGGAGGTGGAATTGTCCCTCCTTCCATAATTACCGTCATTTTCCATCTGAAGCTTTTCTATGCACAAATAGAGAGGAAAATAGGCTCACTCCATTGTAGTAGCCGTTAGACAACACATGCTCCCATTCAAATCTTTGCTTCAGGACGGTAACAAAGGGGTTGTCGATGCTCTGTGTAAACTGGGGGCGTGTGGCATTAGAGGGCTGTGGTATCTCTGGTTTTTCTGTTGATTGTTGGATGTATTGAACTCACTAATGATTGCCTAGGTGTGAAACAATAGGTTCCACTGATAAAAATGAGCTTTTGCCTGTGAGCATCTGGCAAACAGCTACTGCCTGGAAACACGCAGTCACATATCTGTGGCCTCAGTAATATATTTCATTTTTGTTGTCATTGAAACAGAAGTTGACTCATTTCTTCCTGTGGAATTGAAGCATCTCGTTTAAATATCACCCATATTTCAATCTACTTTATTGAAGCATTATAGCTGTCCCCAAGGCGCTGAGGTCACCAGCCACAGGCAGTTACATGTTCTTTTTGTGTTTTGAATGGATTTGAAATGGACAGTCCCAACAGAAGCATGAAAAAGAAGCAGAATTTACTATAACTGAACTTACCTTGGTCACTGGTCATTCCTATTGATGGCAAAGAGTGAGACTTCTCCCCGTCAAGGAAGCTCAGTGATTGGCGAGTTGAAAATATTTTCTTTGGGGAATTATCCAATGACATTGACAATTTCCTGTCATTTCAGTGCAGACTTCAAAGGCGCTGAATGTGTCATTGCCCCTAGTGGGGATGCTTGGGTCTCCCCTTCCTCCCAGTCCCTCCTCCTCTAGCACTTGGCTCCATGGAGGCCTTTGTGGCTTGGTGATGGGAGCTAGGGTACCCACTCCTGCTCTTCCTCCTACTGCTTGGTCGGCTGTCAGCCTTTCTCGTCACAGAGCCCCATCATGGAGACCTCTGTTTTCTTTCCTGCCTGGTGGCACCCGGTGCTACTCCCATGGTGTGGCTTAGTGGCTTAGTCCACTGGAGTAGTGTCTGTAACAAAATCCCTTAAGCTAATTAACTTATAAACAAAAGAAATGCATTACTTACATTTCCAAAGCTGTACACTCATAGTTCTTACAGAATCACTTGGGAAGGAGGACCCTCAGCTGAGGACTTGCCTCTGACAGATGGGCAGGTGGGCATGTCTGTAGTATACAGACATGCATGCATATACATGCACACCAAGACACAGATGCATGTGCCCATGCACATAAATGCTTGCATCCCAAACTTTAAAATTCGGATGCAAGCATTTTATAATTATCAGGGAAAATCTGAACAAATATTTGTTTTATAGTATTACTCTATACTTTTTTTAAAAAACAAAAAACAAAAAACAAATCCTGCAGGTTTTCATAGACTTCCAATTTATTTCTCCATTAACTATTTAGCAAAGCAAGTCCCTTTTATCTTAAAGTAGCTGTAGGAATTTTCCCCCCGACTTAGAAGTTTTATGGATGGGTTATAAATAAACTCTATGAAAAACTAGTAACAGTTGCTGTGTTCTTAAGTCACTGCTACTATGTGGGTGTTGAGAGTGGATGGGATTTATCTCAAATTCAGAAGATAAATTGTGTTCAGTAAAGAAAGAACTTGTTCAGCGCTAAATTTGGTTCATCAACTACTATCTTTGGTTGATTTCCAAGAGGATTTTCTTTGAAACAAAACAAAATAAATTAAAGAGGGCAGTAGTGATGTACACTGTTAATCCCAGCACTTGGGAGGCAGAGGCAGGAGGATCTCTGTAAGTCTGAGGCCAACTTGGTCTACAGAGTGAGTTCTGGGAGAGCCTCGGCTACAGTGTCTCTCAACCACCATCCCCACCCCAAATTAAAGAAAGGTGATTATTTTTATTTTGCTGTGTCTTTGTTTTTTATTTTTTAATGGCTTTTGATTGTTTCTCTGTAAACCCTTTATTAGGGGAGTAGATTGCTGAGCTGTCTTTAGTGTGCCAGAGGAAAGGAATGGGTGACTAATCTCAGCTCGCACAGTCAGAAGCCTCATGAAGCCCACAGCCCAGTTAGCCGCTTCACCTCAGTACATCGAAAGGAGGAGCACCAAAACAGACAGAAGCTCAGTATTGGTTTTTATTCCCAGCACAAGTATCATAGAAACAATGCAAGACAAATGTCTCTACAAAGGGATGAAGAAGCAAGAACAACATTATGATTCACTCAAAGGAAATAATTTGGGGCCCATACTAGCCAATCCTAAGGTGTTTAGCTCCCTCTATCTGGAAAAGTAGTACATGCAGTTTTTCCAAGGAATTCGACTTTATAGGCACATTTGGCCATCTGTCTAGGCGTCCTTTAATACGTGGACAACCACTCTATAAGTTCAGAATCCAACTGAGAAGCAGCTTCATTTATTTCCACTTGTTTTTATGTGTAGACAGCATTGTGCTCCTTGCAAAATCACTTACCTTTACTGCTATAGGTGAGGCAATTTTGTTCCTTTTTACAATTTAACAAACTTAGACCAATTTAGTCTAGGTGTCTCTCCTTTTTTGGAGGGGAAAGGGGCCAATAAACTGGGAACGACCGGTTCCAGAAAGTCACAGCAACGTTTCTGGGCCACAATAACTCTGCTTGAGCCCTGTTTCCTTAGCACCGTGTATCCCTGCCTAGTCCTAGTGGTGACAGGTGCCTGCTGATGGGACCATATTTACTCAGGTGATGAGAGCAGATGATTGTCTTCAAGAGCCAGCAGTATAGTGAATGGCAGGAAGTGACCTGAACCACTGACACCTGTGGGGCTGAGACCCTGAGTTGGCCTCAGGAAGGAACATCGATATGGGTGGGTTTAGCATGGATCTGTAGAAAGCTGTCTTGCTTGTTTGTTTGTTTGTTTGTTTGTTTGTTATGGGAGAGAGGTCATGTGTGTGGAGGCCAGAGGACAACGTGCAAGAGTCAGTTCTCTCCTTCTAGCATACGGGTCCTGGGGATTGAATTCACATCATCGGCTTTGGCAGCAAGCTGCTTAGCCAACTTGTTGGCCCCAAAGGTTGGCTACTTAATGCTGGTGCACCCAGGCTGTGCTGGAGCCTTGTTGGTCTGAATCCCAAAGGATTGGCTTTGGAGAATGAGCCTTCCTGTTGGCGCGCAACACAGCTTTAGTGGTTTTTGAGCTTTATGTTCGTGATTAATGGATCAAAACAGAATAAATATTACCCTGGCTGGCACTATCATAATAAAATTCATATGAACGATTTTAATGTGTTTTCCAGTAAAATGAAATTGCTTTCAAAGGTATTTTGGAATTTCTGGTATATGTGGAACTTTTACAAAAACATGTGCCTTGTGTTTTTAATCTAAAAACTTTCCTTGCACATTTTTGCTCATGGTAAAAATAGGGCCAACTCTCTCTTGCATTTTGTTTCCATGCTCCCGAGACACGGGCCACACCGCAAGTGTATCTTTAGTGAGTACAGTGATTACATCATAAGCAATTACAGGACTGTCCCAGCCCACCCTTGTCTCTGCTCATGGTGCTTAACTGATATGCTTGTCTCTTTTCCCTTGGGCTCCCCTCCCTGGGGGCTGTGATGGGTACATTTTTCCAGATTTTAATAATCTCCAAGGAAGGTGCAGATGACTGTGGCTCTCGCAGTGGACTTAACCTGAGGGGAATTTCTGCTGAGACCCAGACTTTACAATCATATCTACCTCCGTCTCTCCCTTCCCTTTCCTCTTCCCCAGGGTCCCCATCACTATCCCTTCTTTAAAGACATCTTGGCAACCTAATTTCAACCCAGCCCAAACTGGGCTGTCCAGCGTGAGCTCTGCATAGACTCTGCCTACGCTGGCTTCTGATCCCTGCTAGACTGCAGGTGGTGAATGCTGTCGAGAAGTCTATGCAGAGTATACTTACTATTTATGTGTGGTGTAACATAGGTGCTGGCATAACTTGGAAGCAGTTTCTCCAGGTGAAGTGTGTTAACTCATCCTAAGTCCTCCCAACCATCACTAGAAGGCACCAGCCATCTCCTCCTCTATAGTGACTTAGAATTGGCTCGCAGCACACTGGAGTCCAGTGAATGTTTCATGAGAACATACTCTGTGTCAGGGTTTTGTTTAGATTCTTTTTCTTTTCTTTCTTTCTTTTTTTTTTTTTTTGTTTTTGGTTTTGGTTTTTCGAGACAGGGTTTCTCTGTGTAGCCCTGGCTGTCCTGGAACTCACTTTGTAGACCAGGCTGGCCTCGAACTCAGAAATCCACCTTCCAAGTGCTGGGATTAAAGGCGTGTGCCACCACTGCCCAACTTCTTGTTTAGATTCTCGAGGCACAAAGCAAGGAGGAAAAGGTTCTGCCTTTCTAGAGCTTACTTCTAGAAGATATGGGCAAATACAAGAAAATGCATGTCCATGGGTGATAAATAATGAAGAATTGAAAAAAGATAGGAAATCAGAAACACGGAGTAAGCTGGAAATTAAAATTGGGTAGATGGTTGGATTTAGCAAAGATTTGGAAACGATAATGGAGTTGACAGAGCTTGTTTCTGGAGGACATACACTGGAGTTAAGGCAATCAACACACTAAGGAAGCTCAATGCACTCTGGGAGTATCCCTCAGGCCAGTGTGGCCACGGGTATGAGCCCAGGTGAGATGGCTAGAGATGGGCTGCAGGGGAATATAGCCTCAGGCTTGGGAGCCATGGCTACACCCTTAGGCCTTACTCTGAGTGCACTATGAAGCTAGGAGAAATTTTTGAGCAGAGACTATAAGCAAGGAAATTTCACATCCATTAATATGTTGGTAGAGGCGAGTGTAGCCACTCAGTAGGGCCATTGTAGTAATACAGGCCAGATGTGATGATGAATCAGACTGAGATCGAGTGGGCAGGTTAAGGACTGTGTTTGGGGGCTGAGGAGTCCCAGTTCTCAATGGAACTGTTAATTGGTAACTGTCCATTAGACTTTCAAATGCACAGGGAGTGGAAGAGCCTTGATGTTCAGAGGAGAAATGGAGGTGGAGAGAAACAGCTGAGCCCTGGGAAATTCTACTTGGCTGAGGCCAAGTGGGACAGGTGGAACAGCACTGCCATGGTTGGCTTTCCCACTCAGACCCACAAACAGCTAGGGTGGGAATCCATACCTGAGACCCTCTGTGAAGATGTCCTCAGAGGCTAGGGACATCAAAGACAGACCTTCACTACTAACATATTCCTGTCTGCTGACTAACTGCACTGATCTCTTGCTCTTTTAAATGGCTCCATCATATATATAAATACCATCACTGGTATTTATCATGCTTGTAAGAGGCTCTAAGTTTCAACCTCAATCAGAAAAAAGAGTAACAAGATGTGCGTGTCTTAACACATATGTTTAATACATGTGTTTAATACTTTATATATACATATACACACATATATATACACATATATGTACATATACATATATATATACATGCATGTAGATATACATACATAATCCATGTGTATCTTTTAAGACATTGTGTGTATATGTGATTTGTGTATATATATACATGAGTATATATGTATATATATAATTTATTTATGCATAGATATGTAATTTATCTCCCAGTGGAGGTAGCCCTTAAGTATAACCCTTCCTCTGGACTGAAAAGTTTCTTCAGTGCTAACCCATTTGAAAGTGGTTTTGCTTTCTTCTGTTAGGATGGGCTGAGTAGTTATATACCATTCTAAAATGTTCAAGTCCTGCCTCACAGTGTGATGGTGTTTAGAGGTTATTGTGTTTGGATGTCAAAAGGGGGTACCCCATGGTGGAATGAGTGTCCTTGGAAGAAGAAAAGGTGGCAGAGCTCTGGCTTCCCTGAGCCATGATGTGGTACAGTGAGATACCCCCCTCCTCCGGTCATCTGCATGCCGGCAAGGCTGACCTCTCTAGGACCGGACTCCGCCAGTCTTGGGTGTTCAGGCTCTGAGACTCTGAGAGGTGAGTTTGTGTGGAATACGTATGCATTCTACTCTTCTGTAGCAGCCAGGGGTGATGTAGGTATTCACAGATGCTAATAGCAGACTGCACATAGCTGACAATAACTTTGCATGGACTTTTAATATGAAAGAGAGCTTTTCACATATTAACTCAACCCTGACTGTGAATCCAATTTCAACCTACTACTCAAATAGAAAACTGGAGTAAGGGCTGTAGCATGCTCCTTGCCTTTCTAAACTAACTCTTAGCAAAGCTGGCTTCAAACCCAAGCAGTTTGCAATCTGAGGCCCACATGCTGCGCTGTCTATGGTGAGCCCTGTACTGGGAAGCTGGCTTGGGAGATGGTGAGTCTCAGAAGTCATATGGCCTTGGCGGTGATTCCCTGCAAAGTTCAGGAGGTCACCCTGGAAGGCACGGGTCTGAGTGACAGTGTGCTAGCTTGTGCTGATGTATTCGCTGAACTGGGCAGAATGCAGATGTTCCTGGCAGTGTGTTCTAATGCACACTCTGTGAACCTCAAGCCTGAATTTCTCCTGTGTGTGCCAGACTGTGCACACATCCTGGGGGTTGTCCAGTGCCTGTGTTCTGGCACTCTGTCAGCAAAGAGCTGCTTTGTGGGTGTTTCTGGTAATCCAAGTAGAACTAGACCCCCATTTACTCTGACCTGTACTGTTGTTGCAGTGGTTTTTAGCAGTGATGTAAGCTCCCATTGCAACCCTGGGCAATCCCATTCCAGTGACTCACCTTGAGAAGATACCAATTGTTGGCCTTCTGGTATAGGCTCTGACTGCAGAACAGCCATCAGAAACAGCATTCAGACAAGCAGCCACGTCATCTGCCTGTCATTTTAGTGTATAGAGCCATTCAGGAGGAACAAAGTCACCTGATGCTGTCATATGGCTGTGTGGCAGGCAACACCCAGGAGTTTGTGGACAGTGTGCAAGTCTGCTGATCAGACTCTCATATTACTTGTTTGTCTGAAGTGTCCCCATCTTTAGCCTCCTCGGTTATCCAGGACACCTAGATTGAGTTTGAGGGTGTCTTTTTGTCTTAAAGCAAGCATTCAAAGTAACAGAAAAACATCTGAAAGAATGTCAGTTCTTGGTCACTTCGATGTTGCACCGTTGGCAATAGGATTTTCAAGAATTGCTTAAACCAGGGGCTCCCTGGGTCCCTAGCTCAGAAAGATTATTTAAAAAGCAATGTTGAAAGTTGTTCAACAGACCTGATGATGAGAACAGATTCTTAAGCTTGTCTCCTAGGTAACAAAGATGCTCCCACTCTGACAGCTACAGTAAATACCCACAATCCCTTTCTGTTACCCAGAAAGTTCTTTTGCAGGGTTTGTAAAGGAAGACAGACGATAATACAAGTGCCAGGCTGGGAAATAGACGATGAGCTGCTGGGTCCAAGAGACTCTCCGGACTCAGATGGGAGCAGGACAAGACTCCCTAATCCTCTTACCAAATGCTAGCCATGGGCTACCCTGGGGTATCTAGCAAATTGTCTGTTCCTTGGCTCAAACAAACTTCAAATTAGGCTCAGGGAGGAAAAGTAAGTTTCTTTGTGTCTCTTACATTGGGCTGGGTATGGCTGCAAAATCACTGGTAATGACTATGGCATTTTATAATCACTAATTTCTATATTCTCTCTAGTGAGGATTCCAGTCGTGGGCATGTTGGGAATTTTGATGCAGAGAATAGACTGCAGCCAGTATTTCCCAAGTGGTAAATAAAGCGCAGGAGAGACATAAACAGCACGGAGGTGTGTAAGGATGCCATAAATCTTGAAATATGCTTTGTGCCGAAATATTTTATTGGAGCCTTGATGGTACTTGGGGAAAATTCATTGGGTAGTAAATCACTCAAATTAAGTAATTTCAGCACATGTATGTGTGTGCTCATAAAGTTCATCTAGGTCTTAACTGTTTTGATCAAGTTTTATGAGGCTTCTGTGCTTAGAATTTAATGAGGATGTGCTTTGATAGGGGGTCTGTGTTAGTTAAAGATATGAAACAATAGGCCTGCCACTCTCTTCAGAGCCTGAAACCTCTTTGTTAAAAATGCTAACCACAGCACACTTCATTATGCTCCTGGAAATTCCAGCTATTTATTTATTTATTTATAAATATATTTATTCATATATATTATATATTTGTAATATCTATACATATATATCACCTTATTATATGTGCACATATATGTGTACATATATTTATATATTGTATATGTGCATATGCTATATATGTGTATATATAATATATAAAAAATATATGTATATATATTATACACACACACACATTGTATCTGTCTTCAGACACACCATAAGAGGGCATCAGATCCCATTACAGATGGTTATGAGCCATCAAGTGGTTGCTGGGAATTGAACTCAGGACCTCTGGAAGAGCAGTCAGCACGCTTAACCACTGACCCATCTCTACCAGTGGTTATGTTATCTTTGAGGCCATGGTATAGGCCATGGTAAGGCCAGGCTGTGTATAGGACACTAGTAAACAGCACCATTAGTATGCATGTACAAGGCCCAGCAAGGATGAGGAGCAAGATGAAGAAGTCGCAGTTTAAGAGAAGACAGTTGGTCTCTGTGAGCAAGAAGGGGGTGGGGCACTGGGAAGACGATTCTAAACAATATGTTATGTTTCATTTAAAGAAAATAATGTATATATTATTTCTATGTGTACAAGTGCTTTACTTGCATGTATATTTATTTGTGGGCCATATATGTGCCTTGTGACTGCTGAGAACAGAAGAGGGTGGTGTATTCTCTGGACCTGGATTCAGAGACTTGTGAGCTGCCAAGGAGGTGCTGGTAACCCAACCCAGGTCCTGTGCAAGACTTGCAGGTTCTCTTAGGCACTGAGCCATCTCTCCAGCTTTTCCCTCCTTCCTGTCAGCCTCTAACTGCATAAGGTGGACAGCGATGGAGCCTGAATCAGAGAGAACCTGAGAGGCAGAGAGGCAGTGGTGACCAGAGGTCAAGTGCAGCATTTCTGGGCCAGTGCTCCCATTTAGGACAGCTGTGGCAGCTAAGTCTGTCACACTAAGTCCTCTGTGTCAGGTAACACAGGTACACAGAGGAAGAAAGTTGGGGACAGTTCTGTATGGGCTCCCAGCCTATGCTGGGCCCATCCATTGAGGTGTAATAAAAATAAAGAACATTTCAAGCATGAATACCACCACTACCCTGCCCCCAAGGGTGGGGCCATTGTTATCCTAGACTCTGTCCTGGTTGCATAGAGGAGCACAGGGCTCTGCCCCATGACGTACAGACATTGCATAGTGCTAAAGATAAAGTTGGCCTGCAAATCTGAGCACGCACATTCCCACGGCTTCTCAGAGCCTTGTGGGCAGTGACTGAAGAGGCAGTTTGGAATGGAAGGGTATTTTGTAGTTGAGACAAACTTCACAGACACCTTCAATGAAGCTGTCAATTAATGTTCTATCCTGTTCAGAATCAAATCCCAGTGAGGTCAGAGACACTGTCAGAAGACAGCGTCTTGAGAGAGAGAGAGAGAGAGAGAGAAAGAGAGAGAGAGAGAAGAAAAAAAACCACTGAGTGTAAAAGCCTTGTGATCTGTTGAAAGGACTAAAAGAACCTGGTATTTTAGGAGCATCAAATGATGGGGGAACTGGGAGGTGAGGCTGAAAATTGGTTTGTAGAGAGCCCTGAGGAAAGGTCGCGTTGAGAGCTTGTTGTGTAGCCCAGAGCCAGGGGTTTTGAAAGGTGACAGATGCATCGAATGTGTTTTCTAAAGAGATCATTCTGGCAATGGGACAGAAAGGATTGTCAAAGTACACGCTCAGCATCACAGACACTGTCGGAGAAATCAAAGCAAGACACATAGGCTAACCTGCTGCAAGTTTTGTTTTTTTTTGTTTTTTGGGGTTTTTTTGGGCGGGGGCCGGCGGGGGGGGGGGCTGGCTGTCCTGGAACTCACTCTGTAGACCAGGCTGGCCTTGAACTCAGAAATCCTCCTGCCTCTGCCTCCCAAGTGCTGGGATTAAAGGCGTGCACCACCACTGCCCGGCCCTGCTGCAAGTTTAATAGATCCAGAAAAATATCTGTAGGGATTTTATAACTTTTTAATTTTTAATCATATTTTTAATGATGGTTCTTAAACACTTTCACCTCCCCTTTAGCCTACAACCCACCAGAGGTAGTGGGAAAGAAAAGATACAGAGGAAGTGAACCTATTTAGAAAAGTTCTCTGGAGCAACTCCTGTCTGTGTTGTCTGGAAATCAGCAGTTCAGCTCACAGGTTAGCAGGCAGCAGCAGCTCCATCCACTCGCAAACACTCCACGGATACACCAGCAGTCCAGTTTGGTAGAGTCAGGTTAGCAAACAAGAATCAGCAGCGGTGGCACTACCTAGTAGAGACAGCCAGGCCCTAGCCTTGGCTTACATCAGCAGGAGAGGCCAGGAGGGACTCCAGGAGAAGTTCTCAGCTGTGCCTCTCTCGGGGAAAGGAAGAGCAGCGAAGGCTCAAGCCCGAAGAGTTGGACAGCGAGCCTGGCTTTTTCCCATCCCCTTCTATCTGGAACTGGAATCCCACAGGTGACTTGAGCTCCTGTCCCATGAAACACTTCCACTCATTCAATCATGGCACCGGTATGTATTAGCATAGGAGAGAGCGGCCATGGTTCCTGGTCGCCATGTCCATAGCATTCAGGAGGCCAGGGAAGAGGGAAAGAGCTGCTTGGGTCTCACTGCCTGCCTCAAACAGCAGAGCACAGAGAGTCCCTGTCCCCTGTAACCGCCCCCTCATCACCAACACACACACACACACACACACACACACACACACATACACACACACTAAGAGCCTAAAGGGTCCTGGATTCAAGTCTTGCCTCATCCATATGTTTTGTCTCAATTCTGGCTCTCAGTTCTGTCCTTACTTAGAAGATGACGCCTATAAACTGTGTTTATATTTTTACTCTGAAGTTGTCACATGTTCAGAGTCAAGGCTGTCCAGCAAGTAGATCATGCATTGTCATGCCAGTAGGTTCCCTGGCATGATTAACAGTAGTAGTTGTTCCAGGTTAGGTAATGTTGCCTTAATGTTGACCTATCACTTGGAGCCTTTTGTGACCTTTCACCTCTGCTCCCATCTGCCTTTGCAATGACACAATCCAGACTGAGATTCTGTTGGTAAATTGCATCACGATCCACACTCTAAAAGATTATGATTAAAAAGAGGTATCTGAATAGATCACATGAGCCTTAAGGCCTGAACAGCAGAGATGGTATTAAGTGCTGAAGTGAATTCTCTGTAGTTTCCTTGTCTCACAAAATCAACATCAGAATGTTTTTGCCAGCCTACA
This sequence comes from Mus minutoides, assembly GCA_902729485.2. NCBI lineage: Eukaryota > Metazoa > Chordata > Mammalia > Rodentia > Muridae > Mus > Mus minutoides. The sequence continues at coordinate 882,266 of LR749923.1, forward strand.
TAGGGCTTGGGGAATTCTGACTGCTTTGCTCCTCGGGAATTATTGCTATGCTCTCATCTGCAGACTGAAGGAATCCCTTCTGTTAAGAACAAGGGTGATAGCATGGAGTTAATGCATCCCATACTCATGAAACCATCCAAGAAAGAAGTCACCACCTCTCTTTAGTTAGTAAGTACCAGGTATTAATTGTTTCGTGATTTGGGCTAAGCACAGCAATGCCAATCAACCTGGAATTGATCCGTACTTTAGAGTCAGGCATGTGTATACGAACACGTCATACTAAATGTCAGCTCATGGTGGTTGGAGTATGTTCTGTTGAGGTGGGATTAGCCTGTGTGTCTCCCTGTCCCCATGCCGTGTGACCTTAAAATGTGCTCATGGACAGTATAGTCTTCTTTAGGTGGAGTCCCATGTTTTCATTCACTTTTAGCTTCAACTCAATGAGAAACGTTTATGTCAGGGAGCATAGGGAGGTGGGTAGTGCGCATGCCCAGCAGATGTGGAGCTCTGGGCGTTATCTCCAACATGGAGAAATAATGTTTAAAGATACAAAAGAGTAAATTCATATTCCCTGGGAAGCAGTAAGTGAGCTTTCGTCAAACAGTGTGGTGAAACTCACGAGCTAAACTTCGAAGTGGCTTTCATATTCAACATTTAGAACTGACAGAAAGAGGCTGTGGTATTTTATCTGCAATGTTAAAATATCAAAGTTTCTCTGAGGGAGGGTTGGGAGAGCCATGTCCCTCCAACACTCCCCCCTCTCTCCAATCACTTGACACTTCAAGGAAACCCACTGGAATTCCCAAAACAGAATCTAGATTCTTCTCTTTGATGTCTTTAAATTTTAAACATGAGACAAACATTAAATTTTCCTTCAAAAGCTTTGAAGGCTATAGAAGGCTTTATCAGAGTTCTCAGAAGGCCGAAATAAATTCTTCAAAACTTGAATTACTTCTATTTTTGACTGCTAAAATCTTAGCTTGGGGAATAAGAGATGTCCCTTATTTCCTTTGGTAGCCAATAGGGTAATTTGAATACATTGGAGCCACATGGATGAGATGTCTTAAAACTTTTTTAAACGCTCTGCGATGGCTGAGAAGATGATGTCTAATCACGAAGTCTGTGGAAGACTGATTCATCTTACAGACAGCACTGGTGGCTCTCTCTTGCTCATCTTACACATTTGGGGGTCTCACCTGCAAAGAGGGGGCTCCATCCAAACTGGAAAGCCGCCTGTGTCCTTACACGTTGAACGGGATCCTCCCTGGTTTGTGTGTCAGCATTAGCCAATGGCCTTCTTACCATAATGGATGAACCTGTGGGTTCAGGGCAAGTGTCTTGAGGTTCCCCCCCCCCCTTGTGTGGAACTGCAAAGGTACGACTTCTCTTTCAGCCAGGGACAGAGATGAATCTTTGATCACAGCTGTGGAAATTCTCCCTAAGACAGTTTCCAGTTTACCAACTGAGAAAACTTGGAAGGTTCCTCCCATGAAATCTAAATTGGTATTTTTCCTTCTGTGGAAACCAGAAGAGAATAAGATGATAGGCAGATAACCCCGGCTGTGGGAGGGAAGTTACTTTATCTTTGGAATGAGACCAAGTTTTAGCTATTGTACACTGGACAAAACAAGGTCTATATGAAATTCTGACATATTATAAACTGGTTCAACCTAGGGCTCCCAAGACTTAACAGAGAAGAGAGGCCCCATATTTTCCAAATAATCACATAGATTATATTTCCCCTGATACTGTTTCAACTTACATTTAGGAATTATTGTTGGCTTTTTGGAAAACCATTTGTCATTGTCAATTTTACACATACTTTTTCATCTAGACTTTTACACTGGGGAGTCTCTCAGAAATAAAAAGCATTACTGTGTACAGATACACACGTAGTGACAGCTAGGCCCTCATGCCCAGGAGTAACGTGAATGGCATTCCACAGCAGAAAGTCTGAGAGATTGTAAATAATGGATCTGCCACAGAATCAGCCAGAATACATTGGAACCAGTGACTTGAAGGGATTTCTGTAATTCAAATAAAATGTAAGAATATATATATATATATATATATATATATATATATATATATATATATGCCTGTGTGTGTGTCCAAAACAGAAACAAAAACAAAATCCTCATGCACATAAAGATATTTTCTCCTCTAGTAGCATACATAGCACCTTCCAAGTACTATGAAAACTAGCCAGCAAGGCTAACTTCAGGAGGAAGGTTCACTGACTATTTTTTGCTGACAGCCTTACCAATAGCTTCCTATATTGAGGACTAGTGTGGGCATCTATGCAGAATACTAGTTAGATAGATTGCAGCAGTCAAGATCCCAGGTCCTTGGACTAGTTACTAAATACCAGAATTTTCCACAATGCTGAAAACAAACAAGTTCTTTTTTAATATTTCCCCAAAAACAGCCTTTAGTAGTACACCTTGGGTTTTTGTTTTGTTTTGTTTTGTTTTGTCGAGACAGGGTATACACTATGGTTTTACATAGTGCAACTAAATGCATATTAGACATATGGAGTCTATTTAACTTATAGTTCTATTAGGTTTGCCTTAATAAAGTCTTAGTACCAAGCCTTTCTTGGCAAATGATTCAGTGAACAAACTTGTGACACCTCTAAAATGTTGTTGAATGTTACATAATATAAATATGCTCTATCTTCTTAAGATTTATTTGTATTTTTCTGTATGTGTGCACATGTCTATGTGACTGGATGCCGTGAGTTCTGGAGTCTATAGAGAGCAGCAGAGGGTGTCAGATCTCCTGGTGTTGAAGTTCCCAGTGGTTGTGAGTCATCACACTCAGAGCTGGGAATCAAACTCAGGTCCGCTGGAAAACAGCCAGCTCTCTTAACCACTGAGGAATCTTCCAGCCAAGGCATGCTTGATTTTATAACATCAAATTGCTAGCCAGTGGGTGACTTAGCTTCTTTAGACAAACAAACAAACAAACAAACAAACAACTTGAGAGACTTAATACACAGAAAACGCTGCAGTCTGTTTTACAAGCACCATGTTACACAGAAAACTTTCTATGGCAATCTATTTCACAGACACCATGTCCGGCATACTCTTTGGTCCTATCAAACTTCTTTCACGCTACAGGGAAACATAGTTTACAGCATTCTCAGAAGCTACAGGGGAGAATGTCACACAGAGTTTATCTTTTCACGCAACTTGTCCTCCTTGGTTTTCCACTAGAGTTTCAGTGCTCAGCAAACAGTGTTTCAGCGCTGAGCAGCAGGGTTTCGGGTCAGAGCAACAATGTTTCAGTGCTGAGCAACAATGTTTCAATAGAGTTTCGGGTCAGAGCAACAGTGTTTCAGTAGGGTTTCAGTGCTGAGCAACAATGTTTCAATAGAGTTTCAGTGTAGAGCATTGAACATTGCTCCAGACAGTGTTCAAGACATTGCTACTTACAAAAGGTTCATTCTGTGTTTCAAGACACATAATTCCAGCTACATCCAGAGAAGTGTTTTTACAAAGTTGCCATCCTCAAAATATGGGATGCTCAGGAGATATTTCACCTAAGCCATTATGTCAGGCTTGCAGCCTCTATTTACTCTCAGGAATAAATCCCACTGAAAGTGTCATTGTGTTATTAAGTTTACATTGCCAGATCTTCCCTTACACCAGTATTTATTGTGGTTTGTTGTAAGTGGCATCTTGCATCATACATTTTTGTTGCAGACAGACTTATTTGCATATTAAACATTTCGTGTAGACATGAAGAATATTATTGTCCCCTATTTTTTATGATGAACTCATAAAAAAATAAGGGATGCTGTTTGCCTCGTATCTGCCTTCTGTCCTGCACTCCTGTTTTCCAGATGGACATAAGAAGTTTTCCACTCTCTTTTTTTTTAATTTAACAATAAGAGAAATGAGAGCATTGACAACTGATACAGGCCCTGAGCTGTGTAGAAACAACAGTAGAGACAGTGGCCATATTCAGCTGCTGCACCCTGTCCAATATCTCAGCCATGCCTCAACCTCAGCCAAATGTTATACAGCATTTACGAATCCTCTGGGTTGTTTGTTTGTTTTGTTTTGTTTTAATGAAAAGCTTAATATTTGGCTATCCATATGAACTCCCTCACTTTATTTTAAATTTATTTATATTTCAGTTAGCATAGAAAACAGTTTGCTTTTGTTATTATATTTCCATCCATGTGTGTCATTGTCTGGACTTTGGAAATCAGGGCCCCCACTGTGCCCCGTTACCCTTTCTTGGCTCTCACACAATTCACCATCTATTTACATGTTATTTATGCATCTCTCTATATTTCGCATGTAGTAGAAAGTATGTGCCATTTGTCTATCATCCCCCCCACCCCCACCATGCTCTCTCTTGTTCCTCCTCACTTCCCTTCAGATCTTGTTTTTCTCCCACACAGCCCTCTACTTTCGAATCATATAGTTTTAGGATGAACTCTTCAAGTAAAAGAAAACTGTATACATTTGTATGGCTTGTTTTACTTAACAAGATCTCCAGTTCCATGCATTTCTCATACATGACATAATTGCATTCCTTACAACTGAATAAAAACCTCATTGCACATGCATACCATCCTTTCTCATCTTTTTTTTTATCCCATTGATGGACATCTAGATTTTCCCACAGCTTGGTTATTGTGGATAGTGCTGCAATCAACCTACATAAGCAAGAATCCCTGTGGTGTGTTGACTTAAAATCCACTAGCTATGTTCCCAGGAGTGGGGATCATGGCAAGGTGCCCCCATACTTATTTCCATGCTTGTTTTCCTAGTGGGTACACACATTTACATTATTTCCAGCAGTATATAGAGGTCTCTTTCCCCAAATCCCTACCAGCATTAGTTGTCCTTTTTTTTGAAGAATTACATGTATTTATTTAGTATGTGGGAGCATATGCACACCATGGAGTTGATGTGGAGACCAGAAGACAGTTTATTCTCCCCTTCCACTGTGTGGGTTGTGGGGATCGAACTCGCTATGAATGTTTGGTCTAATGGTTGAGCCTGCTGGCTCTCATTTTCAGAGAAAGGTTAACAAGATTTCACATTTCTAACTTACTCTTCATGTGAGTGCTAACAGAATTCAGTCATTATTTGGTGCCATCTTGGTTTTGTGTGTGTGTGTGTGTGTGTGTGTGTGTGTGTGTGTGTGTGTTGTTTTAAAATGTATTTGCCACATCCTACTAGCACAACTAAAAGCTGGATTCGGTTCAGGCAGCTTATAAGGTTGACAGCTGTGAGCCGGGCGTGGTGGCGCACGCCTCTAATCCCAGCACTCGGGAGGCAGAGGCAGGCGGATTTCTGAGTTCGAGGCTAGCCTGGTCTACAAAGTGAGTTCCAGGACAGCCAAGGGCTATACAGAGAAACCCTGTCTCAAAAAAACAAAAACAAAAACAAAAAACAAAAAAAAAAGGATTGACAGCTGTGAGATTGACTGACAGCAGGCACAGTTATGTGACTCCCTACCCCCAGTTTCCATGCTTCTTGGTTGGGATGAATCCTCAAGTGTACCCAGAGCAAGATTGGTAGAATGCGAGTGGAGACTGATGTTGTTTTGGATTCCTTTTCCTGCAAGTTTGATCATGTGAAGCACAGAGCTGTGCGATTATGCCCCCAACGCTGGAAAAGCCTGTGTCAGGCTTTGCTTCAGGGCCTGGAGCAGAGAGAATCATGACTGTGTCCCGGCACTCACCCATAGACATTCTGAGCTTGCTGCCATCCCATCTCAGCATTTTAATTCTGTCTCAAAAGCTGCTCTTTCCAGGGAAGCCTGTCTGCTGCCTCTGGGACACAGAAAGGTAAATCTACCCTAAGCTGGAGGGCAAGTAGAAGAGAAGAAAAAAACCCTTTCAAATGCTTTGTGAGAAGGAAAAAAATGCAGTTCTATTCGCCCCCCATTTCAGAAGGTTATTGTCATCTGAGACAGACATTTGAGGGGTTGAAATGGGATACTGCCACCTGCACCTCACGTGGCGAACAGAAGTAATAGGCAATCATTTTTCTAGGTGTCTCTCTAAAGGAAACCCAGGCAGGACTGAGTAAACCTTCTCGATATGAAATAGGGGGCTGAATGGTTGGTTATTCAATGAATTTCAAACAGCAGAAAGGGCCAGTCATGATATTTACCATGGCCTATGTAGATTGGCTTTTCTGCTCAGAATGATAATATAGTTTCATAGTTTTTTCTTTCTTCCTTCCTTTCTTTCTTTCTTTCTTTCTTTCTTTCTTTCTTTCTTTCTTTCTTTCTTCCTTCCCAAACAATATAGAAAGCCAAGCAAAATCATTGTTTTCAATTCTTTCTTTCAGCGGTTATGATTCACCTACTGTGTGCAAGCCTGGTGGTAGGATTCATCAGTATTCAGATGGGCATGACCCCGAGACTCTCATCCTTGAGAGATTATTCTAATTGGCTTATGCATATACACTGGGTCAGGTTACTGAAACAGATCTACAGTGTATATGATCTGCCCATGCTGGACTGATGAGTAGAGCCACACACTTTATTCTTCAGTGACAACATATGCTTGGTTCTGCCATCTTTAAAGGAAAACAGCTTCCTGAAAAACATTTGAATTTTTTGTGCAATTGTTTAATGTCTTGGGGATGTTTAAAACTTTTTTTAAAAATAAGTACCCTCTATTTTATCACTTTATGGTGTTTATGATGTGTGTATGTATATATGTGTGTGCTATTTGCATGTGTATGTGTGCAGGTGTATGGTGTGGTTGCCTGCACATGAATGTAGACTGAGAAGCCATGTTAGGTACCAGTGATAACTTCCCACCTTGTGTGAGGCTGTCTCTTGCTTGTTTTATGCACACCAGGATTGCTGACCCCTAACCTTCCCGAGATTCCCCTGTCTCCATCTCCCATCTTGCTATGGGGGCACGTACCTACCTTCTATGATGGCTGATTTTACATGTAAACTTGGCTGGATTGGGAAATGACTGGGAGTGCACTACACACCCCTGGCCTACTGCAGATTAATTTCTTAACAGCATCATCGGAAGATGTTGAAATAAGAGGTGGGATTTTAGGGGTTCTATGTTGCCCTGGTTCCTTCCTGTATTCCCCCTTCTTTCTCTACCTCTTGCTTCCAAAGAAGAAAAGACCCTGCTCTGCCACATGCTCACACCTTGTGTCGTGCCAGGCCACACAAAGCTAACAGGCAGCCATGAACCAGATCACAATGATACAAAGTTTCTAATGTTGGTATTTCAGCAGCTAGGCAGTGTTGGTATTTCAGCAGCTAGGCAGGCTTTGGTGGATCGTTCCTCCTGAGGTGACACCTGGGAGCAGGCTGAGGCAGAGTCAAAACCACAAGGGGTCCCTCAAACTGAGTCCTTCTGAAGTTAACACAAACGCATCCCTATTGCACCCCTAAGATTTTGTCATTCGTACATAATTGCCTCCCCCCACCTCTGAGCTGGTTTCCCTGGGGTTTTCTACTCCATGCGCTACAATTCTCAGAGGCCTCCTGTCTTTCTCTCGGGTTTGTAGAGTTCGGATGTGCTCAAGGACCCCTGCCCTCTGAAGAAGCAGGGAGGGTCAGCGACCCTGGTGTCTTTTGAATGAACAGGTGGGAAGGACAGCTTCCAAATCCCCCTGTAAAGTGATCTGGAAGAAGTTTCCTATTTAGTGTTGATTTAGAGTGACTTTGTGTCCCTGAACCATTGCCTCCTGTGGATTTTAATGTGTTTGTGAATTGTACGAAGTCCAGGCTTTGAAATGACATTCCTGTAGGTGTGCACAACTCGCCTTGATCTTCCTCACCCCCTCTCATCCTCACTCTTCCTCTTTCCCATCCCATCCTTCCCTTAGCATTCACCCATTGGTTTTACGTCCTCCTTTGGACTTTTTTTTCCCTCATCCTAGCTCTGCATATAAGAGAATGCACGCCACATTCTTCTCTCTGAGGAAAGAGTTCCTCTCTTCAGCTTCTTCCCACACTGCTTCTGCTGCCTGCTGGGACCTCCCGAGACCTCTGCACTCTGTGGATTTGTCTACCTCCCACTCTGTAATATCATGGCATTTGCTCTCCGGTGCCCTGACCTCTTCTTCTATTCTACATACCCACCACCATCCCAACATTTATTCTCCAAGACAGTCTTTGGAAGGAAAAAAAAAAGTTTTTCAAGGTCACTTCCCCGGGAAGTAGGAATTAGCACGTCTGAAAGTGGGTCTCCCAGACATTTCCAGTTAACTAGTTAGTTTTTCAAAGTTATTTGAAAGAGGTCATTTCTGTTCACTTACAACCTAGTCAAGCTCCCTACTTACTTACATCTTAACATGGTTTTAGCTGGATGATTGCTGTTTATCCTATGTTCTTGTGATGGTTCTTGGACTTTTAGGGTATATTATTTACAAAGAATCATTTTCCATCATTTCTAACACTAAAGATTTCCGTTGGTTTTCTTATTTTACTTAAGACTGAAATGAGTAATACCAGCATTCATGAGCTAATATAAATGGCATTACACACACACATACACACACACACACACACACACACACACTGCACAAAAGGTAGGTTGGCAAGAATGTGGAGAGAGGAACCCCAGAGCAGTGGTTGTTATTATGTAAATTAGCTCATTTGTTATGTAAATAATATGTAAATGCACCAACAATCAGAAATACAAGGACCATATCATGTAGCTAACCTTGGTTGTCAGTTTGACCTCATCTCAAATCAACTAAAGCCCAGGCCACTGTGTACTCCTGTGAGGGATTTTCTTGATCAGATTATTTTAACCTGCAAGATCCTCCCTAGTGTAGGCAGCCATGTCTTGGGGGCAGCCCGCACAGAAGGGCTTGGGAGTAAGATTTTGTGCCTTTGCCCTCAGGAATTTGTGCCTTTGCCCTCACTCTTCCTGGGAAGTTCTTCTTTCCTGTGGCCGCTGACTTGAACAATACCCACTCATCTTCTGGGGTTCCCATGTGACTTCTGTAAAGTCTCTCCAGTTAATTCTCCCTGAAGACTAAGTTAGAAAGAAAGCCCAGACATGTTCTTCTCCATCTTTCACATGACTTACGTCTATAGGTTTTTATCAGCAAGTCCATTCATCTGCTCCAAGGTTTACCAGATATCTCCAATGAATGACGGGCAATCCCAGGTACTGGAGACTCATCAGTGAGCAAAGTAAACAAATCCCTTCAGAGCTGATGTTCTAACCAGAGAAGACCCAATGATAAAATAGAAATTCCAAATACTACATAGTATATTAGAAAGTGTGGTGGTGTGAATACGCTTGGCCCAGGGTGCAGCACTATTAGGAGGTGTGGCCTTGTTGGAGGAGGTATATTACTGTGGGTGTGGGCAATAAGACTCTTATCTGAACCTTGTGGGAACCAGTCTTCTCCTCGAAGCCTTCAGATGAAGATGCAGAACTCTCAGCTCTTCCTGCACCATGCCCGCCTGGATGCTGCCCTGTTACTGCCTTAATGATAATTGACTAAACCTCTGAACCTGTAAGCTGTTGTTGATAGCCCTGGGGCTAATTATATTTGATGTTAATTCTGTTCTCCTGTGAGTGGTTTCCGAACAAGGGATGAGTCAGCTCAGGTGATTTCCTGTAAACTGGCTTCCCACCTTAATTTGTAAAATAAAGGAGAGCTGTTGATTGGGCAGATAAAAGGGAAGGTGGAGCAGAAGGTGGAGTGAAAGGAGAGAGAAGGAGGAGAAAATGGAAGAGGGAGAGGATGCAGAGGAGGAGGAAGAAAAAAAGCAGAGCAGAAGCACATGGCCTGGAGAAGCTGCAAGTTCTAAGGGGTCTCATTGAAAGATGGTAGTGTAATGGTAGATCTGCCCAATCTAGGTGCACAGCATGTATTATTCATATTAACTGAATCTTGTTTTTACTGCTGGGGCATATTTGAGATGGAAAGATTTACCGCAACAGTAAGCCAGTTCCAATCAAATGTTGTCCTTATAAGAGTTGCTATGGTCATGGTGTCTGTTCACAGCAGTAAAACCCTAACTAAGACAGAAGGTAAATAGAAAGAGCAGAGAGAGCGAGTTGAGTAGTGATGAGGTAAGGAGGTTGGTAGGTGATTGTGGCTGAGAATGATTTTAGTATGGCTACATTTCACATCTTCCTTCTTAAATGTTTAAGTCTTTGGCTACTTCAATTCTATGGTCTTCCTCTGGCACAGAGAGGGTTTGAATGACTTGGATATGTGGAGGAGCGAGTATAAATAAGTTACTAAGAAAATAAGCCAAGAAAGCTGGTCATGATGGCATATGCTTTTGATCCCAATGCTGGGGAGGCAGAGGCAGGCAGGTCTCTGTGAGGTCAAGGTAAACTGGGTCCACATAGTGAGCTCCAGGCCAGCCAGGACTACATAGTGAAAACTCCATCTCCAACAACAACAACAAGAAGTCAACATAAAGATGGAAGATGGACCCAGACTGTAAAGCAAAGATGGAGAATGGATTTCAGAAAAACTTTGTGTGATCACTTTTTTTGAGTTTTGACTAAGATCAAATGTAGAAATGCTTTATACAGACCCAGCTGCAGGTATTTGAAGTCAAGTTGTCTTGATGTCTCACAGTGCAGGACAGAAGCAAGTCCTATTGACATCAAGTTTTTGGACCTGGAAAATGGGTACCAGCTGCTGCTCTGGGAGAGCCAGTCAGGAGGAATCTGCCTGACAGGCTTGGTGCTTTGCTTTATTTGCATAGTAGTGGGATTTCCTTCCTGAAAAGCATCCATCAGTACATAGTAGGGAAGGTCTTCCTAGTCCTGTCTCAGTTTGGAAGAAAGCTCCTCTCATCTCCCAAGCCTCTCAGTCACTTAGCTTTCTGTCTGCATCAGCGATTCCTGTCTGGGACAAGAAAATAAAAGGCCGCTTCACAGAAACAGGAAAACACTGCCAGCTCACATTACCTCTGCCTCATCTCCTCCTTCAGGGATACAGCTTTCTGTGCGCCTGATCCAGAAGCGCCTGAGCACCTGGAGCAGCCAGCAACACCACTCCCCAGCACGGATGGCTGGAGTCCTTGCTTTCCCTCTTGTTTCTCCAAACCTTCTCGGTTCTTTTAAAGTTGTAATGTCACACCATTGCTTTTTTTTTTTTTAAGATTTATTTATTACTATACATAAGTATACCGTAGCTGTCTTCTGACACACCAGAAGAGGGCGTTAGATCTTATTATGGGTGGTTGTGAGCCACCACGTAGTTGCTGGGATTTGAACTCAGGACCTTCAGAAGAGCAGTCAGTGCTCTTAACCGCTGAGCCATCTCACCAACCCACATCGTTGCTTTTTTAAACAACTGCTTTTCTGAATTGCTTGCTTGGATGCAAGGTGCCCTATGAATTGTATTCTGAGTTTTGCCTCAGTAAAATGATCTTCTTCTACTGAGCATGCTGGTGGGGTTTCCCCAAATGTGGCTGCTGTAATCACACTCCCAGCACCAACCCTCAAGGCTGAGAGCAGGTGTCAGTGGGACCAGCCAAGGTGGGTTCTGAACAGTTGGAGACAGAAGGGTCCAAATAGGGAAGGGCAAGGAAAGGACTTGAGTCTTCACCCTTGTTGAGATTAAACAGAAGCTTTCCCATTTTAGATAAAATTATATTAGGATTCACCTCACTGTCCAGTGAGTTTCTATTAGCAGGGCCCCGCCTGCCATAGTGTCACCCTGGAATCAAAATTCTGACTATCTCCATGCAAAATCAATTATCATATTTCAGGGAGACTCCAGGGTCATGCTTCACTCATTGGAGACATCTGGTAAACCTTGAAGCAGATGAGGGGATGAGCTAAGGTCTAAGGAAGAAAATCGTGAGAAACATGGAAAAGAGAATATATGGACTCTCTAATTTCCTTTTTCTCATTATTGTATCATCATCCACGCTAGAGTTGAGTTTGTCTGGAAAACACAATAAAAACCAAGTAACGCTAGGAAAAATGATTGGATTCCAAGCATATCTAAGGACCACACTAAAAATCCTAAGCCTATTCCTCTTTGTGATTTACATGAACTTTACTTGTGCATGTTGAATTGACCAGTAGGAGATGGAACATTTCTCTGCGGTGTGTGGGCTCATGTTACTGTCGTGGGGCAGACCTGGTGGTGATGTGGAGGAGATAGCAATCTTTGGAATCTAGTGCTAAGACCAGAGATTCTGGGATGGTCAGATTCAGGAGAGCCCACCAGCTCTAGGCTGACTTTTTCTTTTCTTTTCTTTTCTTCTTTTCTTTTCTTTTCTTTTCTTTTCTTTTCTTTTCTTTTCTTTCTTGAATATTACAATTTTTATTAGATATTTTCTTAATTTATATTTTAAATGCTATCCCAAAAGTTCCCTATACCCTCCCCCCACCCTGTTCCCCTACCCACCCACTCCTACTTCTTGGCCCTGGCATTCCCCTGTTTTGGGGCATATAAAGGTTGCAATACCAAGGGGCCTCTCTTCCCAATGATGGCCGACTAGGCCATCTTCTGCTACATATGCAGCTAGAGACACAAGCTCTGGGAGTTCTGGTTAGTTCATATTGTTGTTCCTCTTATAGGGTTGCAGACCCCTTCAGCTCCTGAGGTACTTTCTCTAGCATCTTCATTGGGGGCCCTGTGTTCCATCATATAGATGACTGTGAGCATCCACTTCTGTATTTGCCAGGCACTGGCATAGCCTCATACGAGACAGTTATATCAGGGTCCCTTCAGCAAACTCTTGCTGTCCTATGCAATAGTGTCTGAGTTTGGTGACTGATTATGGGATGGATCCCCAGGTGGGGTAGTCTCTGGATAGTCTATCCTTTTGTCTTAGCTCCAAACTTTGTCTCTGTAACTCCTTTCATGGGTATTTTGATTCCTATTCTAAGGAGGAATGAAGTATCCTCACGCTGATCTTCCTTCTTCTTGATTTTCTTGTGTTTTGCAAATTGTATCTTGGGTGTTCTAAGATTCTGTGCTAATATCCGCTTATCAGTGAGTGCAAATCCAGTGATTTCTTTTGTGATTTGGTTACCTCACTAAGGATGATATCCTCCAGATACATCCATTTGCCCAAGAATTTCATAAATTCATCATTTTTAATAGCAGAGTAGTACTCCATTGTGTAAATGTACCACATTTTCTGTATCCATTCCTCTGTTGAGGGACATCTGGGTTCTTTCCAGCTTCTGGCTATTATAAATAAGGCTGCTATGAACATAGTGGTGCATGTGTTCTTATTACCAGTTGGAACATCTTCTGGGTATATGCCCAGTAGAGGTATTGATGGATCCTCCGGTAGTACTATGTCCAATTTTCTGAGGAACCTCCAGACTGACTTCCAGAGTAGTTGTACAAGCTCGCAATTCCACCAGCAATGGAGGAGTGTTCCTCTTTCTCCACATCCTTGCCAGTATCTGCTGTCACCTGAATTTTTGATCTTAGCCATTCTGACTGGTGTGAGGTGGGATCTCAGTGTTGTTTTGATTTGCATTTCCCTGATGATTAAGGATGTTGAACATTTTTTCAGGTGGTTCTCAGCCATTCGGAATTCCTCACTTGAGAATTCTTTGTTTAGCTCTGTGCCCCATTTTTAATGGGGTTATTCGTTTTTCTGGAGTCCAGCTTCTTGAGCTCTTTGTATATATTGGATATTAGTCCCCTATCAGATTTAGGATTGGTAAAAATCCTTTCCCAATCTGTTAGTGGCCTTTTTGTCTTCTTGACATTGTCTTTTGCCTTACAGAAGCTTTGCAATTTTATGAACTCCCATTTGTCAATTCTTGATCTTACAGCACAAGCCATTGCTGTTCTGTTTAGGAATTTTTTCCCCTGTGCCCATATCTTCGAGGCTTTTCCCCACTTTCTCCTCTATAAATTTCAATGTCTCTGGTTTTATGTGGAGGTCTTTGATCCACTTAGACTTGAGCTTTGTACAAGGAGATAAGAATGGATCAATTCTCATTCTTCTACATGATAACCTAGGCTGACTTTCATAACCTTAAAAACATTCTCCTTCTCTAAGTTGCCTCTACCACAGAACATAACACAAGAATAAAATCCATCATATTCAGTCTGGGGCACTGTGAGGGTGTGTCCACCAGGGGGCGCCAGTGTAGGGCTCACATGGTTGCACACAATTTGCCATGATTTCAAATAAACATCTCCCTCCTTGGAGTAGGCTGTTTTCATTCCTATCAGCTGCCTCACACTACCAGGAGTCTCCTTAGGGAAGCAGGCCCCAGCAGATGTTGCATTTCATAAATATTTTAGAGAACAATTTATTCCATTTCCACTGAAGCCCACAGGCTGCAGCTGGTCATTCCTGCATAGTCTGCCATTGTGACTTTCTATCCAGCTGCGACCCGGGTTTCAGCAATTACCCCTCCCACCTACCTGGCCCGGAGCTGTCACTTAGTCAGGGCAAGCTTCCTGTCAGCTGTGACCGTGCATTCAGACTAAGGACGCTGATTAAAATGCTTTAAGTGGATAAACTCTCCTCTATGAGGATGAAGTGCTCCCTCTGCTTGATAAATATTTTCCATTGGCAAACATTCTCGCACTAACCAAAAGGAGGTGAAAGAAAAAAACATTAGCTATCTAATCCTCGGGATGAGGGAGGGGTGGAGAGAAGACATTGATGTGGGAACTGCCTAACAGCTTTCCCGTGGGGCAAGGTCTCAGCCAGCCAGCACTGCACTTTGATCTTTGATGGAGGGTGGAGGAGTGGGGGGCTTCAAGGAAAGCTCTGAAGAGGGAGAAGAGAATTCTTAAAAAGTAAAGTGCCCCAGGGTTCCCTCCAGGCCAGGGTGGTAAACCGGAGAAGCCCAGGGGACTGGCCAGTCCGCCACTGCAGACTTCAGCTGAGGCGGCTGGACCCTCCCTGTAGGGGATTTCCTTCCAGAGAGTGATGATGCTGGGCCTTTGCTTCTTTTCTCGTAAAATTTAGAGGCTGTAAGAGGGTTATGAAGCTCATCAGACTTTATGATAATTGGCTAAAAGGCAGTTTAAATACTGCTTGATTCCATATGATGGGCTAAATTCCCATGACTGTGAGCAGAGGATGCTTGCAAACCAGACCGAGGTCCTAGCTTCGCTGATTGACCTGACTGGAGCTGGCCTTGCAGCTACTGGAAATTACCCTCTCAAAAGAGCAATTGTGTCTAAGCTAAAGCGTGAGATTTGTGGTTTGCTGAAAGGCCTATCATTACTTTAGAATTTACCATGTATCAGATCGCAGGTACATGATTTTTTTCTTTGTAATAGGGGTGGGGGGGTAGAAAAAAAGGAGATTTAATCAATGTGGCACATTTAGCAGAAAAGTAGATGGTCCTCAAATTGCAGGTTTAAGCATAGGAAGTGTTGGAGCAGGGAGGGAAGATTCGTAATTAAACTGTCCTGGATAACCTATGTCCAGGTGATCATCATCTTCAATCTAGGATGGCCCCAAGTTAATCCTGTTGCCACTTGAGAGGAGAAGTCTCGCTCCCATAACATAGCTACTCCTGTTCCCTACTGAGAGGCTGGGGGGCCACAGGAAGTGACCAGATCAGACCAAATTGGCAGCAAACAAGCTCTGGTTTATTGGCATGATCCTCCAGCGACAGTCACTGTCCCCAAGGCATGGGGGCAGAGAAGTTGTCCAGAAACCCAAAATGGATGATTCTTATAGTCTAGGCAAGGGGAACAATGGCAAGTCAGGGAAGAGCTGGCTTTTTTTCCATCTAAGGCTCTAGTTTGTGTGCCTGGTGGTCGTTCAGGAGGGTACTGGTGCCACCCAGAACTCAGTTTCGGTGCAGTCCAGGCAAGGAGGGGCTTTACAATGTGGGGCTATAGCAAGCCCACATTTTCCCCCTTCTTTCCATCCCACACCATGTTGGCCTTTGTCCCAGTCTCAGCTAATGCCTATACAGCACCCTTGATTACCATCATAGATAAGTATCCTCCTTTGGGGCAGGGTGGGTGAGCATAGTCCTATGAAGTTCAACTGATTGTGTAATCCAAGGTGATTGCATTTGTCAGTCCCTACATTGCTAGCTCATGGCTGCCCATTACATATCTGTACTTAGTGCTGTGGTACATCTACATGGGATTTGGTGACCACAGGGCTCAGTGATCACAGACCCCTCTACTTAGAGGGTAGGCCCAGCTGGAGCCCAGAGTGGCAAAATTCACTTTAAAAATATGAATTCAGTAATCTTCATATCTTAAAAACTGCCTACTAGATTAAGATGGGTGAAGGTAGCCACTCAAATACTTGGCCAATCCCAAACTCTACACAGCTCAATGAACATCTAACTACAGTTCAAGTGGCTACCAGGATCTAGGTGTCCGGTGTTATTATATGGGAGGTCATTTAATAGTGTGATTTTTATTAATGTTTACTAAAACAAAGTGTGGTAGCTCATATCTGCAATCCCAGCACTTGAGAAACAGAGGCAGGAAGATCTAGAGTTCCGGGACATCTTCAGTTCTGTATGGAGTTTCAGGCCAACCTGGGCTCTGGCGAAGAAGTGGGTCTCCTCTAAACTGTGATGCAGATTGCTTCTGTAGCATCGCCTTCGGCTCCTGCTGGGTCCCCATGCAGGTGTTATTCCTGTTAGTGAGATGCTTTTTCTTGGAGCACGATTCAGCTCTCAGAGGTCTGGGCTATTTCAGCCCAGCTTTCTAGCTTCTGGTTGGCACTGAGTAGAATCATAAATGTGAGAAGCAGGGAAGTCTCCATTTCTGAACAGCTATTACAGTCGTCTCAACACTGGAAAGGTATATTACCCACTCCTTCTTTGTCTGAAGGATTAACCTAAAACATGACTGGGTGCTTTTAGCCAGAAAACCAACCATGCTATCAGCTTCTGCCATTAAACTAGTGGCTCTCAGGGAGAGGCCAGGGCTGCTGACAAACATCCCGATGTGCACAGAAACATGCACTGGCTTGGCCCAAGATGCAGCTAGCATTGAGAGATAGCTGTGCAGAGAAATATAACTAGTATCCTGAAAGTGGAAAAAGTAAAGGTAACCATCCCCATGGACCCTGAGGGAATGTTCTAGTACCCAGGAGGGGAAGAAGATATTGCTTAGAGTTCAAGGGAGAGGTTCCATTTTGATTTATTGTCTGGCACACTTACATAAAAAACCAATATGTTGTTCATTTCCTAGGAGGCTGACCAATTTCTTCCCTTGCTTTAAGGTTTCATATTTCCCAGAGGATGCTAACTAGGCCACTCTTTTTACAAGAACTTCATCTTGGGGCTAGAGAGAAGACTCAGCAGTTAAGAGTGATTGCTGCTCTTGTAGAGAACCTATACTTGGTTCCCAGCACCACCTGGTGGCCCACAACTACCTGTAACTCCAATTCCAGGGGCTCTGATGTCCTCTTCTGGTCTCTGCAGGTACTGCATGCACCTGTTGCACATAAACTCACACAGGGACACACATTCACATAAAAGTAATAAATAAGTCATAAAAAATATAAATTTCATCTTGCTTGAATATACATGGGGGAAGGTTTGGGGCTCAGTCACAATGACCCACCTTTTAATTCTTGATTTTTTTTCCTCAAGATCCCAATGGAATTGACTGCCAAATTAGGGCTCAATGAAAGAGTCTGGCATAGAATAAATCCATGAATTACCTCAAATGTCTCAAAGTGACTAATTAAACAGATCTGTGATAAAAAAAAATGTAGCCCAGAAGTCTGATAACCAGTTTTCTCTAAGAGCTGCTCTATAAAAATCCTTGATCATTTGTATAATTTCTTACACCATGCTAATACCTTCAGCAGAATTTAAATTGAGTTCAAATCATATGATCTTATCTTTTAAGAATTCCCATATCAAGCATATAATTAAAATGTGAGAGTTTTAATATTTCCCCAAGATACTACTAAAGGAGTCATAGAATGGAAATCCATTGTAGACATGTGTGTTTGTGGATAACGGGAGCTTAAGTGTTAAAATAGAGAAGGTAATTTACTACAGTGAGTCTACTTGATGCAAAAGAGGAAGGGTTCAAAGTTGCTTCTGATGACACAAAGATCTCCTGATGTATCTTATTAACCCCCTGTCTCTTAAGTAACTAACTCCAATCAATATTTGATGGTGCTCTTGCCTTTGCAAATGTGGCCTGACAAATACTAAAGAGAATTTATGAAAAAGCAGAGGGGAGCTTTGAGTCATTTTTGTACCAGAAGTTCAGAAGTTGTGGACCCTCTGAGATTGCCTGGAGGGTTTGTTGGTTTGTTTGTTTGCTTGCTTGCTTGCTTGTTTGTTTGCTTTATTAGTAATAACCTGCCTGGACTTACTTGCACTTGCCCAGCTCTTAGACCTAGTCTCCTTAACTGCCAATTTGAAGTCTGTCATGGAATCAGCCTTCTCACTTTAATTAGTTCTTTACTTAGCATATAGAATAATAGGTTTTCTTATGACATTAGTGTATATATATATATGCCATTGAACCTTAAATCAGCCCTTCAACTACCCCTCTCCACCATCTCTGATTACCTCTGTACCCTGAAAGTAATCTCCTGCTTTTTTTTCCTTCTTGTTCCAAAAGACCGCTAAGTATAATACTTGTTACAATGATATGAAGTCTTTCATTGGGACTAGAATGA
Organism: Mus minutoides; assembly: GCA_902729485.2. Lineage (NCBI taxonomy): Eukaryota > Metazoa > Chordata > Mammalia > Rodentia > Muridae > Mus > Mus minutoides. The sequence continues at coordinate 900,824 of LR749923.1, forward strand.
TGGCTTAGCAGTTAAGAGCACTGGCTGCTCTTGCAGAGGACCTAAGTTCAATTCCCAGCACCCACATGGTAGCTCACAACCATCTGTAATCCAGTTCTTGGCGATCTGACACTCCCTTTGGCTTCTTTGGATATTGTATCCACATAAACTCATACCAGCACACATTCATACATATAAAATAACAAATAAATCTTTATAAAAAGAATTCCCATCCTGATGGAATAGCCAGGCTATTCTTTGTCACATGCATGTGTGAGTTTAAGTTTAGATTCAGACTCTGAAAGAAAACATGATATTTTCTTTCTGACAATTAGCTTATTTCACTTAACATGGAGATCTCTACTCCAATCTATTCTCCACCATGGGACAGATTGAGGTTTTTTCATATAGCTGAGTAAAACTCATCGTGTATATTCACTTCATTCTCTTATCTATGAACCCAGTGGTTCTCACCGCCCCCCCAATGCTGTGACCCTTTAACACCACACGCTGTGGTGACCCCCAACCATAGAACTACTTTGTTACTACTTCATAACTGCACTTTTGATACTGTTATGAGTCATATTGTAAATTCTGATATTCGACCCCCAGATGGCTTTCGACTCAGAGCTTGAGAGCCACTGTACCAACCTGGTGATGAATGCCTAGGCTGGTACCATAGCTTGCCTATTTCAGACGTTGCAATAATAAGTGTGGATGTGTAAGCATCTCTGTGCTGTGCCGACTCAGAACGCATCAGGTGCATACAGGTATATCGCTGGGTCAAATAATAAGAGTCTGCTGTTCTATGTAGGAACTCCATACTAATTCCCACAGTGGGAACACACACATGTTATCTGCACCAGCAATGTATGGTGAATCACCTTTCCTTACATCATTGTAAAGGTTCCCACCCCCTTAGATAGACTTATTTCTAGGTATTTCATTTTTAACACTCTTGCAAATGGAGTTTCCGTCCTGGTTTCTTTTTATCCAGTTTGTGGTTGGCATACAGAAAAGTTACTATGTGTCTTACATTGCTTTCTATGCTTGTATTTTGCTTTAAATCCTTATGATCTCTCCAATCTTCTGGCAGAGTCTTCAGGGTCTTTTAAGTATAGGATTGAGCTACCTGCAAGGGCGAACAGTTGGTTGGACTTCTTTCTTTTTTTGTTTTTATCGTTTTTCAAATTCTTTCTCTCATTTTACTCCTCTGAGCCTTTGAGCATTGAATGGAGTAAGCTGGAGAGAGCGAACACACTTGTCTTGTTTCAGATTTAAATGGAAGATGTAGTACTATCTAATTAAAGCTACTCAAATTGATCCTAGCACCTGCGTGTTCCTCACAATGCCTCTCTAAGAGTAACAAAATTAATTTTAAATTTTGTATCAATGTACAAAAATGTATACCAATGGCAACCATACACCTGTATCAATATATAAATTCTGTACCAGTGTGAGAAAATATAACTTCAATTCTGCATCGAAATGTAAAGATTTCTACCAATGTAAGATTATGGCTATAAAATGTTTTGTTTAAGAGTACATATTAGTAATCCAGTCCCATTTATCTAATTTCTTATCACATTACTCTATCCCTCTTTTTTTTCAGCCCCCTTCCCTTTACTGAAGAAAGAAAGGATAGAGAGGAGGAAACAAAAGATAGAAACCTCTGAGTCTAAGATCTCTACGTAGTTTTCTCCCTGCCCCAAATTATGATCATTTCCAAATTATCCCTTAAAATGACAACCTATCAATAATTTATAGAATAACTCTAACCAGACACCCAGACCCGAGGTACTGGGCTGATGACCCTCCATGGCCTTTTCCTGTTGAATAGGGGTGATACATTGTTTTAAGGGATGAAAGGGGTAGGAAAATTGGAAAAAATGGCTAGACTTAAGAAAGCTAGCTTTAGCATTTGTTGTATGTTCAGAAAGTTTAGGACTTGACTGAATCCCGTCTGAAAGGCTGGATGAACCGAGGTCATCAGAAATCAGCAGCTATTCCTGAAGCTGTTCTGGGAGCAAGTCTCTGGAAACAGCTTCAGGTGATCTGCCCTGCCCAGCCATTGGCTGCTGGTAACTTTATTTACCAATCAAAACCAACTGGGGGGCAGGGTCCTCCAGTGTCTTTTGTGTGGGCATACAGATGCTCACATAAACAATTTGGGGACCCAAATTAACATAATATAAGCAACATTAGGCCAACCCCCCTACAGGAATGCCTTGGTTGTTTTATTCATGTGTAATGGCTTCTGTGTGTGTCATATACAACCCGCATTATGACTAGGTAGTTCCCACTGTCCTACCTTTCAAGGGCTCTTACCACAAAGGCATATTGGACGTTGTTCCAGGCCTTTTCTGCATCTATTGAAATGGCTCTTGTGATGTGTCTGTTCTCCAGTCTGTTCTGTGTGCTATGTTTCTTGAGTGTGTCCAGCTTGCTGTTGGTGGTGATGCTCTTAACGAACCACTTTAACCTTAATGTGTATGAGATGAGACAGATCTGGACCAAGGCAATGTTAATGATCACCTTCTGAGGCTGTGATGCCCAGACACGACACAGCACAGGAGCCTTAAGTCAGAATTGAAATCTGGTATATGAGAGAAGAATTGAAGAATTGGGTGAGTGGTTCTTCACCTGAGCAGGAAGCACATGAGAGCCAGCATGAAGTTTTGTAGAGACATTCTGATTTTTTTTCTCCTTAAAAAAAAATATTTTTCTGTGCTGGGGAGAGCAAACCCAAAGCCCCTCTCTATGCTAGGCGAGGGTTCTACCAGCGAACATCAGCCCCAGCCTTACCTGCTAAGGGATAGATATCTGAATCTCTTCTTTCTGTGTATTGGCTTCAATCCTTTGAAAATACTTCAAAAACCAATATGCTATCGTGTGTGCAGATGCTCATACTTTATTCATGAGAGCCTGAGTCCACTGGAAGTGCTAGGGAAAGTGTGAAGCTTTTCGGGAGTCTGTGAATTCAAGATCTGAGGAAGAGACATGGCTGGGGCAGACACCATGGTGTCATGGGGCAGGTTTGTGTCCAGGGCTCCATTCATATAGATGGCAGGTGTTTCTCAAATACACTCTTGTGCGTGATAGGACCAGAGGCCTTGGGGATGAATCCTACTGTCTGCAGTTTCTACTGCGCCTGATGAGATCACAGGAGACAGGCAGTGGAGATTATATGGGCGAAGCTGACCAAGTTCATTCAAACTCACGGGATGGCACCCTGATCACAGGATGGCACCTGAGCCCCGTGCAAGCTCACGGGATGGCACCCTGAGCCCCGTGCATGTAGCTGCAGAAGTTGGTGTTTCCCTGCTGAGTCTCTCTTTCCTTCTGAGTTTGAAATGTTGAAGTATTATTATTACTATTTATAGTTTTACATACTGGCCCCTCTTCCTCCTCCCTCATACCCCTCTTAATCCTCCTCCTTTCAAACAAATATTTATCAATAATCCTCATGGAGATTTTTTTTTCAGGGATACAGTAAGATCAACCAGGGCCACCTCGGTGACCATGAATTAGGAGCTAGCTGTGGGCATCTGTAGGACACCCTGGTGGGGTCTGGTATTGCTTCAGGTCCAGCCTTCCCTTGTTATGGCCCCTGTTCCTCTTTTTTGTAGGGGAAAATTTGCTCACTGTCACTGGGTATTGGGTATACATATCCTAATGTTTGTCATTACCAGAAAGATTTTCTTTTGTATATCAAGGCTTTGGACTAGACTGTTGAAGTGTTAGGATAAAAAAAAAAACTATAAGAATTTGGGATGGAGTGGTGAGCACTTACTGCTCTTGCAAAGGACCCAAGTTCGAGTCCCAGCATGTGCAGAGTGGCTTGCAATGAACAATGAGTCCAGTTCCAGGGGATCCTATGCCCTCTTCTGGCTTTCTCAGGGACTACACATACATGGTACATACATGGTGGATGCACATACATAAAGGTAGAAGCACCCATACACATTAAATAAAAATAAATCTTTAAAGATCAAGCCATGGGAACCCCTAATATTGAATTGAATGCATTTCATATCAGGAGGTTGCTAGGAATTTATAACTGCCAACTGAGTAAGGTTATAGCAAGAATCTGACATTCCCATCACAAGTTTGTGAATTTGAAGCTTTGTTCCCAGCTAGAGGCGTTGCCTGGGCACCTTTGGGACTGTGAACCTAAATAACAGATGTAGGCTTGGGGCATTAGGTCTTGAGTGTAATGGCTGCTTCTGGTCCCAGCCTGGGTGCTCTGAATCCTGTCCACAAAGCCAGGAGCAAACCATGAACTTTGACAGCCACCTTAGCCTCCATGTCTTCCTGACCATGAGACTCTATCTCCTCCTTAAGTTGCTACAGTCAAGTATTCTGTCACAGCGATGAGGAAAGTAGCTGATGCCAATGGACATGTAATACTAACAGTGGCATATATATCTATGTATACACATACATATACATATATGGCACATGCACAAGCATATATATATATATATATATATATATATATATATATATATATATCTCAGGTAGACAGCTAATATAGTGTGTGTGTGTGTGTGTGTGTGTGTGTGTGTGTGTGTGTTTATATACCATATATACCCAGTGTGTCAGTTGTCTACTTGACAGATAAATAAAACTATTTTAGCTAATGGTGGTAGGAGTATATGGCAGAAGAGGGCCTCCCACAGGAAGCGACGGTGTGGTAAGAAGAGACCAGGAATAATATACAAGGATCCACCATCAGCGACCTTCCTACAGCCAAGCCCCACCTCCCAAAGTTTTTAGAGGCTCTCAAAAGAATCCCACAGCTGGAGACCTGGGCTTTAGCCTATGATCCAGTGAGGGAGATTCCGTACACCAGCCACGGCACATGACTTAAAATATGCAGGAGGCAAGACATGAAACATTCATTTGGCACTTTAATAATTAAGCTGAATTTTGTCACCAAGTAATAAATGCCATTAAAGGAATGAAATATGCATCAGTTGGTTAATCATGCACCTAGAACATTATACAGCTTGATTGCCTGGGAATAGTCCTTAAAGAGTCAAGTCAAGAGAGTAGCTTAATCATTGTAGTTGGGATAAATATTCAAAACCAATGAAACATGTTTCTTTGAGTGTGTTATAATATGCTTACATTATTAATAGTTTTCTGCTTTTTTTCTACAACTTCCCCTTTAGGAAACTCATTTTAGTCTGGTTAGTTTATGACCCTCATTTCTATTAATTCCTCTTTTTGTTGAGATTTTTTTAAAAATTAAAGTATTATTATATCATTTATCTCCTCCCTCCAACTCTACCAACTCCTTCTCAAATTCATGGCCTCCTTTTTAAAATTATTACTATTACATATATAGTTATATGTGCACATAAATATATAAATGCAATCTGCTGAGCCCAACAAGTGCTACTTGTCTGTGTATGACTTAAGGTTTCTCTCTCTCTCTCTCTCTCTCTCTCTCTCTCTCTCTCTCCCTCCCTCCCTCCCCTCTCTCTACAGTCATGAGTTGTCTGCAGTTCTTTCTACAGGGGTAGGACACTGTGAGATTGCCCCTCTTCCGCATTAGCTTGTCTGTTGGTGACTATTCGGATCTTGTTGAAGCAGCCATACTGTTGAGGTATCATGGCACTAGCTTCCCTTCCATTTCTAGGAGACGAAGTCTCAGGTCAGATTTCCTGGTCTTCTGGCACCTACAATCTTTCCACCATCTCCTGCGTAATTTATTCCTCTTGGTAAAATTTAGTCTTGGCCTCCCCAGTAAGTGAAGAATTGAGAAGACCACTAAGTATGATGGGAACCCCCAAGTTTCCACCTGATGTCAGTCGACAGGGCCCCACTCCATCCTCTTTGAGGGTGATAGTGAATAGCTCATAAATTTATTCCTACTTTTCTCAGTGCCCGGAATCCTACAAGAATCTTTCTTTAGTGTAGACTTTTCTCATCTGAGCCTGAGTGTCCTCTTCTGTTCTGCTCTAACAAAATACCACAAGCTAGAGATCTTAAAGAACAGCAATTGTGGATCCCAGTAAGTCCAAGATTCAGCAGCCTGCACTTGGGCTGTCTGATGCTGACCCATCTTCCATGGTGGGGATACACATCCTTACACCGCCCATCATGGAAGGGTAAACTCGCTGAGGCTGCATGAAGCCTGCTTTATAATGTTTTTAACTCCATTCACAGAGAGAGGAAGGGGAGGGGAAGGGGGGTGGAGAGAAAGAGGTGGGGGGAGGCAGGCCTCACCGCCAATCCTCTCAAAAGCCTCCTCACACTGGCAGCCATGGTGGACCAAGTGGTTCTTAGTGATGTCTCGCTGGTTGGGGCAGATGAGGAGGGTGATAGAATGGAAGGATGAAGTTATTATCACCCTCCTTCTCAGGAGGAATGATGGATTTGCATACTGAGAATCATCCTTCTTTTATGACATGTACCAGCAGGAGACAGTTTGCGAAAGCAAACTGGAATGGATCCATTGTAACTTCCATGCTGGCCACAGGACATAGAACTGGATTAAAGCCTACATGAGGGAACATCAGAATAAGGTTCTTTTTATTAAGATATAATTCAAGGGGCTGGAGAGATGGCTCAGAGGTTAAGAGTACTGACTGCTCTTCTAGAGGTCCCGAGTTCAATTCCCAGAAACCACATGGTGGCTCTCAACCATCTGTAATGGGATTTGATGCCCTCTTCTGGTGTGTCTGAGGACAGCTACAGCATATTCATATACCTAAAATAAATAATTCTTTTATATATATATATATATATATATATATATATATATATATATATATATATATAATGCAAACGCCATAAATTTTACCCTTCAAAGTCTACAGCCCAATGGCTTTGGTATATTCACAAGGATATGAGACAAAAACTCTAATTCATTTCCCCCAAAGACACTCCATGCCTGTCAGTAACCATGCCCCATTACCCGCTCCTCCTAACACAACCTATTCTGGACATTTCAAATAAATGGAGTTATGTAGCATCTAGCCCTTTTTATCTGGCTTCTTAGCGCACTGTAGTTACACATGGTAGGCTTTCATTCTTTCCTGTGGTCGCTGACTAACATTCCATTGTCTAGAATACCATATTTTTACTGGACAGGTAACATTTTGAGAGGTTGATGGACTGTCTCCCGGAACACTGCTTTACAATCCAACAGTAACATATGTGCATACGTACTTATTATAGTTATTCCTGTGTGTTTGGGTGTGTGCACACATGTGCACATGTGCTTGCTGATGTGTCAAGGTCAGAGGTTATTGTTGGGCAGCTCACTATAGCTTTCTCCACCTTATGTTTGAGATACAGCTTTCCTACTGACCCGGAAGTTCGGTCCCCTAGGGGGCAGCCAGCCTCCCAGATCCACATGTTGCTGTCGCCCACACCTCATCCCCTTGCTGGGATTACACACACAAACTACACTGGATTTGAACTCAGGTTGCTTGTGCTGTAAGAGTCATAGCCCCAGTTTTACTAGATGGTAATGATGTCTTGCTGAAGTTTGGCCTTGCTGTTTCCCAGTGACTATTGGATCCCATTCTGTGTGATTGCTGGCTACTCACATGTCTCTGGAGAAGTGCCTGTTTAAAACCTGTGCTTGTTTTAAAATTAGGTTGAATGTCTGTCTGTTGCTGAGTTTATAAGTATACGTTGCATATCCAAGACCTTCATCTGACATTTCCTCTAATTCTGTAGGTTGTCTTCTATTCTTGTTAATAGACAGTAATGTGTTTTCTTGGGCTAACTCCTGCAAAATCTTTTAAATTTTTTTATTTTCTGTGTGAGGTTTTGTAGACATGTATATACATGCGCCACATATGTGCCTAGTATCCAAGAAGGCCAGAAGAGGGTGCCAGTTCTCCTGGAACCAGAGTTACAGGCAGTTGAGACTGACCATGGGGGTCCTGGAATTGAACCCCGATCCTCTGCAAGAACACCAAATGTTCTTAAGTGCTGAGACATCTCTCCAGAGCCCTGTGTCAACTTACAAATCTCCTGGCATTAACTTTTTCAATTCTCACAGTAGCCTACAAAGTCAATTTTCTTTCTTTCTTTCTTTCTTTCTTTCTTTCTTTCTTTCTTTCTTTCTTTCTTTCTTTTTTTGTTGTTGTTTTGGTATTTTTGTTTTTGTTTTTGTTTTTGTTGTTGGTGGTGGTTTTTCAAGATAGGGTTTCTCTGTGTAGCCTTGCCTCTCCAGGAACTCCTTTTTGTAGATCAGGCTGGCCTTGAACTCAGAGATCTGCCTGCCTCTGCCTCCTGAGTGCTGGGATGAAAGGCATGAGGTGCCGCTACCACTGGACTAAAGGTGATTTCCTCATCCCCCTCCCACCCCGTATAGATGAAAGAGTCATCTATACATCTTACAGTGCGAGGAAGTAGCAGGTGTGTGCAGTGACATCCTTGCTTTGGATGTCCCCTCCAAGTCTGCACCTTGATGCTGTTCTGCTGTCCTGTGGTGAGGTGAAAGATGGATAAACTGCCTACAAAGCTCAGGCCAGAGTGGGTGGCAGAAAGCAGGTGGCTGTTTAAGACCTGCCCCGGCTAGCTGCCTGAATTCTCCAGCCCATTCCCCTGGCTTGTGCTTGCAGCTTGTTTATTTCTAGTTGTTTTTCCGCTCTTCCTAAGCAAGGGCTTGATGCTGTCGGCACGTTGTCAAATCCTCAGGCATACATAGACTTCAGTGGCTGCTCCCAGGTTCAGAGCGCTCTTCACTTCCTGAATAATACATCTTTAATTACTGGCCAACTGAAGTCAGTTCTCAAAGAGTAGACCCACTTGATGACAAAGATTTATTTGTTTATTATACGTAAATACACTGCAGCTGTCTTCAGACACATCAGAAGAGGGCATCCCATTCCATTACAGATGGTTGTGAGCCACCATGTGGTTGCTGGGATTTGAACTCAGGACCTCTGGAAGAGCAGTCAGTGCTCCTTACCACTGAGCCATCTCTCCAGCCCATATTTTTATTCTTTTAGAAGTGCTATAGGCCTGATCTCAGAGGGAAGTCAATAGCTTCCTGATGCTCAGGGCAATTTCTTCTCATCCCAGAAGACAGCCAGGTTTCTGAATTGACATATTCACTGAATAAATTGCACCAATCAAGGTTGTGGTAACAGGACTTTGAACTCTGCAGGTGTGGCAAAAAAATAATTCTGGTCTTAAGAATTTTTTAATAAATTGTTAAAGAGACTTATGGACTCAATATAGTTTCTACCACACATATATCATTGAAATAGATTATTGTTATGGCGGCAGCAGACTACACATCCGCTAATTCCCCTGTCATATATCCCTGCGGCTGAGCCCCTCTCACCTCTGAAACACTCCCACAAACACTTGGAAGTTCTCTGATCTCTCAGGAGCTGAGCTCATTGATGGATTGCTATTGAATTTCAGGCCCTCAGCCATTCACCCTTGTAGACTCAAGACGCTGAGTTTCCTGGCTGGGTTTGGACAGACACCTTGCACACTGCTTTATCCAACACCCAGCTGCGTAGACCCTGTTCTGTGGAATTCTGGTGCTTCTTCTGGGCTTGCAGAGGCTGGGTACATTCTCTTTGCTGTGTATAGAACTATTGCCAGCCGTGCACCGTGACTTTGAGAACTGTGTAACACCAGCTGCTTAAAGCAGGAGTGAGGTCTTTGTTATTCTTAAAGTGCCTTCCCTCCCAGAACAACACAAGTCTCACCAATTCTAAGGAGACTTTTCTGGGGAGAAAAGCAACAATCTCATCCTCCCAACAGTTGAATATAATCTCCAAATATTGTGAGCATCAATGCCGTTTTGATAATGCTATCACTCTTATGCAGGCCTGTTAGATGTAAAATAGCGGACTCTCCTTTCAAAATGATGGAAACACATTTAATCTCTCGCTGCAAGGCCTTGTGATTCTTCCGGCTGACACTGCTGCTTTTTTTTTTTTTTTTTTTTGGTTCTGATCCTGCAGGTGGGTGGGTTTGTTCTAAACAAACGCTAATTTGGATAGTCAGCCCCACCGGCTTCGCAGAGGAGAGGCTGAAGCTCCCACCAGAGGGCCATTTGGAAGACTGGCCTCCTAACAGGAATGGTTATTGCTGCCTTTAACAGGTCACACACATAAACCTCCTAAACGCTGGAGGAGAAGATGCAGAAGAAAAGTTTGGGCCACACTTTTTTTTGTTGAACTCTGGCACAAGCTGATCTTCCAGTTTCCCACATCCTCAGAAAGCTAGAGCAGTTGTTGGTAACAAACCGTCCTAAGGGCAGAGAGACTATGTCTAAATGGAGTAGCAGACTATATTTACCCATCCATTTCTTCTGCCTTTTAAATAAAGAAAGCTGGGGCTGGACAGATAGCTCAGTGGTTAAGAGCACCGGCTGCTTTTCTAGAAGACCCAGGTTTAACACTCACAGGGCAGCGCACACAACCATCTATGATGGATATCTCAGGGGGATCCTATGTCCTCTTCTGGTGTCTGTGGCTACTGCATACATGTGGGATGTATGAAGCAGATAAACCACCCATAAAATAAAATAAAGCGTTTCCAATGAAAATAAATAAAACAGCAGTGCCAAGATCTCTCAGCTCTTTCGACCAAGTGCTTCTGTAAGTCTCAAAGCTCCCCACCCTCCACCCAAAGCCCAGGCCTCTGCTTCTGGAGGTGAAATGAGCTGGATTTCCCACATCTTGGGAACAGTTTTCCTAGGCCAGTGAGACATGTCTGTAGCAGCCATCACTGGATGGCAATAGGTTCTACATCTGTGGATTAACCAACTATAGAGCAAAACTGCTCAGATTTTAAAAACTGTATCTGTATTAAGGGTCATTTTCTCTCTCTCTTTCTCTCTAAAAGATTTATTTAATGTATATGAATACACTGTAGCTGTCTTCAGACACACCGAACCTACCATGTGGTTGCTAGGAATTGAACTCGAGACCTCTGGAAGAGCAGTCAGTGCTCTTAACCACTAAGCAATCTCTCCAGCCCCCAAGGGTCATTCTCAATTGCTATAACTCTCTGAACAGCACTTACATTGTAATATTAGTACAAAACTCTGGTCATGACTTAAAGTACATGGAGCTTCTGTGGGTTCTGTGTAAACACCCAGCCATTTTACATACAGAATTTCATCTCATCTGTCTTCCTGTTTTAATATCCACAAGAGGTCTAGAAACCATAGATTGTGGTTCCGGGCTCTCCCTCTCCTCTTGGGGTATCTGGACACTGCCCTTACACTGGCTTGGAGAGGACTGGACAAGGTCAGGAGTGGGTGGGATCCAAGTTCTGCTTCTTAGGAAGTCTCATGCTGCTGGCTGCTAGACCAGGAGGGGTGAAACAGAGTCTGGGAGGAAAGGGGTCCACAGGACTCCATCCATCCAAGAATACCAGAATAGCGTGACAGCTCTTAGAAAAGGAATAAAGAGGTTTGGGGGCCACGCTCTGATGTGAGCCTCTGCAAGCCACAGGAGTCTAGTCAGGCCGGCAGGTCCAGTGATGAGTGTTTGGGGGAGACAGTCTTCCCCCAAGTGTTACAGCTCAGTAAAAACAGCCAGTCTTAAGTGATGCTTGGTGAAATGGCTTGTGTGTGTGTGTTCTTTATTCCCTGTGCATGGGGGCTATATGAACATTGGGGAATGGGATGAGATTTAGGGGTGAATAGATTCTATTGGCTGAGGCTGAGTTGCTGGTGATGCTCTATTTGCATGGGGAAGATTTCCAGGTGCAGGTTGCAGGCTAAGTGACTGGCTACCAGTGGCCATCTGGATGGGGGGATCTTCAGGTTACGTGGTCCACAGCAGGCCTGGAAACAGGGAGGGAGTACCACTCCTGGTGGTGTCGGGGTGAGATTTAAATCTCAAGTTTTAGGATATCCAGGGTCTAAAAGTGCTCCACCTCTCCAGTTCCATGCCGGTTCCGCTGGTGGCATGGTCCACACACCCCACAACAGATGACTGTGTTTTTATTCTCCTCAGTCACTCATAGAGAGAACGTTGCCACACACCCCCAACCCCATGAGCTACCCAACTGATCCTTAAAACAGCATACAGTTATACATGCATGTAAGCAAAGCGTGTGCACGCACATGTGAGTACAGTCTGCGTAGCTCCCCTCCTTGCTAAGGGTCTGAATGACAGACATTTAGGTCCTTGATTAGGGAAGGTCTTTCCACATCTATTTCCAGGCGATTGCTTTTCAGGGTCACACACTGAAAGGCGAGTTCTAACACAGACGGCAGCCTTAGGATTGCCTGGCAAGCCTGAACGGCGAGAGGGTCCATCCATTTTTCATGATGTTGTAATTAACTCGCTGTCTGCCTCCCACAGGCTCAACCTTTGGCAACGAAGAGCAGGCTCCTCTGAAGCAGGCTCTGCCTTCTAAGGACACACCCAAGGGAGCTGGCCGGGCGGCCCCTGCGTCTTCCTCCAATGCAACAACACCACGCAGGAGTTTACTTCCAGCACCAAAATCCACTTCTACGTCTGCTGGTAAGATCGTCTATGCCTTTCTGGAGAGCCACAGTGGAGTAGCCTTTGTGCATAAATATGAAGTCTTTGAAAGTCCCCGTGTACAACAGCTACTTAGAGAGGATGTGAGACGCGTTTTAAATGGTATTTTGAGTTAATGCTGATACATCTGTTTTTGTGGTGCTTCAACATATTCATGTGTTTAAAACTGTCACAAAAACCCTTCCTCCACCTCTCTGGAAACCCTCTGAACCTTTTGGTTCAGAAAGTAAGAACCAAGCTGTCTTTTTAAAGAAGACTGACATTTGGCTTTTGCTCTTAGAATCGTTTGAAGGGCTTTGGGGCAAGCTCAGCCCAGGCCTCAGAACTCAGAGCTCAATGACCCAGCAATGGCTTAGGAGCCATGGTTGTACAACGATTATCTCCACTTAAGCAGCACTGACAACCCGAGCCCACTCGCACAACTCTCCATGCCACACACGTGCAGACATTCAAAAGAAGGCACTCGTGCCCAGACATTGCCCAGGTGGCCCAAGTGTGGCTCCATCCTGCTTCCTCTTCCACATCTCACATAAGGAACCTGTTCACCTCCAGCAGGGTCTGTGGATACGTTCTTAGTTTTCTGTTGTCTGCACTGTGGAAGATGGAGTGGATGCTGAACCCACATCCACTGCAGATGGCTCATCCGGATCAGTATTTATTTCCCTTCGTATTTTCCCTTCGTCATTATAGCCATGTATCTATCATTGTACACATATACAAACATACGGGTTTGTGAATTCTTTAAGTGGGTGGCGTTACAAGCTGAGTGACCCGGTTGAGGTTTGTTGTGGTGGTGGTTGTTTGGTCAATGTGTCACACATTAGAGTCACCCACGAAGAAGAATGACGATTGAGAAAATGCCCTCACCAGATCCCCTGTAGGAAGGTCTTGGGACAATTTCCTCATTTGATGATTGATGTGAGAGGATTCAGCCCACTTTGGGAAATGAGGTCCTGGGCTTGTGGTCCTGAGTTGTGTAAAAAAGCAGCCAGAACAAGTCACAGGGTGCACACAGGGGCTTCCTCAGTGGATGGCCGTGGCTGGCAGAGCGCCCACAGAGGACATAAGGGAGTCAGCGAGGAAAGGGAGGAGTCAGTCAGTGATGGTGATGAGGGGAATCTCTCGGCTCTGACCGACTAGCAACCAGGTGCTTCTTTATTTATAAAAGTTTCTCAAATCAAAGATTAATAATTACCGCAGAAGCACAGATCATGTGTTTGATTTTTCATTACATGCTCAGGGTTACAAGTTCAGTCACAATTAGAAAAATACAAGTAGAACAGATTTTATTTTTATTATCAGCCCTATAACTCCAATTTAAGGACTCTAAAGAATGTCTCCTCCAAAGCAAACATGTTTATTATTATATGACAGCCTGCTTGTAGGCTGGTAGTGTTTGCAGTTTGAAAGCGCTCCAGACAAACAGAAAAATATCCGAGCCAGTCTTTTTATGGATAGCAAGTACTTATACCTAACTTCTTTACAATAAGTTTCACCATCTACACAATAAAGGAGGAAAAGGTTTATTTTAGTTAATCTATCTCAATTACTGAGTTCTATTCCTCCAGAGGTGTACCCTGTATGACCCCCTATCTTTAAACTACATTTTCAGAGAGCTCTAAGCATATTGTACAGAGAGGCCTTGACTCTGTAACGTTTTCTCCTGACTAGTCAGGCTTTGGCAATTGTCTCTGTTTACAATACCTTGAGTTTGCTCAAGGGCAGATAGTCCAAGAAGACTCCAGGAGTAGTGGCCTCATCTAACTATGTGCTTATCCGTAGGTACCTAATGATCTCCAGGGCATAAGGAAGACTTCCAAATAGTGAACAGATAAAGTTAAGTTTAGGATTTTCTTAAAGAGACTCAGGGGCCAGGCGTGGTGGTGCATGCCTTTAATCCCAGCACTCTAGAAGCAGAGGCAGGTGGATTTCTGAGTTCAAGGCCAGCCTGGTCTACAAAGTGAGTTCCAGGACAGCCAGAGCTACATAGAGAAGCCCTGTCTCGAACCCCCCCCCCAAAAAAAAGACTCACATAATTTTCTCAGGAAAAGACATAAAATGAGGGCTGGAGAGAGGGCTCAGCAGTTAGGAGCACTGACTGCTCTTCTGAAAGTCCTGAGCTCAGGTCCCAGCAACCACATGGTGGCTCACAACCATCTGTGATGAGATATGATGCCCTCTTCTGGGGTGTCTGAAGATAGCTACAGTGTACTTTCATATAATAAATGAACAAATCTTTTAAATTAAAAAAGGCATAAAATGAATGCAGAAAGTCCCCAGAAACGCAGCACACAGAGACCAAAACCCAAAAGTAAGAGGCAGAAAGGAGGCGGTCGCAGCATTCGGCTCAGCTCTGGGGGACTGTGCCCGGCAGCATTTGGCTCAGCTCTGGGGGACTGTGCCCAGCAGCATTCGGCTCAGCTCTGGGGGACTGTGCCCAGCACTTGTGCTGGCTCTCTGACTCGCCATTTCCAGTGGATGTGGCTGTGTTACAGGGAGCAAGCTGGAACACAGCATCCTCTGGGCCTCGGCTTCAATTCCTGCCTCCGTGTCACTGCCTTGAGTCCCTACCCTGACTTCTCTTCATGATGGACTACAAGCTGCAAGGTGAAGGAAACCCCTCCCTCCCAAGTTGCTTTTGGTCAGGATGTTTTATCACAGCAATAGAAAGCAAAATAAGATAGTGCATATCTCTTTATCTGAATATTGAAAGCTCAAAATGCTGCAAAAAGCCAAAGTTGTTTGAACATGAATACCACGGCACATACACCTGCCCTCACCTGATATGTCCACATATGGACACACTAAAATCTGTTGTGGAAAATTACTTCAAGATGACATGCATTCGGTATGCATCATACATATGTGAACTTTGTGTTTAGACTTGGGTGTCATCTGCACTACACCGCAGTACGTTTGCATAGCTTTGCCAAAGTCCAAGTCCTTTGAAACCTTTGGTCCACTTGGACAGGTGTGATGTGCTGTCAAAGTCATCTTAATTTGTATCCCCCTGACTGCGTCTAGACGAAGCCACATGCGCTGTTACAGCAGCACCTCAGTTGGGGGCTTCCACCCTGCCTTTGATCATTCAGTTCCTGGATAGAAGACACATACTTTTATTATTATAATAAGCCTTAATCAGCACTAGAGCTGGACAGATATATATCTACCCTCTACGCTATTAGAATCTATTTCCCCATTAACAGCCCCACATTCTAAACTGTTGTGTTCCATCTAGGCAGCTCTTAACTCAAATTGGCCCTCATGGCTGTGCTTTTATGACTCACCTAACCCATAGTGTCTCCTTCTCTCCTCCTCCTCTTCCCTGTTCTCCTCCAAGTCCAAGGCCAAGAACCCCAACCCCGCCTAGCTCAATTCTGCCCAGCTGTAGGCTGTAGGTATCTTTATTCACTAATCAGGGATAACCTGGGGGCCAAGGTCACACAGTTGTCACAGACCCACTTGCTGATACTCTCATCCTTGGGGGCAACCAGGCCTTGGGGACCAGTGTTTAGCATTATAGTACATAGCAGAAAACCAGACCTCAATATTTAAGTTGCATTGTTTGGGTGAGCATAAGGTATGTGTGAAATACAATGTCTCTACAGTTTGGCACCATAACTGGTTCATTTTAGGTACTTAACATCTGTTAGTTAATGGTTGAATGAACCAATGAAAGGGTGCACACTATGGAATGCAAACCATTCCATCCCACTGTTTTCAAAGCTTGGCCTTATTCAAACTAGAAGGCAATTAGACAAGCCTGTGGTAGTTGTTGTAGTGTTACAATGGCTATGAGCTACCACATGAGTGCTAGGAATTGAACCTGGGTCTTCAGGGAGAGCAGCTGGTACTCCTTAATGCCTGAGCCAACTGTCTTGCTCCAAGCTTACGGCTGTTGCCTCAACCCCATAGATGAAGATTTCTCAAACTTCTGTGCACCACAGCCATCACTGTGCTTAGGAAAACGCAATCACTGGGCCCTGGCCCTGGCCCTGGAACCCATGCTTCAGTAGCTTTGGCGTGGGGCCCGCCCCGAGAATTCGCATTCTTCTGGAGCTCATAATAGAAAGATGGGCGGGGATGTGGATAGGAAGGTCCTTAGAAAAACAAACGGAAATGGGTTTTGATCATAAGGAAGGGTGATCCTCTCCAGTTATAAGAAGAAAAAAAAGTATAGTAAACCTAGAGGGGACTGAACTATCACAGCCATTTGACACAAAACTCCGCACAAATGACTCGTGCTGTAGACCAGCAGCAGCCATCCTCAGGTATCTCTGGGAGACATATATAATGTTCCACTGCTCTACAGAGGACGTAGGCAGCAGTCTGCAAAACCATAAGTGCACTTACTGTTTGGTATCCCAGTCTTGGCTCTAGGAATTGTCCCCAAAGTAGATTAATCCAAATCCAGTGCATGAGGGGATTCATTGCATTAATGTTTAAAGTCACAGAAGACTAGAAACACCCCAACTGCCTGTTCATAGTGGACTGGATGGATGCACTCCCAGGATACATTACAGTATAGCTGTCTTAGTTTGGGTGTCGTTGCTGTAAAGAGACACCAAGACCAAACCAGTTCTTATAAAGGCAAACATTTAATTGATGCTGGCTTACAGTTTAAGTGTTCAGTCCATTATTATCCTGGCAGGAAGCATGACAGAATGCAGACAGACATGGTGATGGAGGAGCTGAGGGTTGGACATCCTGATAGTTAGGCAACCAGGAAGAAACTGGCTTCTGAAGGCAGGCAGGAGGATGGTCTCTCTTCCACATTGGGCAGAACCTGAACATAGGAGCCTCAAAGCCCACCCCTATAGTGACACACTTCCTCCAACAAGGCCACACCTCCTAATAGTGCCATTTCCCATGGGCCAAGCTTATTCAAACCAGCACAGTGGCTGTCCTAAGAGGGGGCATTTTCTCTAGATAGGAATATGTTATACTATTTGTGTGCTTATACTAAGAAAAGAGGTCAAAAGATAAGCTGTGAATTTTAAAGAGATTATCCATAGGGTGAAAGAAGAATTAGGAATAGAGAATAGAGATTAAAGCCAATGACAGTATATGGACTCTTGTTTTCTATGCTTGACTTAAAAGTCACCTAGATATTGAGCATAGTTGTACACAGATGTTCGAAGAGCAGAGCTGTACAGCCCAAAGTGAAATTCAACAGATGAAAATTCTATAGAAGCCAGGCATGTGGGTTGACAGCTTTATCCCAGCATTCACGAGACAGAGGCAGATGGACTTCTATGAGTTCAAAGCCAGCAGGGCCTACACAGCAAGTTCCAGGCCAGCCAGTGCAAACTACTGAGGCCCTGTCTCAATCAATCAATGAATCAATAAATATACAAATAAAGACATAAATTGTGGAGCCTGTTGTGGCATTGTGGCAGAACCACGGAAGTGAACTTTTCCAGGTGACTTCAACCAAGTGATCTGGCATGCCTCCTTACTTGGATAGTCCCTACATTCAGAAAGACTCCAACAGGGATGTCTTGACCTCTTGTCAGGAATCTATCCTGTTGGTGGTGGTACTACATCATGATTCTGCATGTTCTGATAGTGAGTCTTTGTGCCAAGGGACAAGGTGGTATAAGAGCATTATAGGTAATATGTGAACGTATCTGCAGTGGACTTTTAAGAAGAGATCTCACTGGAAGGTTATAAGTAAGTAAAGCAACAGTGGTGATCTCAGGTTGTATGAAGAATATTTACTACTTAAAATAGACAAGAGCGAGGTTGGGAGGTAGCTCAGTTGGTGAGTTGCTCGCCATACATGCATGGCAACCTAAGTTTGATCCCTAGAAACTGTCTAAAAAAACCAAACAAAATAAACCTGGGCATGGTGATGCATGCTTCTAATCCCAGCACTGAACGGGAGGAGGTGGGCAGTTTTGGTGGCCAGCCAGCTGATGTGTGAGTTCAGAGCCAAGGGGAGATACTGCCTCAAATAGAAGGTGGATTGCATCCTAAAGAAAGAAACCTGGTGTTGACCTTAGGCTCCATATGCATGTACACCCCGCCTCCCCCCCCACACACACACACTGGGAGTCTCGGAATAAATACATGGTTCCAGGCTTATGTAAACCCCAGGACAGTGAAGTAGGGTATGTTCATGGATAGATGTGTAGACAGAGTAATTGCTTTAATGGACACAAAGTTAGATGAAGTGGGATGTTTCAGCTGTTGAAAGAAGGGGAACTGGTAACATTTTTATGGAGCTGCAGTGGATGCTGGGAATTGAACCCGTGTCCTCTGTGAGAGTAACCAACACTCATAACTGTGGGCCCCACTTAGCCTCTCTCCAGCCTTGAGACGGACCTTTTTTTTTAGACTCAGATACGGCAGTTCGTGCCTGCATTCAAGGGGCCAAGGCAGAAGGATCTTAAATTCTAGTCCAGCCTGGGCTACATAGGGGAATCCTGTCTCAATACAACCAAACAAAAATAAGACACATTTTCGACATTCTCCCACCGTTGACTTGAGAGAGATGGGTTGGGTGCCTTAGACATCATCCAGACCTCACTACTGTACATGAGGCTGAGGTCCCACAGCACTCACTGTGTACACCTCCTGACTGTGACCCTTGGGGACCTTTACATTGTCGGCTCCCTGTCATTTCAAGCCACGAAACTGAGAGCACAGTATTTCCAGCCATCAGCCTCTCTACCTTCCCAGGCTGGGTGAGATTTCTCCAGGTTAGAGCAAGCTGCGCGCTGCCTTGTGAGGCTAAACAGGGGTGGGGCGGGACTGCGCATGAGCAGTGGCCTTGCTTATGAAGACGCAAGGCTAGGACTAGGAGGCACTCATCATATACATCACAGAAAAAGAGGGTGTGAAATGCAGATGAACAGTCAAAATAAGGCATGGGTTAGCAAGAAGAAGAAAGAAAAAAAACCCTCAAGTGTGGTTTAAATATATTCATAGCTTGCTTTTCCGCGTCTGGTAGACCTTTGCAGATTTCACAGCGACTGTAGATAAGAGCAGAGCGACAAAGTGGAATTTTTCACTTGGCCCTCAGTGGCACGGCTCCGCGTGTCTAAGTGAATTAACGCCAAGTTTCCCCGCTTGTTCTCTTGTCAACGGATTGAGCCACAAAGGGCAGGCCTACAGACTGGTCACGTCCCAGACAATCACGTGGTTAGGGCTCTGAAGCTGGCGTAAAGTTTTAGATGGTGTGAATCCTTAAGTGTTCTAACCCCTCTCGAGGGAGTGTCTCCTCTCTTCCTCCTCTGCCTCCTCCTCCCCGACTTCTCCTTCTCTTCCTTTTCCTCCTCTTCCTCCTCCATTACCTCCTCCTCTACTTTCTCTTCCTCCTCTCTTCCATCTTCTGTCTCCTCCTCTTCCTTTTCCTCCTCGTCTTCTCCTCCTCCTCCTGTCTTTTTCCTTTGATTTATAGAATTCAGGCTATCACACTGAGACTTTTCATGGTCTTCTCACTAAGCCACATGCCAGCTCTGGCAACATTTCTGAACAGGGCCAAGCTGACGGTGGCTGAGGTTTCATGCCTCGATACCACCTGCTTGATGCCTGTTCCGGCAACAGGACTGACCTTGGGAGTGCTGAGCTGTATCCTCTAACTGGGCTTCTAATGGGTGGGTTTCAAGGATAAGACTTTCTTGCTGGCTCATTCTTTTGAGAAGCACCTGATGTACCCATGATTTAGATGCAAGGAGAGTTAGAACAGCCTTTCCATTAGGAGCTCCCAGTAAGGTACATGGATTTATGACTTACTAATTAGGGTGAAAGCAAGAGGCCTCTAATCTTATATCTAGGTTCTAGTTAATTCTAGCAAACCAGAAAGTCACAGGGAGGTGGAGGTGATGCGAAAAGGCTTGCCCTTTATTGATGATTTATTTAATCATGTGTGTGTGTGTTGCTTGTTCAATCGCTAAGTATCAGTTGGCTGCTTTCTAAGTCCTTAAATGATCCAGTGTAGTCTGCAGGCAAGTGCAGTGTGACCCAGGCAGGCCAGGACACTATGGCACGGGCATTGGGCTATACATTCAAGGAGCAAAAGGAGAAAAATGAAGACATCGGGCTCGGTGCTTCCCGACTACAAAGCAGACTGGAAAGATGACTGAGGAAGTGCCATCTCTTCTTCATCAAAAGAGAAGCCCAACTCCCTGTCACAAACATTGAAGATCAAAAATTCCAAGAATTAACAACCACAGCAAAGACTGGCGAGGTTTCACACATAGAACCACCCTCTGAAGCTTCCTCTAGCAATAGCCCATAGAGCCAGTGAGAAAGGTGCCTACTGCCATGCCTGGCAACCTGGCTTTGATCCCCAGAACCCATGTGATAGAAGGAGAAACCCAAGATCTGCAAGTCACCCCTCACACATGGCCTGGTGCCCAGGATGTAAATGGAAGGTGTTCCCCGCATCCCCTCTGTCTCGGAAGCTTGGCCTCGGTTTTCTGATAAGTCTTTATGGAAAAATCCTCAGGAAAAGCTTTTGTTATTGCTCACAGGGTCAAATACAAAGTCTCTCGCTGGTGCATTGAACCATATAATTTTATAGAAATAGCCAGAATTACCCACTGACTTGATAACAGGATCATAACAGTCTTGTAAATAGGAAAGTGTTTTCAGTTGGAAGTATTGATCTGAATATAGATTACTCCGTGGCCAGCGTGCCTTTGATTCTGTCGGGTGCGTATGACAGAGCATATAAAATCTGAGTCTATGCTAAGCTGCAGAAAGATTCCCTATGGTTATATAGAAAATGCCATTTAAGTTTCTTTCTGCCTAAGAAAAATATTCCCTAGGAATTGTAAGGCTGTCAGTCTGTAGACTATAAACTCCATGTGTCATGAAAGTGACTTTTGCCTCTTTGGAAGCATATTGAGTTAAACTTCACACACAGAAGGATTTCTGGGCACGCTGTAATTTTCAAAATGCTAGTAGCTGATCAGAATCTTTCATGTGTGTGTGTGTGTGAGAGAGAGGGGAGTCTCCCTTCTTCCAAGGATGCTGGCCACCAGCCATGGGGACAAAGAGAATAAAGTAGACAAACAGGGTTTCAGATGGCCCATGAGTACGAACAGTAGAAACGACATACCCGGATCAGATTTGAGGAGACAGATCAGCTTTATCTGGAGTGACTCAAGGGTTATATAGTTTTGGGTTAACAGGTTAGGAATATCCAGGGTTGGCAGAGGTCATTGGCTGAAGGCTAAGGTAAAGAGGTACCTCATTAGCATGGGAAGGCATTCCAGGATCTCAGGCGCTAGGTGAATGGGTTCTTCTCAGGAAAAAGGAAGCTGAACCAGCAATCTAACCAAGGCTACTGACATTCCGCAGGTAGAGGTGTTTGGGAGTTTTCAACTCCCCAGACAAGGTCAGAGAAGGAGAAGCCCTGCTCATAAAGGGAGTCCCCCATTTTGCACCAAGCTCAGAAGGCTATCTGGGCAATGGCAGACCTCGACCTTAGTTAGCAGGGCATCATGCATGTTTGCAAGGAAGGCTGGTGCTCGTGCATACCAGGAAGATGCTGCCGCTAACTGTCCC
>LR749923.1:922915-1005205 GCA_902729485.2 Mus minutoides
ACCAGCAATCTAACCAAGGCTACTGACATTCCGCAGGTAGAGGTGTTTGGGAGTTTTCAACTCCCCAGACAAGGTCAGAGAAGGAGAAGCCCTGCTCATAAAGGGAGTCCCCCATTTTGCACCAAGCTCAGAAGGCTATCTGGGCAATGGCAGACCTCGACCTTAGTTAGCAGGGCATCATGCATGTTTGCAAGGAAGGTTGGTGCTCGTGCATACCAGGAAGATGCTGCCGCTAACTGTCCCTGCTTCCTCCTAGTTGCCCACACACTGCCTGCCCTTCCTGACCACATATTGAAGAATTTGGGAAAGGGCTGGAAATAAAAGCTGAACTTTAGAGAGAAAGAGAGAGAGAGAGAGAGAGAGAGAGAGAGAGAGAGAGAGAGAGAGAAGAAGAAGAAGAAGAAGAAGAAGAAGAAGAAGAAGAAGAAGAAGAAGAAGAGGAGGAGGAGGAGGAGGAGGAGGAGGAGGAGGGGGAGGAGGAGGAAACAGTGGACCGATGTCTGCTGCTGGAATGTTTGCTGAGTGTGACCCAGGACTGTTCTGAACAGCCAGGCACGATTCCCTGATGCCTATGCTTAACTCTAAGAGCAAGTTCGCCTCTAATGATGAGGAAAGGATCAGTGCTCACAATGTGGTCATTTTTACTGGCTCAGAAACATTCATGAACATCCCAGAAGGACTGGGAGGTGACAAGGGTTCAGGATAGAGGCAGCATCCGAGGTTCAGTGCAGATGCTGCTATTATTGCTTGGTGTCGAGTAGCCCCCCTGAGGCCCCGTTTGAATTGCTATCACTGGCAACTGATTTGTCATTGTGAAGCGAAAGGGAGGGCCAGCAATCGTGTGGGGAACAGAGCAGGTTGTGGGAGAGCAGACATGGTCAGAAAGAATGTTTATAGGAGGAAAATGAAGGCAATAAACCTGAGAGCCCTTTGGGTGGCATGAGGTCAATGAGCTAGGAAGATGGGATTCAGATGATGCGCGCTGTGTCTGGGAAGGGGAGCTGCCCATGTCCTTAAGGGGGCCGTGTGAGGGCTGCTTCAGAGCCAGAAGAGAAGTCAAGAAGCCCTGTAGATCAGACCAGTAGCTTTCTCTAAGACATCCCAGAAGCAGGGTCTGTTGGGTGTTCGAGCGTAGGCACCCACTCCATCCACAGTCAGGCACCAAGAGCCTTCCTGAAGTTAAACACTGTCTTGGCTACTCGTGGAGATCTTGATGAACGAGATAAGACAACTCCTGTCCCTGTGAGCCACAAGGTGTCACCTAATTACATACTTAATTGTTTTGTTACGTTTATGCTAAGTGCTGTGGAGGAGAAATGGGTGCTCAGGAAGGGCCTTGGTGGAGCACAATGTTACGGTGAGAAAGAAGTCAGGGAGAAGAAGCCTGGTGTTAGAGAGACGTTGCCAGGCATTGGTTATATGGGGAACAAACCTGTCTCCCCTTAAAAACTCAGTCTAGGGTTACTAGCAATTAGATGCCTTGCTGATTTGAACACACACACACACACACACACACACACACACACACACACACACACTTCCAACCCTCTGTGTCAGGAACTTGGAAGCTATAAAATGGTTAAAACACAAACGCCATAACAGGGACCCTGGTGGATATATCCTCTCTTGCCAGTTTGCTATGTTAAGGTGCTCTCTGGCAGTAATAATTCAAATGCTGCAGGGTGACGGGAGAAATGGGAAGAGGCTGTCTCTTTCCTCTCTATCCCTGTCCCACACTTTCATTGAGACCTCTGCCAAAATAGGATTTGATAATTGAGAAACTTTATAAGACATTCCCCTCAATGCCAGCCTTTACACTACACTGACCCACCTTGACCGGAAGCCAGGATAAGGCTGATGGAGAACCAGCCTTGTATGTGTAGACATTCTTGGAAAGTGGCCCTAACATCCCAAAAACTCTTACTTGAGAGCTTCTAGGCAGATTGTATCTAAAGGTTACAAACCTTTGCTCTGCCTGTCAGCCCTAAAGAAATGTGGGAGGAGTCCAGCAGGAATTTCATGCAAATGATCTTGGGACTTCCATGGTCAATTTCAAAGGTCAAACTGTGTGGTGCTGAAATCTGTCTATGGTGTACTTGTACATTGCTATATAAATTGATGCCATGATATTGCTCCACCCGTTTATTTGGGGTACTGGGAATCTTTTAATTGTACATCACTGTTTTAAGAATTTCAGTTCCTTTCCAGGCTTATATGATCAGGTATATTACATTGATGTGATCTCAAATTCTTTTTTTTTATTGGATATTTTCTTTATTCACACTTCAAATGTTATCCCCTTTCCTGGTTTCCCCACTCCTGGAAATCCCCTATCCCATTCTCCCTCCCCCTGCTTCTATGAGGGTGTCCCTCCACCCATCCACCCACTCCCACCTCCCCGCCCTCAATTCCCCTACACTGGGGCATCTATCCAGCCTTCATAGGACCAAGGACCTCTCCTCCCATTGATGCATTACAAGGACATCATCTACTACACATGCAGTTGGGGACATGTGTACTCCTTGGTTGATGGCTTAGTACCTGTGAGCCCTGTGTGTGTGTGTGTGTGTGTGTGTGTGTCGCGGGGAGGTCTGGTTGGTTAATATTGTTGTTCTTCCTATGGAGTTAAAAAACCCCTCAATTCCTTCAGTCCTTTCTCTAACTCTTCTATTGGGGACTCTGTGCTCAGTCCAATGGTTGGCCGCGAGCATCCACCTCTGAATTTGTAAGGCTCTGGCTTGGCCTCTCAGAATACAGCTATATCAGGCTTCTGTCAGCATGCTCTTCTTGACATCCACAATAGTGTCTGGGTTTGGTAACTGTATATGGGATGAATCTCCAGGTGGAACAGTCTCTGGGTGACCTTTCCTTCAGTCTCTGCTCAACACTTCATCTCCATATTTGCTCCTGTGAGTATTTTTTTTCTCTTTCTAAGAAGGACTGAAGCACTCACACTTTGTTCTTCCTTCTTCTTGAGTTTCATGAGGTCTGTGAATTGTATTTGGAGCTTTGGGGCTAATATCCACTTATCAGTGAGTGCATACTATGTGTGTTCTTTTGTGATCGGGTTACCTCACTCAGCATGATATTTTCTAGTTCCATCCATTTGCCTAAGAATTTCATGAATTCATCATTTTTAATAGCTGAGTAGTACTCCGTTGTATAAATATACCTCATTATCTGTATCCATTCCTCTGTTGAAGGACATCTGGTTTCTTTCCAGCTTCTGGCTATTATAAATAAGGCTGCTATGAACATAGTGGAGCATGTGTCCTTATTACATGTTGGAGCATCTTTTGGGTATATGTCCATGAGTGGTATAACTGGGTCCTCAGGTCCTATGTCCAATTTTCTGAGGAACCACCAAACTGATTTCCAGCGTGGTTGTACCAGCTTGCAATCCCACCAGCAATGGAAGAATGTTCCTCTTTCTCCACATCCTCACCAGCATCTGCTATCTCTTGAGTTTTTGATTTTAGCCATTCTGACTGGTATGAGGTAGAATCTCAGGGTTGTTTTGAGTTGCATTTCCCTGATGACTAAGGATGTTGAACATTTCTTCAGGTGCTTCTAGGCCATTTAATATTCCTCAGTTGAAAATTCTTTGTTTAGCTCTGTACCCTATTTTTAAAATAGGGTTATTTGATTCTCAGGAGTCTAACTTCTTGAGTTCTTTGTATATGTTGGATATTAGCCCTCTATTGGATGTAGGATTGGTAAAGATCTTTTCCCAATCTGTTTGTTGACGTTTTGTCCTATTGACAGTGTCCTTTGCCTTACAGAAACTTTGCAATTTTATGAGGTCCCATTTGTTGATTCTTGATCTTAGAGCATAGCCATTGATATTGTGTTTAGGAAATTTTCCCCTGTGCCCATGTGTTTAAGGCTTTCCCCCAACTTTCTCCTCTATAAGTTTCAGTGTATCTGGTTTTATGTGGAGGTCCTTGATCCACTTGGACTTGAGCTTTGTACAAGGAAATAAGAATGGGACAATTTTCAATTTTTCTACATGCTGACCGCTAGTTGAGCCAGCATCATTTGTTAAAAATGCTATCTTTTTTCCACTGGATGGTTTTAGCTCCTTTGTCAAAGATCAAGTGACCATATGTGTGTGGGTTCTTTTCTGGGTCTTCAATTATATTCGATTGATCTTTCTGCCTGTCTCTGTACCAATACCATGCAGTTTTTCTCATTATTGCTCTATAATACAACTTGAGGTCAGGGATGGTAATTCCCCCCAGAAGTTCTTTTATTGTTGAGAATAGTTTTCACTATCCTGGGTTTTTTGTTATTCCAAGTAAATTTGCAAATTGCTCTTTCTCTTTGAAGAATTGATTTGGAATTTTGGTGGGAATTGTGTTGAATTTGTAGATGCTTTCAGCAAGATGGCCATTTTTACTATATTAATCCTACCAATCCATGGGCATGGGAAATCTTTCCATCTTCTGAGATCTTCTTTGACTTCTTTCTTCAGAGACTTGAAGTTCCTGTCATACAGATCTTTCACTTTCTTGGTTAGAGTCACACCAAGGTATTTTATATTATTTGTGACTATTGTGAAGGGTGTCATTTCCCTAATTCCTTCTCAGCCTC
The DNA here is from genome assembly GCA_902729485.2 of Mus minutoides. Lineage (NCBI taxonomy): Eukaryota > Metazoa > Chordata > Mammalia > Rodentia > Muridae > Mus > Mus minutoides. The sequence continues at coordinate 927,509 of LR749923.1, forward strand.
TATCCTTTGAGTAGAGAAAGGCCACTGGTTTATTTGAATTAATTTTATATCACTTTTATATCACTTCAGCCACTTTGCTGAAGTTGTTTATCGGGTTTAGGAGTTCTCTGGTGGAATTTTTGAGGTCACTTAAGTATACGATCATATCATCTGCAAATAGTGATGTTTTGATTTCTTCCTTTCCAATTTGTATCCCTTTGACCTCCTTTTGTTGCCTAATCACTCTTGCTAAAACTTCAAGTACTATATTAAATAGATAGGGAGAGAGTGGGCAGCCTTGTCTAGTCTCTGATTTTAGTGAGATTGCTTTAAGTTTCTCTCCATTTAGTTTGATGTTGGCTATTGGTTTACTGTGTATTGCTTTTACTATGTTTATGTATGGGCCTTGAATTCCTGATCTTTCCAAGACTTTTAGCATGAAGGGATGCTAAATGTTGTCAAATGCATTTTTCAGCATCTAATGAAATGATCACGTGGTTTTTTTCTTTGAGTATGTTTATGTAGTGAATTATGTTGATGGTTTTCTGTATATTGAACCATCCTTGCATCCCTGGGATGAAGCCTACTTGATCATGGTATATGATTGTTTTAATATGTTCTTGGATTTGGTTGGCAAGAATTTTATTGAGTATTTGTGCATCAATGTTCATAAGGGAAATTGGTCTGAAGTTCTCTTTCTTTGTTTGGTCTTTGTGTGGTTTAGATATAAGCATAATTGTGGCTTCGTAGAACAAAAAGGGTTAGTGTTCCTTCTGTTTCTATTGTGTGGAATAGTTTGAAGAGTATTGGTATTGGGTCTTCTTTAAAGGTCTGACAGAATTCTCCACTAAACCCATCTGGTCCTGGGCTTTTTTTTTTTTTTTTTTTTTACTGGGAGACTATTAGTGACTGCTTCTATTTGTTTAGGGGTTATGGTACTGTTTAGATGGTTTATATGATCCTATTTTAACTCTGGCACCTTGTATGTGTTTAGAAAATTGTCCATTTCATCCAGATTTTCCAATTTTGTTGAGTATAAGCTTTTGTAATAGGATCTGATTATATTTCGAATTTCCATGGTTTCTGTGTTATGTCTCCCTTTTCATTTCTGATTTTATTAATTTGGATACTGTCTCTGTGCCCTCTGGTTAGTCTGGCTAAGAGTTTATTTGTGTTGTTGATTTTCTCAAAGAACCAGCTCCTGGTGTTGTTGATTCTTTGTATAGTTCTTTGTTTCTGTTTGGTTGATTTCAGCCCTGAGTTTGATTATTTTCTGTTGGCTACTCCTCTTGGGTGTATTTGTTTCTTTTTGTTCTAAAGTTTTAAGGTGTGCTGTCAAGTTGCTAGTGTATGCTCCCTCCAGTTTCTTTTTGTAGGCTCTTAGAGCTATGAGTGTTCCTCTTACCACTGCTTTCATTGTATCTTATAAGTTTTGGTATGATGTGTCTTCATTTTCATTAAATTCTAAAATGTCTTTAATTTCTTTCTTTATTTCTTCCTTGACCAAGTTATCATTGAGTAAAGCATTGTTCAACTACCATGTGTATGTGAGTTTTCCATTGTTTTGTTGTTATTAAAGACCAGCCTTAGTTCATGATGATTTGATAGGGTACATGGGATTATTTCAATCTTCTTGTATCTGTTGAGGCCTGTTTTGTGACCAATTATATGGTCAATTTTGGCGAAGGTACCATGAGGTGCTGAAAAGAAGGAATATTCTTTTGCCTTAAGGTGAAATGTTCTATAAATATATGTTAGATCCATTTGGTTCATAACTTCTGTTAGTTTCACTATGTTTCTGTTTAGTTTCTGTTTCCATGATCTGTCCATTGCTGAGAGTGGGGTGTTGAAGTCTCCCACTATTATTGTGTGGGGCGCAATGTGTGCTTTGAACTTTAGTAAAGTCCATTTTATGAATGTGAGTTCCTTGCATTTGGAGTGTAGATGTTCAGAATTGAGAGTTCATCTTGGTAGATTTTTCCTTTGACCGGTATGAAATGTCCTTCCTTATTCTTTTTGATAACTTTTGGTTGAAAATTGATTTTATTCAATATTAGAATGGCTACTCCAACTTATTTCTTGGGACCATTTGCTTGGAAAATTGTTTTCCAGCCCTTTACTCTGAGGTAGTGTCTGCCTTTGTCCCTGAGGTGCATTTCCTGTATGCAGCAAAATGCTGAGTCCTGTTTATGTATCCAGTCTGTTAGTCTGTTGCGGTAAATCTCTAACCCAAATATGCCCCAGCAATGAAAACACAACTCAATTAATATGAATGCATGCTGTGTGCCTAGATTGGGCAGATCTACCACTACACTACCATCTTCCACATCTATGACACCCCATAGAACTTGCTGTTTCTCCAGGCCATGTGCTTCTGCTCTGCTTTTCTTCTTCTTCGTCCTCTACATCCTCTCTCCCAAACCTCCTTCTTCTCTCTCCCCACCCTCCGCTCCATCTTCCCTTTGATCTGCCCAATCATCAGCGCTCCTTTATTTACAAATTAAGGTGGGAAACAGGTTTACAGGAAATCACCTGAGTGCTGACTCATTCCTTCTTCACAGCCACTCACAGGAGAATGGAATTAACATCAAATATAATTAGCCCCAGGGCTATCTACAACATTAGTCTATGTCTTTTTTGGAGAATTGAGTCTTTTAATGTTAAGAGATATTAAGGAAAAGTGATTGTTGCTTCCTGTTATTTTTGTTGTTAGAGGTGGAATCATGTTTGTGTGGCTATCTTCTTTTGGGTTTGTTGAAAGATTCCTTTCTTGCTTTTCCTAGGGTGTAGTTTCCCTCCTTGTGTTGGTGTTTTTGATCTACTATCCTTTCTAGGGCTGGATTTATGGAAAGATATTGTATAAATTCGGGAGTTATTTCTTTTTAAGTGAGTTATTTGTGTCCTTCTTAAAATCCTCAATCATCATCATGAGAAGTGATTTTTAGATCTGAATCTTGCTTTTCTGGTGTATCCAGGACTTGCTATGGTGGGAGAATTGGGTTTTGATGATGCCAAGTAACCTTGGTTTCTGTCACTTCTGTTCTTAAGCTTGCCTCCTGCCATCTGATTATCTCCAGTGCTACTTACCCTCGATATATCTGACTGGTGCCTGTCCTTCCTGTGATCCTGGTTGTGACAGAACTCCTCAGAGTCCAGCTGTCTCTGTGATCCTGTGATTTCTGGATCCTGTGATCCTGAGATCTTGGGTGTGTCAGAGTTCCTGGGTGTCAAGCTGCCTCTGGGACCCTGATGAGCTCCTGGTGTGACCAAGCTCCTGGGATCCTGGGCATGTTAGAACACCTGAGTATATAGCTTCCTCTGGGTGTTGTGGGACTGTCTGAGGAGTTGTGATCTCAAAATCTAACAGTGGGTTTGGGCGTAGAGACAATAGTCTTCATGGAGTGAAAAAAAAAAAAAAAACCTACCGAGCCTCCCAGCCTCAGTGGGAGAGGATGTGCCTAATTCTAGAGACTTGATGCCCCAGAGTGAGGGGATATGGGGAGGGGCACCTCTCAGAGGTGAAGAGAAGGGTGGAGGGTAAAGGAGGGAAGAACTCTGTGAGGGGGAACTGGAAGGGGACTACATTTGGAATGTAAATAAATAAAATAATGAATGAATGAAAGAAAGGAGGAAAGGAAGAAAGAGACAAATGGTAGCTAATCATCTGACAAGATAGACGGAAAAGAATAATCTATTTGCCAGGCCAGACATAGTCTTTGTATTCCATCGGTCACTCAGCCAGCAGAGGTGCTGGGAGCCGTTCTTGGCCCCACATTTGGCTGATTAGTAATGAGTCCTCCAGCCATCCTGGCTGATGGAGAGAAGGACACAAGTCCAAACCCCTCCCCTCTGCAGGAAGTGCTTGTCTTTCTCCACCCACACCTGATCAGCAGCCCGTTACCTAGGATACAGATCCATACTCCACATTCAGAATGCCTACCCCAGGCCACTGCCTCTGCCCTGCCATCTCCTTCTCCCCTGACACCCACTGTCATCTTAGTTACGGAGAGACACCGTGACTGAGGCAACTCTTTTAAGGGACAACATTTAATTGGGTCTGGCTTACAGTTTCAGAGGTTCAGTCCATTATCACCATGGTAGGTAGCATGGCAGTGTCCAGTCAGACATGGTGCTGGAGAAGGAGCTGAGAGTCCTATATCTGAAGGCATCAGGATGAGTGTCTTCCACAGGGGGCACAGCTTGAGCACTAGGAGCCCTCAAAGCCCACCCCCACAGTGATGCACTTTCTCTATTCCAACAAGGCCGCACCTCCCATAGGTCAAGCATATTCAAACCCTACTCCTGCCTTCCTCCCTCTGAGCCACCTTCTTCAGCTGCTTTGGAAAGCTAAGCCAGGCTGTATCTCTGTGACTTCTTTCCTGCCATTCACTCCATCTTTTCTTCCTTTCTTTTAGGCTTAATTCCCATCCATTAGCTACGCAGCTGACACTCATTCCACATACCCACTTACTGACCGTGAGCATTGACTGTTCTTCCAAAGGTCCTGAGTTCAAATCCCAGCAACCACATGCTGGCTCACAACCATCTGTAATGAGATCTGACATCCTCTTCTGGTGTGTCTGAAGATAGCTACAGTGTACTTCGATATAATCATAAATAAATCTTAAAAAAAAAAGCTGGCTGGTTACATAGGGTGATTCTAACTTAAGATTCCCAAATAGGACATTAATAAGTATTTTCATGAGATTGATTATAATTTACTGGGTTTTCTGAAGTGATTAATGCAGAAGATGCCACTTGAGGTGAGTTTGAATTAGAATTGTTCTTGTGTCTTATAAAGACCCATTCTCTAGCTCCATCATGATCATTGAGAAGTCATACTGAGAACCAAAAGTCAGCAAAGGGTACAGAGCATAGGACTTTGAAATACATATGCAAGATGATACGTATACAAATACAACTCTGGCCTAGGAGTGTCTCTGACTATTGATCTGTCAACCTATGAGGAGACAGAAAGTGAATAAGGGTGGACTGTCTCCTTAGCCCACATATGCACCTTCAAGTAACAAACTACATCAGCATTAATAGGCCAGACTGGCATTGTTGTCCCTTGATAAGTGGGTTGGAAAGAGCTGGTAAATTGCCCAAAGTAACCAAGCCAGAAGATTGCAAGCTTGGATTAAACCCAAACATTTGAGTGCTAAGCGTGTACCCAGAGCCCTATGCTCGGTGCTGACACAGGGTGGAGCTGACATCGATGGCCTGTGCCACACATGGGAAATCACCCAGCAGAGCACGAGCCAGCAGGTAGCTTCTCTGCACACATTCCAAGACCATCTTTCTTTTTTAATTGTACGCACCTTTTGGCTTTTGAAAAAGCCGCTCTGAATGCATGTTTCCACGTGACTATTGAAAACGGCAGAGCAAAGTTATTAGTGAGTCTTGGTGATTAGCTGCTTCCTTCCACGTAGAATTTGCATGGCAGGGAAATTGGAAAACAGCTTTGAGATTAGAATCAGATTCCCATTATGGTTACCAATAATAGTTCTGTTCTTAACTCGATGGCTTAACATCCCTACCCTTGCCTTATAAAGAAGAAACTAGCACAGGCCTTATTTAGTTGTGATTGAGTACACCAGGCTAGCTCAGTATCTACAAGCCACTGTTCTATGTTAGTCCAGGCTAGCTCAGTATCTACAAGCAACTGTTCTGTGTTAGTCCAGGCTAGCTCAGTATCTACAAGCCACTGTTCTGTGTTAGTCCAGGCTAGCTCAGTATCTACAAGCCATTGCTCTGTGTTAGTCCCATTTGGCCTGCTATTTTTTTTTTTAAAAATGCCAGAATGATCAGTATATAAACAGCAGGCAATATAATTGCTCAAGCCCTGCCCTTAATACCATCATATTGGAGAGAATTGGTAAGGAGCAGGCAGGAGCAGATTCTAAAAACACCAGTGACAGGGCTGAGAAGATGTCTGGGAGAGTTAAGTGCTTGCCTTGTGAGGCCTTCGGTTTCATCTTGAGAACATAAGAAATGCAGTCACAGTTGTGCATGCATATAATCCCAGCACTGGGGAGGCAGATGCAGGCAGATCACTGCATGTCACTACCCACCCCCTAGTCTAATTGGCCATCCCTAAGTCCCAGTGAGAGACTCTGTCTCCAAAGACACAGGAAATGAATGGTTCCTGTGGAATAATGTCATCTGTGATGGTCCCCTGACCTCTGCAAGCATGCATGTATGCTCTCTGGCCTCTATATGCATGCATGTATGTTCTCTGGCTTCTGCAAGCATGCATGTATACTCTCTGGCCTCTGTATGCATGCATGTATACTCCCTGGCCTCTGCATGCATGCAACTATGCTCCCTGACCTATGCACACATGCATGCATTCATGCATGTATACTCCCACACATGCACCTGCATACACATAGATTGGTAAGCATGTGCACAAATAAAACTATTCGCAATAACTGTCTTGTATTATTAAAAATTACCATTTGGCATATGGTAATTGCTGACAATATGCTCAGTACATATAGTGCACAATTTCAGCCCTATAGGGTCACTGTATAAATTATCAGCATCATTTGTCAACTTGACACACCTGCGTAGAAGGACCCTCATTGAGGAATTGCCTCCATCAGACTGGCTCTTGGCCATGTCTGGGGGCCATTTCATGATCGCTAATTGATGAAGGAGGGCCCACTCTATCGTGGGTGGTGCAACCCCTAGGCGGGTGGGCCTGAGATGCATAAGAAAAGTAGCCATGCAAGCCAGACAAAACCAGCCAGCATTCCTCAGTGTTCTCCGATTCTGTTCCTGTCTGTCTGCAGGTTCCTGCCTTGAGCTCCTGGCTTGGCTTCCCTCAATGATACACTGTGATCTTAGAGCTAAATAAACCCTTTTGTCCCCAAATTGGTTTTGATCATGGTTTCTATTCCATTAAACTAGGACTCTTAGTTAGGGTTTTACTATTGTGAACAGACACCATGACTACTCTTATTTTAATATTTAATTGGGGCTGGCTTATAGGTTCAGAGGTTAAGTCATTATCTTCAAGGCAGGAACAGGGCAGCATCCAGGCAGGCACAGTCAGGCAGAGCTAAGAATTCTACATCTTCATCTGAAGGCTGCTAGCAGAATACTGACTTCCAGGCAGTTAGGATGAGAGTCTTAAAGCCCACACCCACAGTGACACACCTACTCCAACAGGGCCACACCTTCTAATAGTGCCACTCCCTGGGCTGAGCATATACAAACCACCACACTAGAACAGGATGGGAAATCCATATATGTGTACCCAAGATACATACGTGTCGTTCCAAAGCAACATTGCTCAGAATTGCTAAGACTCATTAGTAGGAACAACTTAGACTTCAGCCAATGATAGAGCAAATGCAAACACTGGTATACACGTCTGTAGTGGGCAGCTCTGTGGCAATGGAGGTGAACCGTTGAACACAACATGGCTGAAAGTCACTCACAGGATGCTTTGTGAAAGTTGCCAGACTGTACAGTGTGGCTTCACTGGTACAACCTTCATAACCTCTCTGTATTGTGTATGAGAGCAATAAAACTGTGGGGGAAAGCAACACGTGATAACTAAAACCATCTTGCCGTCATGGGGGAGAATGAGACAGCAGTGCCAAGCCCAGTAAACCCTGGCATTTGGGAGACCACTCCTCCACCTGGCTAGGAGCTCTGTGGGTTTTGGCTTTTAATTCATAGTATCATAGTGTTTTTAAATCATTGTATTTTATAAGAAATGCAATAGAGTGCCATATGAGAGATCTTCTATAATGCTGTCTGGTGGGCTCCTTGTGGCTATGCCTGGAGAGATCATAATGAAAAAGAAGAAAACGTATATTTTTTCCCTAGTCTTTTATGACCCAGGATGTTTCAGGAGAAAGGCAGGGGTTCATTTAAATATGTGTATACTTTTGGGGTAGCTGAGGTTTGAACTATAATCTTGGCATGTAATTCAGTTTAAATCAAAAGCATCAGGGGACAAAAAAGACCAATTTAGCTTCCTGTTGACTCTCTAGTTTTCATTTGCCACTGTCACGTTTATTAGTAGCCATCAGTCATGGTTTTCTGCTTATTAAAAGGTAGAGCATAAAACAATCACTATTTTTTAAAAAGATTTATTTATTCATTATATGATGCCCAGGATAGGGCATCAGATCTCATTACAGATAGTTCTGAGCCACCATGTGGTTGCTGAGATTTGAACTCAGGACCTTCGGAAGAGCAGTCAGTGCTCTTAACCGCTGAGCCATCTCTCCAGATCCATAATCACTATTTTTTAAAACAGCCTTATTTTAAAAATACATACACACACTCACAGGTTCACTCTCTGGGTCAGGCTTTCTTCCTGGATAGTCTCCTGCTCTCCTCACAACCCAGCTCAAACATAGCCTCCTCCAATGAAGCTCCCCCTGGTCTGCTCTTTCCCAGAGAGAAATCTTCACCACTCCTCTGGCCTGACACTCCGCTGTGTCATGTTGCCATTGCTGATACATCTGTCTCACAGACAGACGCCTCCCTTTGTCTCTGTACTTGAGAAGCTGATGTCACAGGCTGATGAAGCCTGTGATGAGGGGTGACATGCTGGAGATCCTTTGGAGTGCAGAAACTAGACAGCCATTGTAGTGAAGCCTCAGCAAATCACTGTGGGCGTCCGTAACTCACTCTTAAGTGGGCCATGAAGGGACTCTTCTCCTGGAGAGGGAAAATACGAGTCCCCAAAAGCATTTATTTCACTATGCTCTGGAGTTCATTTGAAAGTTAAATTTCCAAGTAAAACAAGGCAAAAAAAAAAAAAACAAGGGATAATTTGGGCTCGCCTCACTAAAATCTGCCCCCAACGAATAGAGCTGTTTGTATTGGTGTCAAAAATGGTTGTATGTATTGGTGTCAAAAATGTAAATAATTTTCGCACCACTGCTAGCTTACACAAGTGTTCTCAGCCTTAACAGATCAGTGTGTGAAACCCCCAGGAGAGCTGGTGTGCTTTCTTCCCACAAACCTATGCTCTTCAGAGGTTTGCTCATTTGGTTTGAGAGTATACAGGCGTCTATTGATGTGATAAAACTCCTTGAGAGTTGGAGTTTCTATGGCTGCAAAGAAACACCATGACCAAAAACAAATCTGGGGAAAAAAGGGTTTATTTGGCTTACACCTCCATATTGCTGTTCATCATGGAAGGAACTCAAGCAGGGCTAGAACCCGGAGGGAGGAGCTGATGCAGAGGCCATGGAGGGGTGCTGCCTACTGGACTGCTCCTCATGGCTTGCTTAACCTGATATATATATATATATATATATATATATATATATATATATATATATACATCTCAGTACCACCAGCCCAGGGATGGCCCCACCCACAATATGTTAGGCCCTCCCCTATTGATCACAAATTAAGAAAATGCCTAATAGCAGAATCTTATGAAGACATTTTCTCAATTGAGGCTTCTTCTTTCTTATTAACTCTAGCTTGTGTCGAGTTGACATAAAACCAACCAGAACAATGACCAAAGCAAATCAGGGAGGAAAGGCTTATCGTGCCCACCGGTCACACTCTATCTCTGTGGGCAGTTGGGGCAGGAACTCCAAGCAGGAACCTGGAGGCAGGAACTGAAGCAGAGGCCATAGATGAATGAATGCTTCTTACTGGCTTGCTCCCTATGGCTTGCTCAGCCTCCTTTCTTACAGCACCTCTGGCCTCCTACGTGAGGGTGGCCTTACTCATATGGATCATCAAAAGAAAATGCACCTCGGGCCAATGGGATGGAGACATTTTCTCAGCATAGGTTCCCACTTCCCAGTCACCCTAGAGTGCATCAAGCTGGCAAAATACTAACCAGGCACAGGAGGTCTCCAAATGCCCAGAATCCACTCCACTCTGTGGGTTTTATCCACCGAGAAAAGAAACATGATTACTTGGCAAAGATAACCAACTCTATTTATGGATATTTAGTGAGTAGGTGACTCATGTGGAATGCACTGTCTAATGGGACCTCTGGGTGGATAAACAACATCTTCATCTGTCATGCAATGTGGGAAAGGACCAGAGATTGGTGGCAGCACCTTGAGCCCCTTGTCCCCCATGCTGGGGTCTGAGGCAGGTTCAAAGAGAGACAAAGCAGACAGGGGAGACTGCTGCAGAGAGAGGCTGCTCTGCTCTGAGTTTGGAAATTACAGTGACTGGGAGGGTGAGGTGCGGGCTGACTGTAGAAACAGGAAACATACATGTCACCAGACATGGTGTTGCACTGAGTGTGAAGAAAGAAGAAAAGAGAAGAGAAAGACAGGATCGTTGTCTCCAGCGTAACCAAAGCTGGGGAGGTGGGAGGGAGAGGCTGAGATGACATTGCGTTTAACTGAGGCTGTATTGGGTGTGACTGGGCACACGGAGGCTGTGCAAAGTGAGACATCACACACAAATAGAGTTCATAGGACAGCCATAAACTGAGAAACTGGAGAGAAAGAACCAACATTATCAAAGAACATAGCAAGAAAAGACTTCAGATGTAGGTTAAAAAGATCTACCAGGCCTTTCTGCATAATAAATTAAAAAGGCAACCAGGTGCACTAGGGTGAGAATCAGAGGTAATAAGAGTTCTTGGAGAAAGTAAAGCAGCTCACCCACAAAAGGCTGAGGTTTGAACAGTAGTAGGCCTGTCCTTAGCAACCCAGGAACCCAAAGAGAAATCCCTTTGCATCTCGTAATGATGTGATCACCACATTAAAAGTCTGAGTTAAGGCAAACATTTGATTGGAAGGAATTTTTGAGCAGTGGAAAATTTAAAGAGAAAAAAATTTAGTAGTGATCTGCCAAAGTAAAGAGGTTGGCCACAGAGCCACTAAAGCTGGCCACAATACAGGAAGCCACTAAAGAGACTGGCCACGAAACAGAGTCACAGGAATCTAGAAAACATGGGCCTCACACAGGCAGAGGCAAAAGCTGGGGCCAGTTCGAGGGTCAGGCTGAACTAGTAAGGTCTTTCCTTAGCTGCCAGCCTCCGCTAGACAGGCTCTTGTCTCCTAACAGTGACCCAGCTTCCCCAAACAGCATCACCCGCTGAAGATCTAGTGTCTGGACCTGGGAGCCTCCAGGGGCCACTTTACACTTGATCCACAGCACAGAGGGAAGTGAGCTCTTCCACCCAAGTCATTGTGCTGAGAGAGACTGGGGGAGGGAGATGCAGTTGGAGGGGATGTTACAGAGGTAACAGGAAACAGAGGCTTGGGGAAGGAGAAATGAGCAGACAGTAAGAACAATTAGGCAGGACAGACAGACTTGGGACAGGTTGAGTCTCAGCCCAGAGAATTCTGGGATCACACCACCAGGCCTTCTTTTCAATCTATGCAACACAGACTATTTCATACTGTGGGTTGACCTCTCTTGCTTTACTGTTGCCTTGAAGTGGAAATAATGCCAAGTCATCAAAAATAAATAGTTCAAGTCATCGAACCCTACTGCCTAGAACTTAGCACGACTAAGCCTCTAGAAACCTATTTTGTGTGATGACATGAGACAATACCTTGACTTCCATTCAACAGCTAGTATTTTTATTTATCGTAGATGTTTTATCATGTCAGTATAATATTTTTAATGACAGCATAATACTCCATGGCTTGAATATATATGTGCATGTGTGTGATAATTTGGGTCTTCTTCAATGTGAATTTTGTTGATATTCACATATCCATTGTTGTAAATGATGTCCCGACTTTGAGCACATACTTTGTATGCCTGGAGAAGTGCTCTGTGGTGAGATTTGCAGAAGTAGAATTTCGAAGTCAAAGCTATCTGTACTAAAGTTTCCAACTGGGGCTATAGCTCCTTGAGACAGGGATGGGAAACTCAATTCAGGCTTAATAAATATTCATGAGTAGCTTGCAGTAAAGCAGGAAACTGGTCTGGTGACTTTGGAGGCAACTAGTGTTTCCTTGCTTGGTCCCTGGTGTCTTGGTCTCTTTCCCTATTTGTTGATCTAACATAAAAGCAGACAGCAGGAAGAGAGAGAGAATCCTGAGATTAGCGCTGTGGTGGTTGCCTGTGATACCTGGAGAACAGAACTGCGACTGGGGTTTCAAGGCCCCTGAGGCATAGCCACCTGAATCCCTGAGATGCCTCGGCAGACCTTCAGTGTGCATGCGCACATATAAAAACCCTCAGTGATGTTCTCAAGACATCAGAGCTGGAAAAGGGGCGGGGAAAGCGGAGGTATTCAAACGTGTTAAAACCTCAAACTACAGGCAGCAAAAGATGGTAATTCAACGTTCGAAGCGGGGAAATGGGCACAATTTAAATATGGGGAAGGTCTGCTCTGCACAATGAAGGAAGAGCTCTTACATATTGGGGAGAGAAATGGGCTTGCAATTAGGTCACCGCTGAGCAGACACATTCGATTGCTGTGCAGTCCTCTGGTGTCTGTCAGTGATTGCATGCCTGGCTTGTCAGCGCCGGTGGGGGCGTGGACCTGAAGAACGTTCTCGCACGCACGGTCCGGTGAAAGCACGGGATGAGTGGGCCTGTAGCGGGCACTTGCAGCCTACCTAGCAACACAGAGGATTAGCAGACTTGAGCTTTCAGAGAGAAAGCACTCTGGTTGTCCCCAGTCATCATCTGAGGCCATCTACTCTTGTCTGTACATCACACCCTTGCCCAGGTTATCCTTCCTGCAGAGCATGCTGGGATAGTTCCCAGCTAAGTTACAGCCCAGGGGGCCAGCGAACTCCAGGTCGCCTCTGAATAGAAATCAATCAGAGGTCCCCTCCCCCCCCAAGCCAGCCCACAGGTTTTTTTGTTTTTTTTTTTTTTTTACAGTGAAATTTTAATTTCTGGATGTCTTGTGAGGTCACGGTTTACTGTGACCTCCAGAGTAAGTGGTGTTTTCCTCAAACCAGAGACATGCAGGGCCCATTCCAGGGGACACTTAGACCTAAATGCCCTGTGCTATAAACAAGGGTGTCACTCTCCCAGCCACAGGGGCGAGGGCGTTGACGATAACAAATTACCTGGCTATTTTCTTGTTGTTCTATTTTTCCTGTTACTACGTAGTCTTTTCCACTGCAGCTTGGGTTACAGCTCTGCGCATAACCCGTCTTTTCTCTCTTCTGTTCCTTTTTCCCATCTGCAGGAGCAAAGAAAGAATTGCAGAAAGATCCAGAAGCCAAGAAGCCCGCTGTTTCGTCTCCCAAGAGGACAGCATCTGCTGCTACCAAGCCTCACTCACCAGGTACCTTCCACATGCGGTCTGTGTTGGGGGTTGGGGCCTGCATTTGGAGCTGAGTTCGTTCAGATGGTATATTGATGGATGTACACCAGCCTGATTACAGGCTGGGTTTCCTCATTCCATACGAACAGAACCTATAAAAACCAAGATGTTTTGCCATGTATACATACATGAGAGAATTTCTTTGTAAAAGAATATATGCTCTTATGAGAACATATAAAAATAATTCAATAAGAAAAAATCACACTTTGAGGATCTAAGCTCAAGAAGTAATGTTTCATAAAAGGAAGAAAAACGAGCTGTGTTTAATAAAACCTAGCTTTGAGCCGGTGGTAGTGGCACACACCTTTGATCCCAGCACTTGGGAGGCAGAAGCAGGCAGATCTCTGTGAGTTTGAGGCCAGCCTGGTCTACAGAGTGAATTCCAGGACAGCTAGGGCTACACAGAGAAACCCTGTCTTGTAAAAGTAAAAACAAAAACAAACCAAAAAACTAACTCCCTCTTCAAGAAAAACGCAAACAAACAAACAAAAACCCCACCTAGCTTTGGACTGCTTCCAGTGTATGCTTAAAATATAAGAATGTTTTAAAAGTTGAAATATGGAAATATCTATATTAATGAAATGCCTAACAATTAATAATTAAAAATCAATATTTAATGCATGTCAAATCACCTATATGTATGAAGTGTACGTCTTGGTCAGTTTTAATGTGGGTGGGCACTCACCTGTGGACCTACCTACCACCTTTCAATCAAGAGAACACACACAGCCATCCATCTTCTCCCAGATGTCATGGTATATACCTTCTCAGGCCCATGTGCTCAGTCTACCATACCCCCAACCCAACCCCAACCATCTCTGGTTTGTTCTATCATAGTAGAAAGTTCCTAAAGTTCCATATAAATGAAATCACATGAAAGCTTGCTATTTTACTGTGTCCTTTACTAGACCCTTCCTTTACATTGGTGCATACACCGATGAGTTAATTACTTTTCTGTGGCTGTGATAAAACACTGCCCCTCTGTAGGAGAGAAGAAAGCCCTGAGTGCATGTGTGCCCTGGATATGGGCTTAGCATGTCAAGGACACCCCCCCCAATAGCCTTGGTCTCAGAGGGAGATAGTGTGTGCAAAAATGTCCGCTATAGCTTTCTCCCCCTAGAGAGTCCTAGTTTAAGGACTGAAGACCGTTCCGCGGCAGACACTGCCCACACTGAGATAGCTAAGCTTGGCTCCTTGTTCAGCCATATGGAATAACCCCACCTTGCTATATAACAAACACACTGAGCTTCTGGTACTTGGCTGGGATGCAGCCAAGATCCCAGACCACCCAGTCCCAGCTTTTGGTCTGTGCGCTTATCTGTCATCTGTCTGTCTGTCTGTCTGTCTGTCTGTCTGTCTGTCTGTTCTTCATTTCCTCGCCCTCTCAGTCAGGGATAAGTTCCTGGAGGCTGAGCAAAGATTCATCAGTGACAAAGACAACTTATGGGAGAGAGAGTTTATTTGGGCTTATGATTCCAGAGGGATAAGAGTCTGTCATTTGGGGGTAACAAGCTGCCAGCATGGTGGCCAACCCCTCCTGTAAGCAGAAAGCTTAGAGAGCAGGCACGGGGGGATAATAGGAGGCTTTGAAACCTCAAAGCCAGCCCCTAGTGATGACTTCCTCCAGCAAGGCCACACCCCTACATCAGCAGCCTCTGAGGACAAGTGTTCAACTACATGAGCCTATGGCAAACATTTCTCTTTGGTAAATCAATACCTCAGTAGCTGGACATGTGGGCTGTGAGGTAATTATATGCTTAACTTCGTTAATCTGGGCCAAATTTGTTTCCTAGAGTAATTTGCCTTCTGGGTGGTAGCACGTGCCGGTTTGGTTTCCCCATCCTTGCCAGGGTCTGCTGTGCTCACTCATATGGGAGGCCACTACCTCACTTACCCTTTGTTTATAAAGGGTCAGACCCAGGACACAGATGAGCATCGGGGTGAAAGGTCCTTAGCACGGGAGCCAGAAAAGCCCCCCAACACACACCCCTCCCAGTGACAGCATCTCTCTTTTGCTTTAGAACTCACTCCATAAGTTTGTCTAACCAGACAAGAAGCTCTCTAGACCCTGCAGTTTAGGGGCACTTAGAAACATCAACTTATCAGTGGAATTGATTACTCTCTCAGCCCCCAGCTCTACTTCCTCCTCAGAGGTCAAGGGTGATTAGTTAAATTCAGGCAGAATGACAGTGCAATTATCCCACAGGTCAATCAGATGGAGACGATTCCTCAAACAAGGTTTCCTCTTCCCGGGTAACAAAAACCAAACAGCATGGCAGAAACTCCTGGCAAGCAGATGCCGATACTAAGTAGGGAAATAGTGTTACATCCCACAAAACCTTCTGAACTATGTTTACTCTCTAAAACAAAACAAAAAATAAAGCTCTCTTCAAGTCCACAAAGAACTCTGCTCATGTGCCTCTGTAAGGACAATGACCAAGTCCATAAAGGACTTCTCCTTCAACTGAGAAGCTATCAAAGCTGCGTCCGGTCCTTGCTTCCACCTTGTTTACAAGTATGAAGGTCACGGCCCCCTGTCACATTATCAGCGTGCAGGCACCAGCGCTGCTCCGTGGCCGTGGCTATGTCTGATAAGCTTTCCAGATCTAATTAAATCACCCCATTCCATCCACAGCAATCCCGTGGGTAGTGACCGGATGGTGCGGATGAATTTTTAATACTCGCTTTCCATTTTCAAACACCGCGTCCTCCCCAGCGCTCAGCCTTTGCACGCGAACAACTGTTGACATTCACCTTTGTGCTGATGTCCAGTTACTGGCTTCTCCCTGGTGGGGTAAGCTGTCATATGTCGTTGTGGTCAGCATAGTGTTCTTCTGCCCTAACCTGATTTATGCAGTCGGTAGGATGGCTTGAAAGAAACTGACTGGGGCAAGATTCAAACAGTGGGAGTTCAGATTCGCCCCACACATGAGGGAGAAAGGGAGAAAGGGAGCCTTAGACCCGGTCTCCAGAGGGTCGCAGCAGTAATATTTCTCCCCTCCTTCTCTGAGATTTTGAGGGAAACTGGTTTTTGTTTTTCACTACTGAGAATGCCCGTGCAATTCAATATTGAGCTGTCTACAACATGCGTGTACTTTTTCTGGAATAGAACATATTTTGATCACATGAAGACAACTTTTGAGATGCAATTCTTCCCAAGTCCCAGAAATTAAGGTATGTTGCCACCACAGCCTCTGAAGACTTAAGAGAAGAAGAATTAACATTATCATGTCTGCACCTGAGTCACCTGTCAGCAGATGGGGCCATTCACGTGTCACCTTGCTTTGTGTACCTCTGTGTAGGACACTGCATTTGGGCTTTGCATCCTGTTCTCTGAGGTTTTAGAAAAGGGCAAAAATCAGAAGAGAAAGAAAGAGCCTCTAGAAGACTTTAGGTGACACAGGGACATCCACCTGTACACGGGAAGACTGTGTCTGAGACATCACATAGCGACCTGTAGGCTCTCTGGCTGCCTGTGGGGACAACATGTCTCTGTGCCTCAGTAGAGGGGTGGTGATCCGTAGGTCCTTAGCCAGGATGACCTTGTCTGCCATGAGCTCTTTCCTGGAGCCATCCCTTCCTCAAACTTGTGTACCTCCCTAACCTTGCCCTCAGCCCCAGGCAGACTTCTGGTTCATTCTGTGAGCTACCTTCCAGTCCATCCAGTGAGCTATGTCACCTCCCATTTGTCTCACAGGAGCCTTGTGAGTAGTGTAGGGGAGGGGATGGCTTCCTTCACACTGCAATGGGAACAGAGGTGATGGACCACTTCACATCTCTGGAAAGATCACGCTACTCTTTCCAGAAATCACATCTCTGGAAAGATCTTTCTACTGGAAAGATCACAATGTAATGAAGATTAGAAGCAGGATGCCAGTGGGAACCCTGGACCAGATTGGTAGCTGTGGGCATGATATGAAGTCACATTGGGGGCCCCAAGACATTGGTGCAATGGGAACTAAGCCCCAGGAATAGATGTCATCACTTGACCTTGACAATGAAGAACAAGGTCATGAGAGGAGCCGTGTAAAGGGCAGGAAGGGGCTTGCAGCGTGACTGTCTGATACTAAAGGAGGAGCCGCCATGCTCTCTGAAGCCCGACTTCTAACAGAGTTGACTCTGGATTGATTTCCCGGTAGACATTTCTCAAAGGGAGGTAAGTACATAAAATAGATTCAATAAAGAAAGTGTAAAATGTAATGTGAAACCCCACAGCATCCCCCTCGAATGCCAATTCTAACTGTATGTAAGTTCATTATGAGGAAGCAGGCCGTGGGTCTGGCTGCTTTGGCTGTTGGATGCTTTTATTTACAAGGTTTGTATAATAATGTTGATAAATTGTTTAAATCCCTTTAAGGAACGAGAAAGAAAGAAAAACTTCTTTCCAAGCAGGCTTTAAAGAAATGGAAGCGAAAGAAATTTGGTGGTGTGTTGGTTAGGTTACTGTTTTCTAAGCATAAACTTGGCACTCGAAACCGTGTAAACAAAATAAATAATTTAAGTCCCTGCCTATTTTGTCTGTTTAATTCTTAAAATGACTAACCAGGAGCAGTCCCTTCCCTGTCCCATGAGCATGGGAAGCTTCCGTGACAGGATGTAGTTGAACGGAATACCCCCAGTGACTCCCTTCCTTTCTTCACAGGGTACCCAAAGCAGAGGACCTCGACTCCTCGAAATGAGTTCCCACCCAAGCCTGACCTGCAGGCCCGGGAGGCGGAGCGGCAGCTGGCCCAGCGACTGCGGGACAGGTGTGAGTGGCAGGCCAGGCAGCTGGGTCTGGCTCGAAGGGAGCTGAAGAAAGCCGTCCAAGGCTTCGACGCCCTGGCTGTGTCTACTAAGCATTTCTTTGGAAAGGTGAGGCTGTGTCTCTGCATGTTTAAGGTCTTCTTCGCATGATGGGCATTAGGGTTTGGGGCTAGAGTCAAGGCTTGTTGAACCTATGGAATCGCCTGCAGCATTCTAGAATACTCCAGGAGCCCAAAAATAGTCAAAGAAACAGAGAGAGGACTTGAAGAGCAGACATTGGTGCTGAGGGGAAATGCACCCGGGTGGGCCTGAGGATTATCCTCCTCTGAGCCCTACAGCATGGGCTCTAGAGGGCGCTCTCCTGCTCACTGCTTCTCTAGAAATGTAGAATGCTGGTTCCTTGTCAGCAGAGGGCTGGTGTCAGCTGGATGCCAGGGGTTTGCCTGAGGGTAAAAGAGAGTATTTACTTTGGAGATTTGAAAATGATGCCCATTCTTGGGGGGGATGTGGAAGACAGGGAGCAGGGTGGGTGATTGGGCAGGCGAATAAAATGCTGACTGGCACTCTCAGGAGCTAATCTATGGGAATCAAGACAGACATGAATTCTTTTTCGAGGCCCCACTTCCGCAGTACATCGGCTACCACATTTCAGTGGGAGGTTTTGGAGGATCAGCCACACTCAAACCCTAGCCACTCAACAGGCCAAGCAGACCTGCCAAAAAAAGGGGGTGTGGAGAACCTATGGTTGCAGACCTCCAGGGATGTGGTGACCCCCCTGGGCTCACTTCCCAGGGTCCCACTGACAAGCAGGAATCCTTTTCTTGTTCACCCAAATGCTACCCTGTAGCACCCTCTGGTGGTGAGTTCATGAAATAGCATAGACAGTGGTCCTGTACAACACAGAATGTTTCACATTCTTATGCATGGGGCCGTGTTTATTCCCATTTTATTTTTAATACAATGCATTATATTGATTCAATATCTTAGTATTTGGTTTTATTTTATAATTATCTCTGAATGTGGTGGTAGATTGTGACTTTTGCTTGTTAGTTATTATAGATTAGGCAGAAAAGGCGTGGGAGTCGATGCCAGTGCGGTGTCTCTGTGGGTCTTCAATGTTTGTTATTACTGAATAGCTGAGGCAATTCTGAGATATATATTGGAGAAAAACACTCGTGTCACAAACCAGGGAGTGAAAGGAGAAAGAAGAAGGGGTTTTGAGGTCCCACGGTTTGGCTCAGGGGAACCTCAATACCTCTAGGTCTTTGCCATCACAAAGGATCCTCCACCTTCCCACAGTAAAGTCCAACTGTTAGCATTCTGTCTAAGCTCCACCCCACAGTTACCTGGCAACAGCCAGGTAGGCCTGACCCACTATAAAAGGGGCTGCTGGCCCCCTCCTCCCTCTCTTACCCCCCCCCATTCCTTTCCTCTTTCATGTGATCATGGCTGGACTCTACTTCCCTACTCTCTCCCCCTCTCTGCCTTTCTCTGCCTCTACTACCCTCTCGACTCCCCTCCCCATTCCCTGAACAAACTTTAGTCTATACTATACCATTGTGTGGCTGGTCCCTTGGGGGAAGGGATGCCTCAGCATGGGCCCTCCGAGACATCCCTTTCCCCCACACCTCACCACACCCCCATAAAACGTATCACCTACCTCTTTATCCTTTTATAAACAGATCACAACCATAACTCATTTTTCTCTAAGCTAGTTCCAAAGAATATAATAATCTCATTGCATTTACTGTCTTTTATTATGGAAACAAGCTCTTGTTTTCTCTCTTTAAGATTTATTCTCTCACACATTACATATCAACTGCAGTGAAAACAAACTCTGAATACAAAAGAGTGGAAGGAACAAAAACTCACATCCCCATAGTTATATTTAAAATGTATTAGTACTCTCCTAGTTTTGTGTATTTTTTAAAGATTTATTTATTTATGTATGAGTGCTCTATCTGCATGCATGCTCCAGAAGAAGGAGTCAGATCTCATTTTAGATGGTTGTGAGCCACCACATGGTTGCTGGGAACTGAACTCAGGACCTCTAGAAGAGCAGTCAGTGCTCTTAACTGCTGAGCCGTCTCTCCAGCCCAAATTTGTATGTTGTTTTTAATAAATTTCACCTGGAACAGCGGAGGCTCTTGGGTTACTGCCTCTGCCATGTGAAAAGGCCCATGGGCGACTTGGAAATTTTGAAAGTAGGCAGGGCTCACAGATAACAGCTGAGCCTATGTTAACTGACTGACGGTCAATGCCTGAGATTCTGGAGACCTTATTCCAACCCTCACCAAATTCTTCCAGCTGGTATAGCTCTCATCCTCGTGTGACATTTGGGGAAACTGAGGGTGATGCAGGTCTCTAAGGACAACACAATGAGGACAAAATGGAGCCAACAGTCTTTGCACTGTATATTAATGCCTCCTCTCCGTGCTTCCCTGTATGTGAAACGGGGGCAGAGAATACGTAATCACAAACAGTGGTGTAGTAATTAAAAGCTGGATATTTATACCTGATGCTCACTGGAAATGCCCTGAGGCCATTTTGTCCTGTTGCCCTTAAAACTGACCAAGTGAGATATAGTGTTCCGAGGAGTCGTTGGGAACGGGGTGTGCAGGGGTCGAGAAAGCCACAGATCTGATCCGGTGTGAATGTAGAGGGAAGCCGAGCAGACTTGTCTGCCTCCCAGGTAGGGGATCCTCTCCCTCTTTCCAAGCTCTTGCTAACTTTGGAATACAGTTCTCACCTTGAGCACTGTTTGAAAGCACAGCATCCTTCGGTGAGGATGGCTGGCTCCTCTTGAGGATCCTCCCCGGTGTCTTCATAAGCACCTGCTCCCCTCTGCAGTCTTCAGTCAAACGATGGAGGAATCCTTCCCCCAGCAAGTGCTTGCTAGCTTTCGCTGTTCAGGGCAGTGGGGTTTTAAATTAGGGCTTCATCAGATGAGCCGACTCTGAAGGCAAGAGAGAAGCTGTATTCCACCAGCAGAAGGACATCCCGTTTCAGGGGAGGGACTCCTCCCTCCCTCCCTCCCTCTCCCCCGCCCCACCCCCTTGCGTGTTCCCAGCGAAGCAGAAGCAGCCGGATGCTTGTGGGTCCTTCAGTCCTTGATCTGGCACCACAATGCTTTGCGCCTTCCACCTTGTGAACAGTTCCCGGGCATTATCTTCTCGTTCTTTAATTTGTCCCAAGTAGCCAAACACTGAAAGATTCGGAATGTGAGTAGTTCTAGTTTGGTTGGCCTGTCTGGCATGGTCGGCAGAGAGCATTGTGGGAGCTTTTAGCGAAGTGGTCCACGTGGGCAAATTGATGACTGCCTGGTGCAGCAGTACAGGAGACCTGTGTCCTACCTATGTCATGGAAGTAAGCCCCCTGCAGTGAGGTGCCTGCTTTTCCTCTTAGGACTCTAGCTTAGAGGAATTTCACAGTATGATCTTCAGATACTAAAACATTCCCTAAGTCCAGAGGTAGAAATCCCCCTAAGAGACAACAGTCCTGAGATGTCCGTCAGCATAACAGGAAAATAAGTCGAGAGCAGGGCCCCTCTGCCCTGCTCACAGAGACCCTCAGTCCCATGACTGTCGTAACCCACTGTTAATGTCACTAGGGAAAACCTCATAGTAAGATAAGAATCAATACCCAACCACAGTTGCCTTCATCAGTTCATCTCTTATGTGTTGTTCATTCTTCCAATGAGATGTCCTTTTTAGCACAGACGAACGCTGTGTGGGGAAAAAAACTGAAGTGTGTGCCTTTCAGATCACCTGGGATGAAGAACTGGGTGCTGTAGACCGGCCCAGAGTGTGGCAGGGCACATAGTCGCAGCTGTTCCACCCAACCTTTGGGCATTCGTAGCTTCTACAACTCCAGAGTCTCTACTTAAATGTCACTGGAAATTCTTTTATTTCTCTAATTAATTTATTACATAGTATGCATATGTGTGTTTGCCTGAACTTTGTAAATGTATCACGTGTGTACCCTGTGACCTCAGAAGTCAGAAGAGGGTATCATATCCCCTGGAACTGGAGTTACAGATGTTTATAAATCTCTGTGTGGGTGCTGGGAATCAAACCTGGGTCCTCTGCAAGAGCAGCCAGTGCTCCTAACCACTGAGCTATCTTTCCAGCCCTGAGAATTGCTCTTTAGATAAGCTGAGTATTGAAAACTCCATGAAAGGAAAACAAGTTAAAGTAATAATCCGCATTTTATAAACAAATTGCTGCCTAAGGAGATTCACACTTTTGCCTTGGTTCTAAAACATGTTTTCTGTGAGGAATGGACTCACTGGCTTCCCTAGAATTTGATTTTTCTGGAAACCGGGCTGCTAACAGTCTAATTTCAGTTTCATATTTTAGTAAAGGAGAATGACTCACTATGTAACTTCAGGGACAGCTTGAGCCAAGGAGCTGCCAGGCCTAGGGATCTGGGATGTAGGTCCATCCAAAGTCCTACTATCTGTGAGGCTCAGACAGGAAGATTGCCAGGGTCCAAGGCCAATGGGGCTACACAGTGAGCTAGAGAGGGAGAGCTTGTCTCATGAGGTACAATAGGTGTCACCAGCGGGTAACTAAACACAAGTCATGAGAGAAGCAAACTCCAGGAAGTTCCGTGGGCATGCTTATCTAGAAATGACATAAGAAGGAAAGAGTTGGCCCCAGAGTGTACACAGAAGACCCAGGAGAAGCCGGGACAGGGTCTTAACAGCCATGTCTGCTCCCCATGGGAGACCCAGAGTGTGAGCAAAGTCCTAAGGAGAAAGGAGACATGGGAAAGGTTGAGGAAACAAATGACCCTACCCTTGAGGAGCCAAATCAGAGAGGATTCCAGCCCAGGTTCCGTTTATTAGGTAAAAGGATACAGAATAAGGAAGTGGCTAGAATTTTGTGTTTGAGAGCGGAGTGAACAAAAAGGAAAGAGTTACTAAGTTTCCCTGGCTCCTTAAAAGGTGGCAGCAGAACTAAGCCTGAGAGAAGTGGCAATGGCGCCACCTAGTGGACACTGTCTGCAACTGAACGCCTGTGCTCCAAAAAGTCACATCAGTGTTACCTTCTCATCAAAGGAATTGTAGAGAGCAAGAGAGTGTTTTCTCTGTAGTCACTGACCCTGGGACACAGGCCTGCTTATTCCACAAACTTAATTGTAACTAATTTCTTTCCTCTTTCCTCTTGTTCCTGATAATCAAATCACTGAGACAGCAAGATGTATGGGCACCACATGCCGTTCACCTAGGGGTCACTTTGTGAAAGCAGTTATGTATTGCACAAACAGGCAATCAGATGACCCACACCTGTAAATTCAGTATCCAGAGAGAAAAAGGACAAGAGATGGAAAACAGGTCAAAGAGGTTAATTCAGCTGTATCAATAACCACTTTAAATGAGAATGGCTTGAACCCAAAAGACACAGGTAGTCAGAAGTTATTTAATGAATCCAACTATATGATAACTGCAAGAACCTCAATTTAAATATAAAAATCAAATCTGAGGTAAAGGGGTGAGAAATATATACTTTGCTAACACTATTAAAGAAGAGGCAGAACAGATAAATAATTTAATATATTTCTAAGTCTTCAAGAATTTCATACATTGTCATTTGATCATTTACCTAGGTACACAGGTTGACACGAAGCTGATGTCACAGGTTTTGTCCACTTTATATAAGCCTAGATAAACCTAGGAGGAGAGAGTCCCAATTGAGGGGTTTCCACCATCAGATTGGACTGCAGGGCATGTATGTGGGACATTTTCTTAATTGCCAATTGATGCAAGAGGCCTAGCCCACTGTGGGTGGTACCATCCCTACGCAGATGAGCCTGGGATATTACTGAAGAAGCTTAGAGAAGACAAACCATTGGGCAGCACTTCCCCGTGGCCTCTGCTTTAGTTCTTGCCTTGGCTTTCCTTGGTGATGGACTGTGGTGTGGACGTGTAAGCCGCGTAAACCCTTTCCATCTATCCCATGTTGGGTTTGGTGGGCATTTATCACAGCAACAGAAACCTAACTAGAGCAAATGCCTTAAAACTGAAGACTGTCAGTACACAACTCAGCACTTCAATGAGAAAGTGTCCATTCACCAAGAACTTGGAGAAGGCATGAAGTTGGCTGCTGGTATTGTAGGCTGGCTCTGTTGAGCTCCAGGGACATACATAATGTTCAGTTAGTGTAGACCCAAGAGCCATGCTGCTCCAAACTAGAAACTCTGCTTTTAAACGTGTCTCCTGTTTAGGGGGAAGGGAATCATAAGCCCCAGTGTGTACTGGGCTCACAGCTCTGCCCTTTGTATGTGTATGAACACTATTTCATGTAATCTTCATAAGAAAGGTACTTCGATCCCTGGTTTATAGATCACTTTGCTACCTTTTTGTTGAATCATGTCCTATGTATTATTTTAGTCGTCGTGCATTTATCAAATGTCTGCTAGGTCTCAGATTAATAAAATGGAAATGGCACGGTGTCTCTTTTAAGAAAGGCACATCCCCATATAACACTCACGGAATTCCTCATCCAACTCCCCTAGCAATGCTGGAAGATAAGCAGGAAGCCCCCTTTGGAGGGACAGCCTCCGGCTTCTGGCTCGTTGGCATCAGAATGACCAACATGGCCCTGACGCTGGACACTCCTTACTCTCAGTTGGCAGGCGATGGTTTCCGAGGTGTGAGTGCACTCCTGCTGTGGTGAGTTTGTCTTGCTATCTGAATTGACATGTCTTGCACTGGCTTCATCTTTGTAGAGAGCAGTTTCAAGGTGTAGATTTCCCAGGAGGAAGGGGATTCCTGCACCCACATCCATCCCTCTGCAGGTTGCTCTGATCCAGTGAGTAGTGACGTGTTGATCTCCTCATTAGCTTCCGTGTCTGATGGCTTTCTTATTCTCCTAGAGAGAATGCATGCAAGGAAATGAGTTCATGAACGCTCAACCTTCACTAATGAGGAAGGAACAAATGGAGTTTATGTGTTAACAAATAGCTTCCTCACGCTGGGGAAGAACTGTGACTTTAAATCAACATTGATTTTTTTTTGAGAGAATTGGTGAAGAAAAGAGGGGGCGTGGAACAATCCAAAATTAGCCTCTATGGCTGGAGCGTCCTTTCAGCAGTGAAATGTAGATGGATTCCTGAAAGAACAGGCATCTGGGATTCCGTCCAGATTCAGGGGGAGCCGGTACCCAGGGGCAGAAAGCAAAGAGCAGGAGCAGGAAGTAATTATAGAGCAGACAGAGGAGCCTGGACACAATGGAGGTGACATCTGTAATTATGACAAGGAAAAGGTGCAGAGGGCTAAATCCCCTAGCTCTGCGAACAGGAATGATTTGACACCATGTAGGTAAATACTACGATGCATGCAGCACATACCATGAGCTTGCTCTGTCCATCCTAGCCTCTGGGCAGGTGCTAATCACACAGTGTGCCCTGGTCACGGTCGCTGCCTTACTTAGACAAATGAGTTCCTTTGGCTAAAGTAAACCGGAGCAGGGCTGGGAGCTGAGGCAGGGGCGCTAACACTGTGGTCTGTGTTCTCCGTGACATTCTGCAGCCGTCTAGTGATCGGAACCGGGACTGAAACTTAGTCCGGGAGTGTAAGAAGAGACCCAGTAGAGAAAGCACAGGATGGAAGAGCAGAAGCGCGGCTCAGTCAGGACTGTTCACCAGCACACAGCATCTTCTGTTTGGCTGTAAAATTAGTCCATTCGAGGGAAACTGGAGATAACACAGGGAAATGGCTTGAAATACTGTCGCTCCATAGAGATGACTGTCTATCCCAACTCCGTCCAGCTCCTGCTCCAAGCTGAAACTATTCAGGGCTGATACAGCACAGAGCCAGCAGGCCACCCTTCGTGCTCTCGTGACGGGGCTGATCAGGTCACAGGTGCCAGTGTGAAAAGCAATATTGGGGTCGTGGCTCTCTCTGAGAAGTGGTCGGTGTGCAGAGTAGGGAGAAAGGGGTCCTGGAGAAGCATTGCCAGGAGGTCGAGGCAAAGAAAAAAAAAAAAAAAGAATAACAACCAACTACAGTGGGAAGGGTCACGGCATCTAAGGAAAGTAGGTGGAGCCCTGGGCTGGGGAGTGGGGAGTGGGCGTCGGGGAAGCGGAGCCTTAGAACATGCACCAGGATAGGTAGGTCCTCTCCGACAATGAAATGAGCCAGTTCAAGCCAGATTGGAGTCTATAAAGGCAGAGTTATTGGGAAGCAGCTCTCAGGTGGGTTTGCTGGTTCCAAGCAAGGAGGCCAGGGAAATCGCCATGGGTGGGAGGCAGAGGTGGGGCGGGAAGAGCGGGAGAGAAAAGCTATTTGTCCAGGGTCTGAATCCCAACAGGGAGGCTGGTTGCTAAGAGCAGAAGAGAAGCCTCTGAGTGCAGGGTGCCCTGAGCAGCCGTGCATCCGGACAGCATCTGACAGAATCCAGAAGGGACCCATAGCAGGAGCCTGCATGGCTGCAGGTGCAGGGCCTAGACCCAAGTAGGGACGTGGAGANGGGGCCGTGGAGATGGAAGGGGCGTGGAGATTGGGGGCGTGGGGATGGGGGGCGTGGAGATGGAGGGCGGGGTGTTGGTGGGTGGGTGGAGAGATGTTTGGGAATAAGTTGGGTAGGTATGGGGATGTGATCAGAGGAGAGGGGCAAAAGGAAGAGATCAGATCTCTGCATCCATCAGAGAGACACCACGCACTGAAGTAGAAAGAGTGGAAAATTAGACTCAGGGGACTGTTATTTGGGCTCCTGGGGTGCTCGCTCTGAGATGCAGGACATGAAGTCAAGTGGATAGTGCCAGTGTTCTTAAAACCACCAGCCAGCACGTTTCACCTGATGTGGAGTCTGGGAAAGACTGAGTCCCCGCCGTGGCCCCCCACCCCATAGGCCACGTGTCACGAAGACATAGCTCTTTCCCTAACAGAGTTTATCTCATTCCTGAGATTAAGTCAAGCCATAGCATGCGAGCAGGAAGCAGATTCCCCCCAAAAGAGGGCACACTCTAAATGATTGGCAATACCTCCTGGAAAAGGACAGCCTCAAGGAAGAGAGGCCTAGCTGGGTAGAGTCAGATGTAACCCAATACCCCGAGCAAGAGAACAGTTGGGAGGCTGTGCTGTGCTGGGAGGCAGTGGGGTGTAAACTGACTGACTGCTGTGGTGTATCAATGGATAAAGTTGACTCTATGGGATTAGCCATGAATGCAGACATTTGTTCTTGGGTTGGAGAGATGGCTCAGCAGTTAAGAGCACCCATTGCTCTTACAGAAGACCTGGGTTCACTTCCCAGTGCCCACATGAAGGCTCACAACCTCATAACTCCAGTTCCATGGAATCCAATGCCCCTTCGTGGGGACTAGGCATGATGCATACACACGCATACATATGTATAGGCAAAACACTCATGCAAGTAAAATAATGTAAATCTAAAAATAGAAAAGGTGGTTTGACTTCCTATTTCATTGGCTTCTTTTGCTCTCATCCCAGACAGACAGATCATGGCAGATGGCAATCATATGTCTACATGACGTGAAAATTGTGTGCAACTAGCACTGCCCGCCTTATGGAGGGCTTGGTAGTCAAAGGAACATTGTTAAGTAGATGTAAGTGCCTAAAGGAAAAGGAGAAAATGCATCTAATACGATTCTGTCTGGGGATACTGTAACAAAATACTTGAGCCTGGATAACTTATAATGAAGATAAATGTTTCTATCAGTTTTGAAGGCTGAGATATCAGGGTGATGGTATTAGTGTTTTACATGGGCATTTTATTGAAGAACACAGGGAGGCCAAAAGAAATCCTACCTTGGAGAACCTTTCATCACATTAATCCACTGTGACCTAAACACCACCTACCTCCCAATACGGTTGAGCTGTGGATTAAGTTTGCAATATTTGAATTTGGGAGGAATCAAGTTCAAACCAGAGTAGACTTTTTTACACTCTGAGGTGTCGGAATAGCCATCTGGGTGCCCTGCTGCAGGAGAGAACGGGAAGCTTCCCTGAGGGGAGGAGTGGGGAGGAGCGCAGTAAGAGAGAATGACTCCGGAGAAGATGCCTGCAGGTTTCAGTAGCCACACTGCCGCTCTCTGTCATTCAGGGAAGGCTTATTTTGATTGACAGCTTTAGAAGTCTCAGGCCCCGTTGTGTGTTGCTGTGGCGCCTGTGATGTGGGAACACATCATGACAGAGAAAGCTTGTTGAAGCCAGTGGCTTAGCTCATGTCTGCCAAGCGGCAAGCAAAAGAGAGGAAGGGGCTGGACCCCAGTATCTGGTCAGCTTCTCACCAAGGCTCTTAAAGTTCCTATCACCTCCCCAGTAGCACTCTCTCTGCTGGTTAGTTACTGTCAACTTGATACAGAGTCTGAGAAGAGGGAGCCTCAACTGAGGAGCGGCCTCCATCAAATGGACCTCCAGGCACGACCGGGGCATTTTCTTAATGGTTGATGTGAGAGCGTCTCATAGTGAGTGGCACCACTGCTGGGAGGTGATCTTGGGCTGCCTAAGAAAGCAGGCCAAGCAAGCAATGAGGAGCAAGCTAGTAAGCAGCATCCCTCCACGGACTCTGCATCAGCTCCTGCCTCCAGGTTCCTGCCTTGAGTTCCTCCTGCCTTGTCTTCCTTCCATGATGAACTAGAACCTGAAACCTGAAATAAGTATCCCCCTCTCCCCCAACTCCAAGCTGCTTTTGGTCAGCGTTTTATCACAGCAACAGAAACCAAATTAGGACAAGCACCATGGGCTAGAGGGGAAACCTTCAAAACTCAGACAAAGAAAGGGCTTTTGAGTCTGACACTGTAACCCTCTGCACAGGGAAGTCTTCATTCTAGGCTGTCGGCTTTGGATCCCTGCCCTGTCAGCCCCACTGTCTAATTTCCTCTCTTTACAATGACAGAAACATCTCGTGGTCTGTGTTTTAGATCTACCCAAAGGTGCTTACACCAGGGTAGAGGGGGTGTACACTCCCTTGGAACACCCAGCCAGGGCTGTGCTGATGAAGGGGTTTCACCTTCTCTGTCTGCAAGAAGGAAAGGAGGCCCATCCCCCAGGAGGCCCGGAATCTTCCGGGTCCCTCAGCCTGGCACTAGCCGTCCTGCAGAGCCACATACTGCCCGCACACAGAGAAAACAGTGGTCCTTAACACCCTTGCGCTGGGGCAACTTGCTCATGAGAAACACACACGTACTTCAGGGGCAGACCCGCGGCTCATCTTCAAGCAACATGACCTACATTGTATATAATTAAACCTGGAAAGGGGGTAGAGTTTGAAAAATGCTTTTAAGCTAATGAACATTTTTGGTGTATGTTTTTTTTTATTACATCATGGGAAAAATCCCCAAAGTAAAAGGGGAAAATTACTGGGTGTATTTATAAAGCATCTCCTTTGTGTGAATATATTCTATGAGCAGAAAGGTACCGGGCGAAGAGACAGCTTTTCTTCCAGTGGAAAAGAGGTCTTAACAAAATCAAGCAACACTGAGTTATATTTCTTTGTTCCTGCCAGAGGGGAGAAGCTCTGACCACAGCCCTGCCCGAGTTGTCTGAACTTAGTAAATTACCATCACTTGGTAAAATACACCAGCTTTCTGTGACCCAGGATATGACCTGTTCCTTCCGTTCTATCTGGAAAGCAACAGCTTTGTCAAGATAATGTAATGTGTGCTTTTTAGGTTCTGCATGCTGTTTTAGAACATATAACAAATCAAATGTGGTAAGGAGGGTCATATATGATATCACAAGTCCCTTAAAGACAGTCTGGATTTCCCCCCCACCAGAAGCTTGGGGATTAAAATAAAGCCATACACACACACACACACACACACACACACACACACACACACCTTATTCCTAGCAATAACTGTGTTCTACATGGTTTGTTCCTCTTAAGCCCTGACATTTGAGGACTTGAGGACCCTGCAGAGGTGCTAACATCTTGCTGGGGGCATCTTGCAGACAGCCAGGGCTTCCAAGAGACACAGCCTTGTCAGAGGCTTGGAGATCAAATGTGGCAGCTCCCAGCCCCAGCCCCAGCCCCAGCCCCAGCCCCAGCCCCAGCCCCAGCCCCAGCCCCAGCCCCAGCCCCAGCCCCAGCCCCAGCCCCAGCCATTTATGCTGTCTCCATTTAAACTCCTTGCCTGTGGCAGGTATTTCTAGCTGACAAAAGACCCGAATCTCTTGCTCTAATAATGTTGGTAACCTAAAAATATCTAGCTGAAACAATACAGTTGGGGGCTGCCCTACTGGGCTGCACCACTGGTGCTAAGATTCATTTAAACCCCTTTCCTGGTTAGATACCCCTAAATCTTAGTTTTCTGCAGGAATTCCTGGTGGCAGGGACACTACTCTGGGTTCCAGGGTCCAGCAGGGAGCAAGATCAAGCACAGACTTTGAGGTCACTGCTGTGGCTGTGAGAGACAACCTCGGGGGCCTCCTAGGACAGGTTACGGATGTGACCACCTGTGTGAGACACACCAGGTTATGCCCCCATGTTCTCCTGGGGGCCACCCAGAAGTCCTCATCTTGCCTCACTGCTTCTGTGGCTGTATCCTCTGGAGTTCTGCTTCCTGGGTGGTGACTCTCAGAGCCGGCACAGGTGCCTGAGATATCCTTGTGGCCTAACCTGTCTGGGCAGAGCAGAGAGTCCAAAAGCAGATGCGCCAAGGATAACTAAGAGGGTTGTACTGCCTGGTTTTGTGTGTCAACGACACAGGCTGGAGTTATCACAGAGGAAGGAGCTTCAGGTGAGGAAATGCCTCGACGAGATCCATCTGTGGGGCATTTTCTCAATTAGTGATCAAGCGGGGAGGGCTCATTGTAGGTGGTGCAATCCCTGAGGTGGTAGTCTTGGCTTCTATAAGAAAGCAAGCTGAGCAAGCCAGGGGAAGCAAGCCAGTAAGTAGCACCCCTCCATGGCCTCTGCATCAGCTCCTGCCTCCAAGTTCCTGCCTTGTGTGAATTTCTGTCCTGACTTCCTTTGTTGATGAACAGCAATGGGGAAGTGTAAGCTGAATAAACCCTTTCCTCCCCAACTTGCTTCTTGTTCATAATGTTTTGTGCAGGAATAGAAACCCTGACTAAGACAGGGGTCCTTAGTGCTTTCTTTGTTGGCATTTTCTTATTGTCTTTTTATATCCTTCAGAAAAAGGCAGTGCTAGAGAGTTCTTTTAGCCTTTCCCCAGTCCCATGCCATCCCCACAGTGGTCCAGCGTGGTCCCAGTAGTCTCCATCACTGTCCCTAGAGCCCTCCAGCCACTGGTGGCTGTTTATCTTCCTAAGGTTTAGGCATGGGAGCATGCCTTGGTGTAGGGATGCTGTTGCTAGGTGAATCCACATAGAAGCATCAGGACCCAGAAAGCCACCCTGTAGTTTAGAAAGATGCTTAGCCCTCTGGAAAGAGGGAGGGTCATCTGCTTTTCCTCATCAAACCTTTCCTAGTACCCTGACACGTCAGGCAGGGTGAACGCCACCCCTCCTCCTCAGGCACGGAGCCCATCTCAGTGAAGAAGAAATGTCCTAAGGCCTGGCCTGGCACAGAGGCCCTTGGTACATGTGGGGGTTGGGGGATAAAGGGATTACATACAGAGGACAGCTTTGAATAAATGAATTGATTGAGCAAATTTAAAATTCAATTTGAATCATGCGAGAAAAATGAAGAAAGCAGAAAAGATCGTGTCAAGGTTTGGGCTTCTGCCAGGTACAATCTGTCCTTCTATTGAAGAAAAATCATCCTGACACTTAGATGATAAGGTAAGACTGTTAGGATAAGCATCAGGACTTCTGCAACAGGGAGAAAGATTAGCTCCCTCCATGACAGCAGACAGCTGAGGATTGGTAGCCAACGAGTCACTGGAGCCACGAGGTGACGGGGAAGGGGGGAGGAAGTCACTAGAAAGAAAGAACCACACTCGTGGGAGCTTTTCCTAAACAGACTTCTCAAGATTGCTACAGAAGGCAGGCCAGTGTGATCAGATATGAGCAGGTCTCGCTATGCTATAGCTCTCACTCGAGGACAAAACCCCACAGACCAGCCTCAGACAAGAAGAGGGCTCGCAGGAGGCCCGTTAGAGTTTGGTCTGGTACATATGTCACAGATTGGTGGATCTGTGTCTTTCTGAATGAAATGGGGGCATCAGTGCAGGATGTCAGAGAGGGATCTTATAAAGTACAGGGAGCAGAGGTTACGCTGAATGAGGGAAGTGTGATGTGGCATTGGTATGGCCATGCCAAGGAACCCCAAAGCCTCAGACCTTCAAGGAAATGGCAAAAGTCTTCCTCTGGTCCATGCAAGAGTATTGACAGGGTCTGGTCCATGCAAGAGTATTGACAGGGTGGTGTGTGGGAAAATG
Organism: Mus minutoides; assembly: GCA_902729485.2. Classification (NCBI taxonomy): domain Eukaryota; kingdom Metazoa; phylum Chordata; class Mammalia; order Rodentia; family Muridae; genus Mus; species Mus minutoides. The sequence continues at coordinate 959,799 of LR749923.1, forward strand.
TCCACTATAGCTTTCTCCCCCCACCCCATGACAGTCTGTGCCGAAAATGCCCACTGTGGCTCCCCCTACGCACACCCAACTCTTATGGCCTAGTGACTGCTCCCATACAGAGGTGGCTCATACCCAATTAGCTAAACTTGCCCTCAGGTTTCCCTGTATATAATAACCCTGCCTCCCTGTTTGATCTGCGTGCAATAATCCCTCCTCCTTGTCCAGATGTGTATAATAACCCCGCCTCACTGTCAAATCTATAGTGAGCTTCCAGAGTGCTGTAGTTTCTCCAGCAGAGAGCTCAGACCAGCCCCATGTGACCCTGTCTGTCTCTGTTTCTCTCCCTTTCTCCTCTTGCCTTTCTCTCCCCTTCTCTCTCCTCTCTTTCCTCTCTCTTCCTCTCCCCCCTCCTGTGTGTGCCTGTCTATTCGTCGTTCCCTGGCTGGCCCCAACCCGGTCAGGTCCAAGTCCCTTGGCTCTGTGCATGATGCAGCACGAAAAAGGGAGAAATATTGAAAAAATTACATCAAAGTGTTAGAAATAAGAGGCTCAGTACATCAGTAGACTCGGTGGACAGCCTCACCAATAGAATGCATCAATTGGAAGACAGAACTAGGGATGTGAGACAGAGGAATATGTTAGAACATTCAGACAATGACAAATGTAAAATAAAGAATGAACAGGCTTACAAGACCAACAGGACAAACCAAATGTATGGATCATAGCAGAAAGATCTCTAAACCGAGGAAAGAAGTTGGCCATGCAGTTAATTTTACCGCCAAACAAGACTAGACGAAGACTTTTAGGCATTGTATCATAGAGAGATCGCTACATGTTAATAATGTAGTGACCTCAATGCCAGTAGGCAAATCAACCAGAACACACCCCAAAATCAATGAAAAATCAGAGTTAAGTGACACTGTAGTTTAAGGGGACTTAGCAGACATCTACCAGGGTATTTGACACAGCAACCAGAAAACACGCATTCTTCCCAGCCACCCAGGGCTCCTGCCCTCAAGTAGCTCACATTTGAAAACATAAGTCATTAGGGAGGGAAAGATACCTTATTAATTAAGAGCACTGGCTGCTCTTGCAGAGGACCTAGGTTCAATTCCCAGCACCTACAAGGGTGTAGGGTTGTGGGTCCCGTGTCTGCTCTGCCAGAGGGCAGAGCCACTCAGGGAAGCAGGACTCTGCTTACCCCATGACATGTGTTGGGCCAATGTGAAGCCCTGGAACACCACTCAGGGGTAGGAAAGCGCAGTCTGAGGTATGAGGGATGGATGGGGCTGTGGAGTTCCCAGGCTCTTGGATACCCAGGTACTGCTGGAAGTCTAGGAAGAGCTGAGCCCTAGGGAGTGGGGAGGGGAGCTCCAGCTAGTCCTTTGGGGAGAGTCCTTGGCTTGATGTGGTGGGCTTGACTTGGGCTTGGTGGCTGGGAGTTCAGAGAGACCTTCTACGGGAGATTAGATAGTGGCTCTGTAGGCAAAGGCCATCTCTGTGACTCCCCATGTTGGATCCCAGTGAAAAGAGATAGTCTATGGTTTTAAGGCATTTATTGTCATGGTGAAAGTGGATGTATAAAACCATACCCCACTTTTTAAGGTGGGCCTGAGATTAAATACCTTTTGCAAGGGGGAATGTCTAGGAAGGAAAGCTAAGACCTCCAGGCCTCTAGGTATCTCATTAGCATGGCAATCTCTGTCTTGAGTCTATGTGGCCACAGGTCACATCCATCCTTTTCCTCATCTACATGTGGAGGACTTGGGGTGTTGCCCTTACGTGATTGATGGCCACAAATCTATGGGGGGCTGTGGCTAGTGACAGGGGCCTGGTGCCCAGGAGCAGGCAAAGCTGTCCCTTCAGGGTCTCTGGGGCTTCTAGCCTTAGCTCAACTGAGGACTGGGCTACCTCTCACAGTCCATTACCCCACACATGGGCAGTTCACAACCATAGTTCTGGAAGCTCTGCTGCTCTCTCTGGGCTCCTTAAGCACTGCATATGTGTTTTGCAGCCATACAGGCAAAGCAACCATATGCGTAAAAATAAAAAAAACAAATATTCTTTTAAAATCAGAGAAATCTCAAATGAAAACTCAATGCTTCTCAAGGTCTTCAAGATTAAGAACAAGCCAAGCCCACCATCAGTAAGTGAAGAGTCATTAATAAAGATGAGGACAGAGATTGGTGAAATGGAAGTAAAAGAGCAATACAAAAAAAAAAAAATCAGCAAAGCACCAAGTTGGTTGTCTGGTAAAATAAATGAGATTGGTAAATCCTGCACTAACCAAAAGAAAGAGAAGGTTTGAATCACTAAGGCTCTACTGAAGAAGGAGGCATCACAACAGACACCAAGGGCAATCAGAACTGCATTACAGTATGCTTTGAAAAGCAATTCCAGTAAACTGGGAAAAAGAAAAAGAGGGATGAGTTTCTAGACCTACCCAGATTCAACAAAAGAGTTATAAATGGATTAATACACACAGTGGAACTGGAGTAGTAACAAAATGTCTTCTACCAAAAAACCCAGCCAACCAACCAAACAAACAAACAAACAAAACCAAAGCTTTAGCCCAGATGGATTCACAGCTGAATTCCACCAAATGTTTAAATAGCTGATACCATCGTTCCTAGAACTGGCTTATAAATTAAAAGAGAATACAATAGAAAGGAATGCTTCTAAGTTAATTTTATGAGGCCAGTATTTTTCTGATATTAAAACGAGATAATGACACAGTAAAGGAAGAGGGAAAAGGAAGGAAAATAAAATTATAGGCTAACCTCCCGATGCACAAAGAATCAAAAATTGTCAATAAAGCACTTGCAAACTGAATTAAACTCCACCTGAAAATCATCCCCCACTACCCTCACATGGGCCATATTACAGCATGCATGATGGTTCGACGTACCCCCCTCGGCCATCTTGCTGGTCCCATCAAGAATTTAGCCTCAAAGAAGAATAAAATTAGCCAGATACAATGGCACACAACTTTAATCCCAGCGAAAGGCAAAGGTGGACAGATCTCTGTGAGTTTGAGGCCAGCCTGGTCTACAGTCTATACAGGGAGGTTAGGCACAGCCAAGGCTACACAGTGAGACCCTGTCTCAGACCCTCCCACCCCCTCAAAAAGAAATGTCATTTCATAGAAGAGTGGATAAACAGGAGATCATTGTATTGAACAAAAATAGTCAAACTCAGGATAAGTCATGCATGTCTTTGTTGATTTGCAGACCCTGGATTGTCCATAGATACACAAAAGTATTTGTGTGTTCATATAATCCAGTGGTATGTGTGATGTGTAAGCTGAAAGGTGACTGGAGGGAGGAGGACGACTCGTAGGGAGATGAGAAGGGAATGGAAAGGGGGAGGGGAAATGAAGGCCTCACTGGACCAGCTTGAACAAGGAGGGCAGAAGGGAGGAAATTCAAGTGCGTGCTCACTCACTGTCCGTGGAATGATTTCTTAACTGCCATAAATGCCATTCAGTGGTGCTAGCACAGGACGCGATTTCCATGCTTAGACAGTCACCCTGGCAACTGGGTGGAGGACAGGATTTCAAGAGAGGCTCAAGGGAGTAGCAGGTCAGTCTGGAGGCTGTTGAAACACCCTAGACACAGTGACAGTGACAGGATGTGTTAGGTAGCATTGCTATCACATGACAAATACATCGGCATAAAAGGGACTTGGGGAGGAAAGGGTTCATTGGGCTTACGAGTTACAGTCCATCATTGAGGGAAGCCAAGGCCAGAACTGAAGCAGAGACCATGGAGGAATGCTGTATACTGGCTTGCTCTCTCTTCTGGCTTGTGCAGCGGATCCCAGGCCCACCTGCCTAGGGATGGCACCACCCACAGTAGGCTGAGCCCTCCTTCATCAATTAGCAATTAAGAAAATGTTCCACGGGCATAAACATATTTTCTCTGGGCAATTCTTTAGGCCAGTTCTTCAGCTGAGGTTCCCTCTTCCCAGGCGACTCCCAGGTCTGTTTCAAACTGACAGCTGAAGCTAACTATGACAGATACTCACAGTGAGGGCTATGGCTGATAAACAGAGTGTAAGTTGAAAATATTTGTCTGGGTGTAAAATGTTTGTTGCACACAAGGCTCTGTGTTGCAGCAACAACACTATAAACATGATGTTAAAGAATATTATACACCAGCAGTGCATTCATCATACCTAACACAGTTGCTGTCCTAGCATGGTCACATCATTACTGTAGATGTGGCTCCTGTCATGGCCACAGGGCTAACTGGAAACTGGAGCCATTACCACTAGTTAGCATCATACTAGAGGATTGAGCGGCACATGGCCAACCCAGGGAAAGACACAAATTCAAGTGAGCGGTAAACAAAGTTTCTGCTGAGCATGTATTGGCTTCGTATCTTTATAAAGTCAAAGACTCTAAGCAGAGGCATTGTCAGTCGGGGAACACACACTTCTTAGGCTGTGCTCAGGAAAGCTAGTGAAAGGAGAAATGAAAGCAAGGAGAGTTCCCTTGGCCGTTGGTTCACGGTGAGTGAACCGACTGTGCTATGTCCTGGAATGAAGAAAAATGGACCTGCCCTCCACTGAGGTACAGTCCAAGCCACAGACGCCATATTAAACAAACCTCCTGTTCTTCATAGCAAGGCTGGGCTTATTAATTGGGTTGCCTGAAACCTGTGTTTTTAATGAGGCCACCAGCTATTCTGTGTGGCAACTCCACAGCCCCTTTGGGGATGCTCCCCCCACCCCATACACAAGGGGATGCTCCCCCCGCACCCCCCCCACATACACAGCTCGTTTTGTTTAACAGGCTGTTTTTAGAAGACAGGAGCTTAACTCTTTTTGACAGAATATATCGATATATTCATCATGCAGGGAGAATGTTGTCATGTCATGTTTGCAAAGTAGGTTGGCTTTCTAGTCTTTGAAAGAAAAAAATTGGTACCTTGCAAAATTTATCATTAGTACATCAGGAAAGAGAGCGAAAATGCCTTTGTTGACATCTCTTGCTGTCAGATGCAAAACGAAATAAATAACCCAGTTTGTGCTTCTATACTGACATATGTAGTTCACGATCTTGCTTTCCAAGCTTCAGGAAGCGAATTGGAGTTGTTTGCGGACCAACAACCACATGGTTTTGTGTGGTTGTGCCCAGCTGTGGTGAGGGTGTCGTTCAGACATTGTGCTAGTTACTTTTTTCTCTTGCCGTGCTAAAAGTACCAGGACCAAGAACATTTGAAAGAGTTTATTTTGGCTTCCGTTTCCAGAGGGATAGAGTCCATCATGGGGCTGGAGAGATGATTCATTGGTTAAAAGCACTTACTGTTCTTCCAGAGAGTCCAGGTTGGGTTCCCAGAACCCATGGGGCATCATTCATAATTATCTTAGCTCTGGAGTTATAAAGCCAGCTTGATCTATATAGAGTTTCAGGCCAGCTGGGGCTATACTGACCATGCCCTGTCTTAAATAAAAAATAAAAAAATCAAACCTAAAATGATTTTTTTAATGTGTATGAGTACCTGTATGTATGTGCACACATATGTGCAGTGCCTGTGGAGGTCAGAGAGGGAATCAGATCCCCTGGAATTGGAGTTGCAGACAGTTGGTGAGTCACCATGTGGGTGACAGGAACCAAATGTGTGTCGCAAGCATAGCCAGTGCTCTTAACCACTGAGCCGTCTCCCCGGGCCCAGCATCACAAGCCAAAAGAGCCAAAAGCCAACTGAATGCCCGGCCTGTGAAAATAGTCTAAATATCCATCTCAGCGAATAATGGCAGAAACCTAGACATCCTGTGCTTCCTGACACACCCACAGCCTCACATCTGCAGGACTGTAATCCCCCAGGATTGAACTTGAGCCCAACCTAGACTCTAGAACAAATGACTGGGGATGAAAGAGAAGCCAAGCAGCAGATTCACTTGCAGGCATTCAGCAGGGCACCTGGACGGGTCAGCACAGGCCTGTGACTTTAGGGAGAGAGAAGTGAGGATTGCCATCCAGAAGGGGCAGGGGACTTGAACCTGATTGAATCAAAGAGCATGGGAGGAGGGCATGGACCCCTGCAGTGTCTTGTGATCTTGTAAAAAAAAATCACAAACAGAAACTCTGTGACTGCTGAGCGGACCTCCACCCTCCCCTCCTGCTAAGGCTGCCACCAACTTTATTTTGTCTCTGAATTTGCTGGCTCCAGGTACCTCAAACAATCCCAGTCACATTGAGACTATTTAAGAGCCATCCTTGGAGACATTTCTGTTACTCCTTGAGTCTTTGGGGACTCTGTCGCATGACCTGGGCTTTCTATCACATGTTCTTACATGTAGCTCTACATAGGACTTCACGTCCCGTTAATGTCTTAAATCTTAACCTGGGCAGTGAGCCTCAGACACTCTGGTGGTTTCTGCTGTGCCTGTGCCTCAGCCATGCAGGGACACTGCCAGCCTCCCCCTTAGTCAGCTTATTTCTTTCCTATGCTAATTATGGGCTCTCCTGGGCCCTCCTCTCCACCCTGCTTTACCCCAGCCTGGGAACACAGATTAAGCTTGGCCCACATAATATATGTTCCACTGTGGGGATGGTTCCAGGAAGGTCTTAAGAATTAGGGAACAAAAGAAAATCATAACTCAGGGTGTTTTTCAAATTGAAAGCGTCAGGGGTTCACATCAGAGTAGGGAAATCCCTGCTATGGGTCTCAGACATGACCTGGTGACCATCTCTACCCTCCGAGTTGGTAGAAGCTAGAAGTGGGTTAGGATATTCCAGAAAGTCCCACGGGGGCCAGCCTCAGAGGTGGGCAGCAATGGCTAAGGCTAGCTCAACAATCTGACTCTGGATCTGCAACATTCTAACTCAACATAATCATGATTTCTTCCCCCTCCCCACCTCCCCATAATCATGACTGCTAACCAGTCAACTAACCTTATAGAATCTTTAGCATGGTTTTGGCTTTTTTGTTTTAAGTATATCTTATTCATGACAATGCCCTCAAAGTTCAACCATACATGTCAGATCTCCCTTTTGAGATTGGTGGCATGGCTCAGTGGTAGAATGCCTGTTGTATGTGTGGATCTAGCAACATTTTTTTTTCCTTCTTTGTATTAAGCCACATGATATTCCAATGCATATATTACACAGATTCTTTAAACTTCTTCCACTGAAGGACACTCTGGATGCTTTTGTCTTTTAACTCCTGCCCACACTGCTCTGACTATAGTGTGCAAGACCACCATTTTGTACACAGTGGTTTTTCTTCCCTGGTTTTAAAGGTCCTAGGAAGACTCAACTCAGGTTCAAGGTCAGGGTATGTGAGCATCCCCCTCTGAGAGCCCAGTCCATCTCACCTCCACAGAAACCTCTTGTCTTAGTTACTTATCTACTGCTATGAATAATCACTATGACCAAGGCGACTGATAAAAGAAAACATTTAATTGAGGGTGTGCTTACAGTTCCAGAGGATTAGAGTCCACAACCATCACTGCTCAAAGGCATAGCAACAGGAGAGCGGGCAGGCAGGTGCTGGAGCAGCAGCTGAGAGCTTATGTCTGATCCACAATAGGAGATAGACACTGTGTGAGGCTAGGTCTGGAATGGACTTTTGAAACCCCGGTGCACAGTCTCAAATTACACACTGCCTCCAACAAGGCCACACCCGCTAATCCTTCCCAAACAGTTCCACCATCTGTAACACAGGCTTTCAGATACATGAGCCTCTTGGGACCATGCAAACCACCACACCTAGCTCCCCACTCTACACAGCCTGGACTGTGCATGGTGCCTGCCTCTCCTGTGGACATTTCATTTGAAAACAAACCAGAAAGTGTTCCTAATAAGAAAATGCAGATGGAGAGACTCAGAGTGGAAAGTATCTCGTCCTCCCCCTTCCCACTCCATCAGCGTTGGCTGCTGAGACTGAGTGTATCTCTAAAACAGCACTTTAAAGCCATGGGAGTGTGTGTATGCATGTGTGTGTGTGTGTGTGTGTGTGTGTGTGTGTGTGTGTGTGTTATGCCATTTACCCTTCTCCCCCTGCTGAACGGTTAGATCTTGTTCCTAAAGCTCGCCACCAAGGTCTGTTCCCTTACATGGCTGGTCACTGACTCATTCCTGAGGTTGAACACCAAGGTCCAGCAATCAGAGTCCATTATTTTGACTAACCTAATAACTAAAATACCCAACCAGAACTTAGCAACTTGCCCTGGCTCATTCTAACACAGAACTCCCCCTCTCCTCTTACAATTTACACCTGCAAAGCAATTGCTGATGCTTCTGCCTTATTCAGATTCAGCCACCGTGTCTCATCTCTCTGCCTTGCTTAATTAAGAGTCTCTTTGCATTTGGTTTGTGCTTGGACATGGGTGTTTGGGTGTGGTCTGTGCTTAAGCTGGGGTCCAGAGGCGAGCATCCCACAATGCACAGGTCCCTTCACCCCTGGAGTTACAGAGACCTGTGAGCCACCCATCTTACGTAGGTGCAAGCAACAGAACTCAGGGCCTCTGGAAGAGCATCACATCTTCTTAAGCTATCTTTTCATCTCTGTAATTTTGTGGTTTTGTTGATGATAAATTTTAGGGTCACTTGCAGCGACTTTTCAGTAGCTTCTCTACTGAAAACCTGATCTTGTAAATATCTACGTATTTTATTTTCAGGGTTGCATGGATACATTTTAAAATACAACGTCTCCTCTTTTGTTTTTGTTTGGAAGAAAACTTTTGCCTTTTTTCTTTATTTTCGAATTACAAATTACAAGTTGACTAGGAAGTTCAAACTCCCTAAAACTTTTAGGCCATTTGCTTAGGGCAAATAGCTGCTCCCTACCCCAGTTTTAATCTTAAGTTCTAAAGATATGTGAATGGTTTGTGCAGGGCACTGATCTTACAGGCATAGCAATTAATTTTACATGTAAAGATAATTTCAAATGAGGTTCAGGGCATGGGGATTTGCACATGAGCCAAGAGTCCTCTTGTTGGCTGTGTACTGGGCAGAGAGACCTTGTCATTGGTCGTGTTTATAAATGTATTTACTCCTTGGAGAGACAGGCGGCCAGGGCTGGCACGCCTCAACCCACCCTCCACTTCTGGGTCCCTGAGGGTCTCCTTTTGTGTGTGCCCTGAGTCCTCTCTAGGCGTGTCTGCGCGGTACAGAGACAGTGCTGTATCCGGAGTAGCTGGACTGTCTGCTCAGGGATATGCCACTGTCAAAGGCTAGGTTGTCGGGCCTTTCATCCGCAGGGGTCTGAGGATTCCAGGAAACTAGGTGGCCCTGGGTAGTACTGCTTCTGCCTCTGCTGCTGCTGCCGCTGCCGCTGCTGCGCCGCCGCCACCGCCGCCAGCCCGACTCCCGCCCCACTCCGGCCCCTCCCTCGCAGGAGGATTTGCCAGCCGCCCCGCCCTCTCCTCCCGAGTCCTCCTTTCTGCAATCGCTGAAGTTATCAGGAGAAATAAAGGTAGTCGGGAGACCACATGGAAGTTGTGACAGCTCCCGGGGGCGTCCCTTTGGGAGCCAGCTCCTCGGCTTAGGGACCGCAGCCGACTCACTGAATGCAGGTGCTGCCGAGCCAGCCTGCCAGGATGGGCCATCACTGCTGCAAGCCTTATATCTGCCTTCAGTGCCTGGATAAAACGGTACTTGGCCTTTCTTCTCTTCTCCCCGCCTCCCCCTTCTTGGTCTGGGCAGAGAAGGTGTGAGCATCCACCTCTGGCCCCCGCCTCTCTCGCATGCCTATGTGCTTTGTTGGTGAGCAGGAAGCTCCGGGTTCTCCTTCCAGGGTGCTGGATCGTGAGTGGTGCTTACAGAAAAGCGTTCATTCTCCCGGGCTCTGCAGAGCCTTACATAATGTTATGTTCCTGCAGGCTCAGATAAAACTGTTGCATTTTGCAGACATCGTAGGAAGGTCTTGAAATTCAAACTGCCAGGAGAATCCTGGGAAGGTTCTTAGTGCATTTTCTGTACCTGGGAAACCTAAGATGTCCTGGTGTGGGAAGGATATGGGTCAGCTGGGCAAAATGTTTTCACTAAGCCAAACTGGAACTTTGAAAGTTTATCGCTCTGGATTTAAAGAGCATCTCTCACAATTGCCCATGTGAGAAAAGAAGGCACAGAGGTCTGATTTGTTCTGTGACTTTCTGTCACCAATGGGTGACATGGGGGCCAGCACCTGATGAACCAGGGAGTCCGAGGGTTCACTAGAAGGAAGATTCATGGTCAGAGAACCGAAGTTGACTTAAAGAAAGCGCTATATGGTGATTCAACACAAAGGCTGGCTTTGCTGCCTATCCTTGCCAGGTCTGGCTGCTTCCTGAGGGTTACGCTTTTAATTCCATCTCTAGATAACTACTATCAAGAACTATTCTCTGTGATATAGATTTCATCAAAGAGGCATGAAATGGAATCTCATGGGGCACGGGAAGCCTGAAATTACCTCTTTTTTACCCGAGTGGCATCAACTAGGAGATAGTCAGGAGTCTAGTATGTGACCAAGTGAAGGGGAAATATATGGTTTAATTTAAAACTCATTACAGGGCAGTCCCTGGGGATCATCTCTGTCGGTTCTGATCATGAACCCTGACCTCCTGTCGGCTCACACACTATCTCAGAAAACTAAACTGTCCCTTGAAGCTCACTTGGGACGTTTGTTCTGGTGCAGGCATTTCAGGAAGTCTGGCTTTTGTTAGCCAGAGTCAGAACTTAAGTGCTGTGTGTGTGTGTGTGTGTGTGTGTGTGTGTGTGTGTGTGTGTGTGTGTGCTTTCAAGAAATCAACATACAGGAAGTGTCTATATATTCACCACCAAAGCCACTCTTTTCCAAGAGATGTGACTGCGAAGGAGAGTCCAAGAGAACTTTATAACAATAATGTGCTGGAGGGAAAGAGAAGCCACACGAGGTAAGATTGTAAAGTTGGTACTCCTAAACTCAGGTCCACACATTCTAGAAATAAAGCCAGGCACAGAGATGGAGCCTGTAATCTCAGCACCTCAGGTGAGGGCTAAGGTGGGTAGGCTGAGAATTCAAGGCCACAAGGGCAGTATAATAAGACCTTATCTCCAGGGTGAGTGTGTGTGTGTGTGTGTGTGTGTGTGTGTGTGTGTGTGTGTGTGTAGAGGGAGAAAGAGACAGAAACAGACAGAGAGAGAGACACAGAGACAGAGACAGAGACAGAATCTTTTATTCTTTTAGAATAGAGAATGTCCCGGTGTCATGGTGCACACCTTTAATCCCAGCACTCTGAAGGCAGGGGCAGACAGATTTCTGTGGTTTTGTGGTCAGCCTGGTCTACCAATCCAGTTCTAGGTTGATGTGGACTACATAGTGAGACCTGAGAGGGGAAGGGGAAGAGATCAGATTTTTTGTTTGAGAATAAGTGATCTTAAAGTGAGTCTGCCCTGGTTTCTGTTAGATCAAATTGCTAAAATAATAGCCTTCTTTATATTACTATTGCATTTAAGGATTTTTGGAAAATTATTTGTTATTCATCTCTGTAAAAGCATGATGTTTGATGAACGGTCATTTGTTTTAGCTGTGAAACCCCAAATTCAGTACCTCAGTTTCCTGTGATAAAAATGTAAAATGTTAAACTGCATTAATAGACCTTCTCATTACTCTGACACCCGTATTTCTTGATTTTTTTTTTCTCTTTTCCATGTTTCAGAATAGTTTTCCAGCACAGGGTTTAATGGCTGCATAATTAGGTGCCTTTTAAAGGAGTGGGGACTACTTTTAAAATAAGAGCAGGCGTTGTTTTGCTGTTGCTTGCTTTTCAAGATCACTTCACAAGAAATGTGTGTGCCCTAGTCCTTCCTTCACTCCAAGCTGTTGTGCAGGCACTGTGATGTAGGAGACTTGGTATAGCATTTCATTCTGTCTTGTGCTTTGAACATAGCTGGCTGTGAGTTCAGCAAGCCCCGCCCTCTGCTAGTCCTCCCACAGTAAGTCCCGCCCCCTGTTAGTCCACCCATTGTAAGCCCCGCCCTCTGTTGGTTCTCCCACTGTAAGCCCCGCCCTCTGTTAGCCCTCACCATCCAGCATCAACACAGTTTGAAAAGTGATAGGGTGAAGTAAAAGTCATCAGAAAGTTTTCCTGATATCGCTAGCCCAGCTTGTTATCCCTCCAAAAACAAGCTTTTCCTACTACCTCACTTAACTATGAGACAGAACATTTGAACTTAAGAGATGACTTTTTTTTTTTTTTCCAGTTTGGTTACACAGTAGCTAAGATGTTTTGTTTTTTTTTTTTAAATGATGAGATCTGAAGGTAACTTTCTAAATCATTTCCGAAAGGAGGGTAGAAAAGCGGCGCCCCATTCTCCAGGAGAAACTGTACAATCTTCCTGTAAGGCTAGGAAAGCGTCACCTGGAAATAGCTCTCTGCCATGGTGGACCAGGAAAAATTGTAAAATCTTCCCAGAGAACAAAAGGAAACAAAACTGCTAAGCAAGAAAATGTTTTTTTTAAAAAAAAACTATCCGTGTTGGGGCTGGAGAGGTAGCTTAGTGATTAGAGCACTGGCTGCTCTGCAAAGGATCTGGGTTCAATTCCAAGCACCCACATGGTGACTCACAACTATCTGTGACTGTGGTTCCAGGAGATCCAATGCCCTCTTCTGGCCTCCTCAGACACTGCATGTAGAATATATATATATATATATATATATATATATATATATATATATATATATATATATATATATATTACATACATACAAACAAACACACAGTCAAATACATACCCGTGCACGTAAAATAAAAATAAACAAGTCTTTAAAAGCTATGCATGCCTGTTATCTTCCTGTCCACCTCAAGCTATCCCATTGGCCATATGTATCACTGCTGTCCTCCAGGCCTGGTTACTACAGACTATCAGTGAATGATCTAGAAACATCATCAGCCTTTTCCCAGTTACTGATTCCCTTGTGCTTCCACATTCTCCCAAGGAAGTACAGGTCTTATAGACATACATGACACACATAGAGCAACCAAACACTAGTTACAGACTAGAGGATAATTACATGAAGGTTCTGGCCACTGAGCAAATGGGAAACAAGCTGGAAAAGAATCATAAGGGAGACTGGGGTTGGGGGGATAGGGCGGAGTTTTTGAATTACATGTAAGGATGGAGCGGGGTTTTGTTATACTGACATGGAGCAGGAATGGAGCTACAAGCAAAGAGTTCACCAGGAAAGTGCTTTTGCTCCAATGTGGTGAAGCACAAGAGGATAGTTCTCACTTACAATAAACTCTGGAAAATACAATACGGAGAGTGCAGAGAATTCTCCTGCCTGGAAGCCAGGCTTGCGTTTTCTTAACTTGTATTAATGGAGAAGTGTAGATCTCTCAGAGTGTTGTTGTTGTTATCGTTGTTGTTGTTGTTTGGATTTGGGGTTCATTTTATTTGGGGAAGGTTGTTTTTGGTTTTGTTGTTTGTTTGCTTGCTTGCTTGTTTTTTAGCAGAGATGCAATCTGACTGCACTGCTCATACTTTTGGGAAGGTAGACTAAAGGAGGGAGAATCTACAAAGAGCTGAAAAGCGTCTTAAGTGCGACACAAATGTATTAAAGCTCCCTACGCTGGCTTCTTCTCTTTCTGCTGCTTGCACTCTAGGATGTTCCTGCCCTGCATGTTCGATTAGCGTTTTCTGCTCCTTGGCCTCATCTATCTCTGTTTCCAGTTGCTTGTTAGCCATCCAGATGTGGATACCCTTGTTATCTTCCTGCTAGGATGATGCTCCCTCATTAGCCACCGTCTCCTGGGTAAACAAGATGTTTCTTTTAACTAGGAATTCTCCCAGCATGCACAGGGACAAAGACTGGACCGACCTTTTACGTTCAGTCACTCCAGTTTCTTTTAATACAGGATTTGACTACATTGTTCACACAATCAGACATTCGAGTGTGCGGAAGAGTATTAAATATGAGCAGTACTTTGTGTTGAGTGGTATTTTGTTGTTGTTGTTGTTAAATTTCATTTCATAGTATAAAAGTGGGTTGTTATACAAACACACTGTAGCTTCCTGTTAATTAGTTGAGAAAGAAATAAGACTTATTGATTATCTCAAATATTGTGTCAGCACTATCTTGAAACTGTAGCAGAAAGAAAACTAAAGGTTGCCCCCTATCTCTAGGGATCCTCTCCCAGAGCTCTGTTATAAATCTGGCCACACTTTTTAATATTCACACTGAAAAGGAATGATCTATGCACAGAAAGCCCCGGAAATTACTGCAGAGATACATGTGTTCTGTGACTGGCTCACCTGAAGATGCCGAGGGAAATCTCTCTCTCCCCAATAGGACACATTTTACCAAGTTAAGCCAGACGTATGGGTAAGAGGCAGTACTGTTTCAGGGGAGAGCTCCTGACATCTTTGCAGCTTAGTATGTAAGTGTGTCACGTGTGAAACTTAATTCACAAAAGAGAGGACCCAGTTATTTTCTCAAATATCAGAATACTAAGAAAGATCCCGCCCCTCTTTGTTCTCTAAGGCAGGGCCCTACTGTATAACCCAAGCTGGGCTGAAACCTACAGCATCTGCCTCTGCCTCCCAAATCCTGGGATTACAGGTGTGTGCCACTGCTCCTGAGTGATCCTATTTCTTACTTAACTCCTTGGGAGCATCGTGGCCCAAGTCATATGGTTGGTGCCTGTGATTAGCATTACACAGACCAGGCTAGAACTGTTGGAGAAAGGCTATGGAAATGGCTCTGCAGTTAAAAACACTTGGCTCTTCTTGCAGAAAACCTAGGTTTACTTCCCAGCACCTACTTCAGGTGGCTCCCAACCGCCAGTGACTCTAGTTCCAGGGGACCTGACACTTCTGGCCTCCTCGGGCACCTGCATTCAAGTGCACGAACACACACATATACACATAAGTAAATAGGATATAGATAGTTCATTTTTAAAAATATAACAAAGATTATTAAGAGTCCTTGGGCATAGACAGACAAACAGACAGACAGACAGACAGACAGACACACACACACACACACACACACACACACACACCACACACCAGGCTTAGAAGCATGCTCAGGCTACAGTGAATTTCATCATCTGTTCCCGGTATCTCTTACAGATGCACAAGAATTCTTCCAGTGAGCATCACAGAGCAGGATCTGAAGTTACAAAGAAAAATGACTATGGGTTCATCTGGTAGGGTGACAAAGGTTCCCAGAAGCCCCACAGTGTCATCACTGTTCCTCTTGGCCTCTGCCTAAGACATTCCCTTCACAGACCTTTCTCTCTCTCTCTCTCTCTCTCTCCCCTCTGGCCTCAGTTTAACTCTCCAAGACATCCTGATCTCCTGGGCTATCTCATACTCTTCTATAATTGCTGGTGTACCAGCATACTCTGAGATACTGGTTTCTTGGAGGCCAAAATGCCATTTGCCTGGCACACAGTAGGCACTCAGTGTCTGGTAGTGTATAAGCTTTCTGTTTCTACATTCAGTGGAGGGGAAGCCATCCAGAGACACTGCATACAGCCTTAGTTTTATGGATTAGTTGCTCATTCAAGAAAGGATGTAGATGGCCAATGCCCAAGTGTGGAGTCACATGTGTGATGTTAACTAGGAGAGACTTTTTCACTTCCTATTACCAACAGGTCCATGAAGTAGCGCCAGGCATCTGAACAGATAACACCAGACTAAGCAGGTTAAGGTAACAGAGTGTGGCAGACTGGCTTGAGGCTTGGCTACTTGTCCAACTATGAGTGGCTTCTATGCTCTGCCAGGCATATCTAGCTAGAAAAGAGGGACAGCCAGATTCTCAGGAGTCTGTGGCATAGTCAGGGTTTCTATTCCGGCTCAAAACATCATGACTGAGAAGCAAGTTGAAGAGGAAAGGGTTTATTCAGCTTACACTTCCACACTGCTGTTGATCACCAAAGGAAGTCAGGACTGGAACTCAAACAGGTCAGGAAGCAGGAGCTGATGCAGAGGCCATGGAGGAATGCTGCTTACTGGCTTGCTTCCCCTGGCTTGCTCAGCTTGCTTTCATATAGAAGCCAAGACTACCAGCCCAGGGATGGCACCACCTACAATGGGCCCTCCCCTCTTGATCACTAATTGAGAAAATGCCTTACTGCTGGATCTCATGGAGGCATTTCCTCACCTGAAGCTCCTTTCTCTGTGGTAACTCCAGCTTGTGTCAAGTTAACACACAAAAGCAGCCAGGACACATGGGGAGCCATGTCTTCAAAGACTGTCCAGGGGAGTAGACCTTCTAAGGCACCTACGTTTAGGACTGGAGAAGAAGGGTGAATTGGGTGTTTCCTGGTCCCTGATCATCTTGGATTCCACGTTTAAGATCATAATATCACACTGAAATAGCAGGAAAGCCAGGACTGCGAAGGAGAGGTACGTAATGAAATGGGAGGTGACGCTAAGAAGCTATGAACACTGACTTGAGGAGAACTGAGTGCTCCACAAGTTTCTATTTGAAGGGAAGCCTGTCTTAGACTAAACAGTCACTGAAGAGGAATGGCCTTCGTAGGCTCTGAGGTGCCTGGACTCTGTCACCAGGACAGTGTGGGTGGTTGATGCATCTATATTTAGCCCTCTTGAGTGAACACAGGCATTCACATGCTTGGCACCAGTGAGAAATTTTCCACACATTCCCCATTTAGGAATGTGCTGGTCCGACCCCCTCCCGTCCCAATCCTCCCAGCTTACCATCATCCAGGGAACCGTGCAAAGAGTGATTTGAAATCATCGCAGAAGGACTCTTAAGAGTCCCCAGAGACTAAGGGCCTCTCAAAATCAGGACTTTTGCTGCCCTCGGTGGTTCCATGATGGGTGGAGGACTGGCTCATTAAATTGAAAACCAATGGAAGTGGTCGTTGGTGTTCACCTAGACAACGCTGGTCCTAAGGTCACCACGATTGACACTGCCCACCGCAGCTGTCATGACGTCATTCTGGTTTGGCTTTCAGGAAACACACAATAGCTCACTTGGTGCATAAGTCAGAAGGGTTGATGTCATTTCAAAATCAAGCACTTAAGGAAGAAAGGATCTTACCAGAACAAACAAAACAGCCAGGTTGGCCTTGGCAAGCTAAGGCTGAGCAGAGATAATATCTTCAGCAGGAATGTGTCCAGGGACATCAGAAGGGTTCGTCTCGAACTGATGGGGGGGGGGGGGGGGAAGCAAACAGCTACCCTATCTGGAGTTATAAGCCCAAAAGGATGAGCTGAAGAGGCATCAAACACTAGAAATATCCCAACATGCAACCCGTAAGTCAATTTCAAGGACAATCACGGGTAGTGTAAGCTGTCAGGATGGAGGCGGGGGTCAGGAGCTACAGCTAGAGAATTTTCCACAGAGCCAGATCCATTGGCAGCTGGCTGCCTCTCCTCAAGTCAGATGTGAGAGGTTGCATGACCAAGAGTGCTAGATCCAACCCATATCCAACCTGGCTCTCACACCGACGTGGGGAGAGGTAGGGAGAACCTTGGTGTGTATGCTGTTTGATAACTGGGCCCTGGGTTGAAACGCCTGGGTTTTCCATTTCTAAGGCAGCTGATCCCTTCATCACAGAGCCTCTATTGCCTCCCCATAAATAGAAAAATTAGTCCAGGGCTCATTAACAGTACTGGTGAGCCTCAGAATCTGGAGTTTCTACAACAAGCAACTTGGTCTCAATCAATCAACCATGCATCCAAAATCAATACTGGAAGCACACGACGTTTTGGTCGTTTTGTTTTGTTTTGTTTTGTGTTGTTTTTTGTTTTTTGTTTTTTGTTTTTCGAGACAGGGTTTCTCTGTTTAGCCCTGGCTGTCCTGGAACGCACTCTGTAGACCAGGCTGGCCTCGAACTCAGAAATCCACCTACCTCTGCCTCCTAGGGGCTGGGATTAAAGGTGTGTGCCACCACTGCCCAGCTGGTCTTTTTGTTACCATTGTTCCCTGGATAGTATAGAGTAACAACTATTCATAACGAATTTACACCATATTCAAGATTATTAACAATGGAGAGTTCGTTTCAAAGTCTAGGTCATTGGTTCTCAAACTGTGGGTGGAGACCCCTTTGGGGGTTGCAAGTCACATATACTGCTCATTAGATATTTACATTAAGTTTCATAACAGTAGCAAATTATAGTTATGTAGTAGCAACAAGAATGAATTTATGGCCAGGCGTGGTGGTGCACGCCTTTAATCTCAGCACTCAGGAGGCAGAGGCAGGTGGATTTCTGAGTTCGAGGCCAGCCTGGTCTACAAAGTGAGTTCCAAGACAGCCAGGGCTATACAGAGAAACCCTGTCTAGAAAAATAAATAAATAAAAATTAAAAAGAATGAATTTATGGTTGGGGGTCGCCACATGAGAAACTGCATTAAAGGGCCACAGCATTAGGGAGTTTGAGAACCATTGCTCTAGGAAAATCAGGATGGGATCTCTGTACATGTGGCACTGTTTTATATAAAGGACTTGAGTATACATGGATTTGGGTATCCTGGTTGGGATGGTTCCTGTAATCAACTCCTACAGATACAGAGGGATGGCTGTGTTTAAAGGCGTGGGGAAAGGAGGCAATTATTCTATGTGTGGCTAATAGAAAATGTTTGGTAGAGCTTACCATCAGGAACCTTTATTAGATAGCAAATAATCTTTATGTAGAATGCTCAGGAGTTTGGCCATTTCCCTTCTGGGGTCCATTTCCTTACTGCCAGTCAGCTGGAAGGTCCAGGGCTCTTTGCTGTGATTCGGAGGATCCCACCAAGGGATGGTGTTGTATCCTTCAGGCGCTGGCTACAGTGGGAAGCCGAGGAAAGCACAGGCTTTGGGTCTGCGGTTGGCATGAGTAGCTTCTGACAGTTTGTTTGCTGCTCAGGGCTGTCTGAGTCATCGTTGGCTGACGCCTTGCTTATGCTATCCCTTGACTGATGGGATGCACTCAAGGTTTGAGTTCTCTGGCTGTTTACAAAGTAATGGTTGTGACTTTTCTACATTATCTTTTAACAATGCTTTTCTTACTAGTTAGTCTTTTTTTTTTTACAAAGCAACTACTGAAATGACCTCCCTCCAAAGTACTAGATTGTTACAACATGGTTGTCACATTATAGGTTACAGTTAGAACTACAGTTTCCTGAGTTCAGTTCCCAGCACCCACATGGTGGCTCACAGCCATCTATCTATAAAGGAGTCTGATGCCCTCTCCTGGCATGCAGGTGTACTTGCAGATGAATACTTATACCAAAAAAAAAAAAAAAAAAAAAAAAAAAAAAAAAAAAAAATCCTGTGCTCAGTTTGATAGTTACAAATTAAAACCACAGGAAACCATGGATCAGTAACACCACCTATCACCTATGAAAGCACTATTGCTGTATTGCATCTGCTGACTCCACTAACCCCCATTGCAACCCCATGCAGTAGTCATGATATTTGAAGTGGAGTCTTCTGAGGATTAGGACGACTATACACTCTGTAGTGTGATTGCCGCCTGAATTCAGCAAAACCAAAATGGCTGTGGGCTGAAGGAACGACTGACCGAGCTTCCTGAACGACCTGGGGGAGCCTTCGTTGATTTGTACTGATGTAGCAAAATGTCTCCAGCCACAGAAGTTTATGTCTCAGAGCTGTGAGGCTGGGAAGCAACACCAAGGCAGGGTCAGCATCCAACAAGGGCCCACGCTCTCGGAAACAGCCCCTTCCTCTCTGGATTATGGAGGAAGTATTGATACGTTTGCCATGAGCTTGCACATGCTACACAGTAACTGGGCCACCCAAGCTACTTCTCCAGCTTCCTATGTATGACAACAGAGTTTCATTCAAGCATTACAAATATCATAGTATTACCCAAGGCTCTCCCAGGAGCCCACAGCCAGCCTGTGCTACCTTAGTCTAGTTCAGTGATTCTCAACCTTCCTACGACTGAGACCCTTTAATACAGTTCCTCATATTGTGGTGACCCCCCAACCAAACCATGACATTGTTGTTGTTGCTACTTGACAACTGTAATTTTGCTACTGTAATGAATTGTAATGTCAATATCTGTGTTCTCCAGTGGTCTCGGGTTCCTGTGAAAGGGTCATTGGACCCCCCAAAGGATCTTGGCCCACAGGTTGAAAACCGCTGATCTAAGTACAGTTCACTCATAAGCACAGTTGTACAAACTGCCTCCAGTTCCACAGAGCTCAGGTCCATGAGAGGCTCTGCTGTGTTTCAGTTTTCTGTTGTCCTTGTCGTGGTCCATTACTGAGTAGATCTTTGGGAGTCCAGGAACTGAAACTCCTCATGAGTTTTTCTTTACATGGAGACTGAGCCAGCCTGACCTGTGTGCGTTATTAAACCTCATGGTACCGTAAATGAAATGAAAATGCCATCTCTTCTTTCTATTTTTACTAGTTTTTCAGCTAGCCACTGTCTTAGTTGGCTTTCTGCTGCCATGATAAATGACGACCAAAATGTGCCTTGAGGAGGATGGAGTTTGTTTGTCTCATGTGTCCTGATCACTCCATCACTGAGCAAAGTCAAGGCAGGAACCAGAGAGATACACTACATATTGGCTTGCTCTCCATGGTCTGCTCAGTTCCCAACCTTAGACAACGGAAGACCGTGTACCCAGGGATAGCGCCGCCTGCCATAGGCTAGGCCCTTCCATGTCAATCAATCATCAATCAATCAATCAATCAATCAAGAAAGTGTCCCCACAGACACACCCATCTGCCAGTCTGAAGGAAATAATTCCTCAGCTGAGGTTCCCTCTTCCCAGGTGACCCTAGTCAAGTTGACAAAGAAAACTAACCATGAGAATCAAGGGTGGTCAGTAATGAAGGAGCACTGTACTAGCCTTCCAATGCTGTAACAAAATACCTGACATAATTAACTTAGAAACAGAATAGGGTAGGTAGTGCTCACTTTTGGAAGTCCTAAGCTTCAATCAGATGGACCATTGCTCTGGGCCTCCTGAGGACTTACTGGATGGCACTAGTGGGGACCTTGAGGCTGTGGCTGGGACAGGGAAGAGGCCAGGATCCCACAAGCTTCTTAAAGGGCACACCCAGTGATTTACAGACCTCCTGTGAGACCCTACTTCTTAAAGATTCATGGTACCTCTTGGTTGGGGGATCAAGCCTAACGCATGGACCTTTGTGGGACACTGAGCATGCAGGCTCTATATAGACAACAGTCAACAATCACAAGGCCAGGAAGATACCCGTGTTAGGTATAGACAAGAATCAACAATCCCAAGGCCTGGAAGATACCTGTGTTAGCTATAGACAACAATCAACAATCACAAGGTCAGGAAGATACGGTGTTAGGTGTTTAGTCCACATTTTAGCCAAAGGAAATCTCTCTGGAACTCAGTTTGCATTACAAGTACATTCTGTTGATTGATGGGGACTTTCTCTGAAGAGCTCACATCTCTGATTTATGAGTAGTATTTCCTTATTATTAGCAATAAAATCTGAAGAATACATCTGTGGTGACTCATAAACGCAGATTGCATATGTAGTATGTCTTCAGGTGCTTAACTGTTTTATGTCACAGAATGTAATTGATATAAAAACAAGCATCATTGTGTTACAAGTGGATTTTTTTTGTCCTAAATAATACTTCTAGTGTGGAGTACCTCTTATGGCTGGTAGTAGTGCCGATGGTGGATCAAAACCCATGGAAACCTCACTGAAGGGTGTTATGGCAAACAGAAATGTTTCATACCAAGGCTTCTGTCCTGATTTCCATTATTCATTAGATAACTAACCAGTAATGGACAAAAGTGTAAGCTTAAGGGAATAATTGGTTTTAGGAAAATAAGCATGTTTGTGTGTGTGTGTGTGTGTGTGTGTGTGTATTATCATGAGTTGTTTCATTGTCAAGAATCCCTTACTATTGGGCGTGGTGGCACACGCCTTTAATCCCAGCACTTGGGAGGCAGAGGCAGGTGGATTTCTGAGTTCAAGGCCAGCCTGGTCTACAAAGTGAGTTCCAGGACAGCCAGGGCTATACAGAGAAAACCTGTCACAAAAAACCAAAACAAAACAAGAATCCCTTACTATCATAAAATTGAATGAGAATCTGTAGTATATAATAATACATGCAGTACATTCATGTGTATCACAGAGACATACTTAAAATTATTCCAGGATGGTGTAACAGTGGCTGTGGGTGTTATTGTATATTAATGACATAAATGGTTGAGTCTGAATTGCTTCTGTTATGTTTTATATAAGGGAAATGGTTCTCACCTTCAGAGCTAGACTTACTTGGTTAACGTGATTTATTTATTTATTTATTGGACATGTGATGATGCTTTTGTAGCACAGAACTATGTGACTCTCATTATCCTTTTTATTTTTTTCCCCCAGAGCGAAAGAGCCCTTGCAAAAGAAAAGGAGCTGTCGATCGAACTTGCCAACATCAGGGATGAAGTTGGTAAGTAGGGCACCTAACATGAAGACCATTTACCTTTCTAGACGTGGTGGGACCTGGGAGAAAGAAACCTAAAATTGAGGTAGTCCCTGCAATAGGTGACTTTATTCAGAGCATCAGGCAATTTATACTCTGAGGGTTAAAAAATGTCACATGAGTAACGTTCTCATATGTGCAAGCTATATATAATCACAAGGATAAGATGTAAATGTCAAAAACATTTTTTTCATAGAGGCATATAAACTAATAATATCCAGTAGTAATGAATAATCTATAGTAAACTCACTCCTATCTGCTACACCTGGGAGGAGCAGGAAGTCGTGCCAAGAACAAGTCATAATTCTTAAAGAAACTGAAGTCAGAAAACTCTTGTCTTGTTTTCCTGGAGTTTTCTCACAAACACTCAGAATTCCCCTCGAAGGACTCTATTCTTGCACTGTGCTCTGACAAACCATGAAGAATGTCTTTCCCCGATGTCTTGAATGTGTAACAAAAGCTACTGTGTTTTCTGTGATAAGCCAAATCAAACCTGTCTAGACCAGTGAAGCAAGCATCCTTCCAGCACAGTGGTAGGCTAGAGCCTCACAGGGAACCATAATTCTCCCAGGTCTGTTATTACAGAGACAGTTTCTCCAAGTTAGCATTGAGACTAATCAGGTCTTGACTGCTCTTCACAGATGGCCACACACACACACACACACACACACACACACACACACACCAGTTTCTATCACGGGCTGTGACAAGCGGCCCTCCCCCTGGGCACCTCCAGAGCTGAGCTATTCAGGGTTATGTGAAGTGCACGCTGCATGGCTTTCTACAGCTGTGTGCACCTTGCCATGGGAACACCGTCATCTCAAAAAGGGTTGGATCAAAATCATGAGGGATCATATTGAAACGTGTAATCTTTAGCTCATGGGATGGCCTAGTACACTCAGAGACTTTGCCAAAATAAGGACAATCCCCAGGCCCCTGCAATGTGATAGGAGGCAGGCTTCCCTTCTAGGGAGGGTAAGGACCAAGGCATTTGCCATGTCCCACCCCTCCCCACCATTCCTTTTACTTCATTTTTCTCCAGGACTAGGGATTAAACAAAGTGCTTTGTTAATGCCAAGTAGCCACTAGACCGCTGAGCTACAGACGTTGTAAAATGTTTTATTAGAGACACGATCCCATTAAGTTCCCATTAAGTTACCCAGGCTGATCTTGAACTCAGTCTGTAGCCCAGACTGGCCTGAAATGGACGATTCTATTACCTCAGTTTTCTGAGCAGTTAGACTTACAGGCCAGTGTCATGAGGCCCTGCTATGCTCTCCCTTCCTGGGGCCATTTTTTTTTCCTCTTGCCAACCTACTATTCCATGTCCCCAGAAGTCAGTTAGCAAAGTCTAAGCATGGTCTTTTCCCATTGAGTTGTTCTATTCACACGCCAGCCTTTCCCCTCTACCTCACGTAACCTTGGAAGCCCATCTGTCTGTGCAGGCCTGACTTCCCATCAGGCCACCCTTGGCAGGTGGCTGTCCACACAGATTGTCCGCAGTCTAGCCTTCTCTCGGAGCCATGGATTCTCAGGTGAGCAGGTGACAGACAGGGTAGTCAGCTTCAGCTGTAGCTTTCCCCATTCTCCTTTTTATTGTATTATCCCTCTTCTGAGAGCTTTGTGGCTTCCTTTCTCATTGAAATGGCTCAGAAGTGGTTAATTTCCCTCTCCAAGGACAGCTGGACCTTTTGAGAACAGGACAAATGGCACCGTTCTTTGCCTGCCCTACCTCCAGGGGACCCACAGCAGCAGGGTCCCCCCGACCCCAGGAGCTGGAGAACTTAACCCAGACGTTGGTTTAACTGAGCAAGTCCAGCCCTGGCTAAGCTTTCGAGGCATGATGCTCCTAGGAACCTGACGCCCCTGGGATTGGTGCTGACGCTGTTAGACAAGCTGCCACCAGAGAAGGAAAAGTGACTGACAGTCTCCCTGTTCCCTTCAGGCTCCCTGCTGAAAAGGTGTCACCCTCTGATTTTGTTGTCACTATTTCCATGGAGATTGAGTCTCCTTCCTTTAAGCCATCAACTTCTCTTCCAGTTTGCTACGATGGGTTCTTACTGCACAGACTGTTGGCTGCAGTCCTGCTGCATGAGCAGCAGAGGGCGCCCTTGCTGGGGTCAAGAGCTAGTTTTATTCCCCACTGAAAAGGTCTTGTTAGGCATTCCCTGACTGAGCCCTGGGTTCCCCAGATGACATACTGTTGTGCTGACACTTCCGAGAGACCTCCCCACAGGTGACCCGCCATAGTCTCTGAAAGAACATTCTTCCATGGACAGATAGAGTCTACATTATCCAAAAAGGCATTTTTTTCTTCTCCAACTCTAACTGCCAACATCCCCCTCCTCCATGTCACTTGGCCCCTGAGCTCAGAGAATCTGGCCCATAAGTCAGCTCCTGGGTGACAGGACCTGAGGACAGCTGCGAGCCTTCAATTGCAACACAGTCTCCCAAGATGACTCCTTGCTAGGTATTGTAGAGGCAACTCGGGGGTAAAGATAAAGGTAGAGTTCCAAAATGTTCTTATTCAGAGTGACAGCCACCTCATCAAATAGACCCTTCACAGTGACACTTGGCAAGCAGACATGACTTAAACTCAACCTCCTGTGTCCTAACAAGTCACTGGCCTCGTTTAAGCAGCCATGGTTACCTGGGAGAGAAATATTTGGGCTTTTGGTGGGCATAGCTCTCCAACCTTACACTCGGGTTGAGTAATACCACGACAGCTGAAGCCCGGGCTCACAAGATGTGCTATCTTAGAGAAGCATGAAGTATGACTAGTGCCGGGCAAATGTCAAGGAATAAACAAGTGCTTCCCAACACTGGGGTGACCTTGGAGCTTTTAGGGGATCCTGCAGGGCCCCTTGGGTTGTCGGCAGTAGCTCACTGTTGGGCTTAGCACCATTCCCCTCCCTGGCTAAGAAGTTGGAGTATGAAGATGGATCTTTGGGGATCCAGGAACTGAAGTTACTCCTTCATTCAGAGTGAACCAGCCTGACCAGTGTACATCGTACCTCGTAGTTTCCTTAAATGAAATTCAAGCAAACTTAAGCAAAAACCTTGCCTCCCCCGACTGCCATCTGGCTAGGTTTTACACATAGCCACCATCCTGGTTGACTTTCTGTTCCTGTGATCAATACCATGACCAAAAGCAACCTGGGAAGGAGAGTATTTGTTACATCTTCCAGCTTATAGCCCTTCATTGAGAGAGAAGTCAGGACAGGAACTCAAGGCAGGAACCGAAGCAGAGCCCATGGAGGACTGTTGCTCACTGCCTTGCTTCCAGGCTCATGTTTGGTACCTTTCTTAAACAGCCTATAGTTCTATGTGCCTAGGGATGGCACCACCCACAGTGGGCTAGACGCTCCTATGTCATTCATTAATCAAGAAAATGCCCACAGGCCAGTCTGATGGAGGCATTTTCTCAGTTCCCCGTTCCCAGATGACTCTAGCTCATACCAAATTTACAAAATAAACAACTTCCCTAATCAATAAGCTGTTAGGACACACACCATGAACAGACACACTATCCTAAGGTGTGAGGAAAAACACTGCAGGATTTGATCCTCTGTGGCGTTTCCATGTGAATGATCGGGCTGGTACCCCAAGATCTGGAAGCCAGCCTGTGAATGTGCTTCTCCTGAACAGGAGTATGTTTGCAGCCAGTTCCAGCCTCTGGGGCTCCTGTGACTAATAGGAAGAGTTGGCTTGACCTCTCTGACCTTCAGATTCCTCTTCATCAGCCAATTCCTGAAGAAGCCAGTGGTGAGGAGCTCTGCCGAGGTGCAGAGAGCAGAGATCTCCTCTGCAGGTTGAATGTCTCTGTGGAGAGATGTCTGGCCTCCTAGGAGCAGGCTTTGGGTTGAAGGCAGGCCATCTGATGCGCTTGGATTGGGCATGCTACCGGTTTTAGAAATCCCCGGAAACGTCTCAATGCGGCTGGATCTGTACTTGCTCTAGGCTTAAGTCACTTGATTTCTGCATTAGTGCTTAGAATAGAAACAGGATTCATCTGCCAAATAGGAGGGAGAAACAAACCCAGGAAGAGACAGAGCACAAGTCCCTGGCAGCCCCCGTGGCTGGTCCATTCACCCCAGCATTTGTCTCAGGGGACGCTCTGTTCCCTGAGCAAATTCTCACTCCACTGTGGAGATGGCCTTTGTCACAGAAGAAAGGCAGAGGGGAAAGAGGGGATTCCTTGTCAGCACATAAATTCTAGAGCCGTGGTTTGCACTTGCTCCCTCTTAAAGAAGAAACAAAGCCTACAGACATGACTCCTGAAGAGTCCAGGGCCCATAATACTACTTAATTGTTGGACCCTATGGAATTGGAAACTAGAAAGAAAGAGGGGTCCAGGGAGGTGACATTTCTAAAACTGCTGACATTGCCAAAAGTAGGAATAGCTCAAATGTTACAGATTTTAGGGTAGGATTGGCCATCCCCAGTCACTCCTGAAATTCCTGTCCCACAGGCCACCAGGAGCTGTTAGTAAGTCCCCATCTGCCATCCTCAGCCTTGGTTTGAATAAATGCAGCAGTGGTGTCTCACACGTGGTCAGAATCCGTGCTTATGCATGGCCCTCTGCTCAAATGCCTGTCGGAATCACCTGCAGTGTCTCTCTGGGTAGCAGGAAGAGGATATTGGAGAGCAAGTCCTGGGTAGGTTTTTAACCCAGGTGTGCATTGTGGGCATTGAAAGTTGACAGTCAGTCAGCACTCTGAAGAAGTTGGTTTTGATTTGAATCTAGATTAGGTGGAGGAGTGTTTAGGGCAGTGGGAGAGACGTAGTTGGGTATTCCCCACTGTAGCCTAAGGAGGGACCTGCACTCACATGAAGAATCCTAAGATGTGTGGCTGAGTGTGGGTATGTACACAGGAGTGCAGACACCCACAGATGCTAAAGGCATCCTAGCCAGTTCCCCAAGGAGCTGCAGTTACAGGCAATTGTAAGCTACCCAGCATGGGTGCTGCCATCTTACCAGCCCCTGAAGAGCATACTTCTAGAAAACACATTGGTCAAGGGAACCAAAATAAAAACAGAACACATAAAAATTTGTGTCGCAGAATTCTCTGGTCAGCAGAATTGGATCTTCCCATTCAATCTGCCCCACAAAATTTGGGAGGACACCCAAAATATACGAACAGCTCCATAGGTAACCAAAGGGTGGTATGGGGAATGTGTTTTGCTCCTTTTAAAGGTCTTGTCTGCCGTTAGCAACTTGAGCTTGTTGATAGAGCTTCAGAAAGACTAATTTCCTTGCAAGGCTGCACTGACCAGTGTGACAAGGTCTGGGAATCCTGCCCCTCTTACAGGAAAACGAGAAGGGAAAAAATTCCAATCAATGACCTCAGCCACTCTGATTAAATTTTATTCTAGGAAATGTCATTTTCCAAAGTCATTTTGGTTTGTCTCCCAAACAGGTGCTTACCCATGCACAGTTATATTGAACCTACCAATTCCCTTTATATGCACCAGAGACATGGTTGCCATGGAGAATATACACTGCAGATACTCTCTCTCTCTCTCTCTCTCTCTCTCTCTCTCTCTCTCTCACACACACACACACACACACACACACACACACACATGCACACACCACTATACTATTTTTTAGACACTGATTTATTCCACGTGGCAGCCACATCCTTTCTGGTATTTATAAAATCCTGTTACATCTTTCTGTTTAACACAGTCTAGCCATCTTCCATGGAGATGTTCTTGCTATGAAGAGGGGATTCATCACCAGGACTCCATGGAGTTTTGCTTTTCTCCTTAGTTACCCTTCTTCCTAGCCTCACATACATAAGCTCTCCAGCTGCACCTTGTACTTGACCAGCAATGACCCCAGTGAAGTGATGTCAGGGGCCAGAGTCCACTCAACCTAGTTAACTTTTCTATTGATGTGATTAAAGACTGGCCAAAAACAATTTGGGGAGGAGAGGGCTGATCTGGTTTGTAATTGCTGATCCCAGTCAAGGCAGGAGCTCAAGCAGGAACCAAGAGGGAGGATCCGAATGGTCTTCACTGGCTTGCTCCCCATGGCTAGCTCAGTTTGCTCTTTTATAAGCCCAGGCTCACCTGTGTAGGGATGGCACCTCCCACAGTGGGCCGACTCCTCCTGCATCGATTACGTGGAATCAAGAAAATGCCTCAAAGAATTCCCGCATACCAATTTGATGGAGGTACTTAATCAGCTGAGATTCCCGCTTCCCAAATGACTCCAGCTTTGTGTCAAGTTGTCAGAACAAAACAACAAAACCAAAATCAGCACAGGACTAAATCCTGGCCCCGTCCCTGTGAGATGTCACCTTCATTTGACAGTTGAAGCTTCTCAGTGTCCACACAGTCTCAGTGACAGAAGTTAGAGCCATTTGCACGTTGGCAGGAAGGTGGGTTTCCCAGAGAACCCCCCACAGAAATGAAAGCAGTAGGGGACTGTTCTGTTTAGCCTTGCAGTGCTGATATGAATCCCCCAGCCAGAACAGTCACCATCTGAAGAGGAGAGTTCTCCAGGCATCCTGACTGAGAGGACTCTGGGCTCCAAAATACCTTTGCCCCAGGCTTGCTACCCAGGAGAAAAGCCTGTCTTCTCCAGCAGCTTGCCCCACACTCTGCAGGAAGTAGCATCCTGCTTTTGTTTAAATTCAGCGCCTCCATTGTTCAAAGCAAGGAATCCTGGCAGCCCAGTATATTGAACAGGCATTTCTGTTAGGATGAATAATGTTAGTATTGGTCAGACTTGGTTATAAAAATCATACACAACTCAGGGCTGGAGAGATGGCTCAGCTGTGAAGAAGCGCATTGTTCTTGCAGAGGGCCCAGCACCCATATGGTGTCTCACAACCAACTTCAGCGGCAGGGATCAGCCACAATCACATGCCTAACTCACACAGACACACACACAATCATAGTTAGAAGTAAAAATAAAATCTCTAAAAATCAGCAATATATATTAAATCATATATATATAATCAATTATAAGAGTCAATGGCAGACATATACACCCCCACACAACATACATGCATGCACACTTGTACACTCTGTTCACATGTGTAACAGAGTGTTACAGAGCTGCTGTTAACTGCCTGGATACCTGGATACCTTGTATCTTCCGTGGATGTGTCTAACTAGTTGGTGGGAAGAGTTCTGTGTGGGCTGCTTTGGTTTTTGGCATGTCTGAAGAGATCTGGACATTTAGCACAGTTGATGGGGAAGTTTGTGCCTCTCAGGTAAAATTGGGTTTTGAAGATTTAAAAATGCAAATCCTTTATTCCATGCAAAACTAAAGACAGTAAACACACACACACACACACACACACACACACACACACACACACACATCAGAAAGGAGTCCCTCAAGCCCCGTGGCATGAATTTAACTGAACAGCCTGGAAAATGGGGCAAGACTGGGAGCCTGTTACCTTCAATGAACAGTTACTCTCTAGCAAGTGCTTGGCCTCTGCACCCATCTAGTATAAATTGGGAGTAGGGTTGCCACCAAAGCTATGGGGTAGAAGACTAAATTGGTGGTGACTGATGTATTGTGGAATGGTGGGGTGGGGGTGGGGGGCTCTGTAAACTGTGAAGCACTGGAAATGACTGTCTTAGTTAACTTCTGTCTTAGTTAGGGTTTGACTGCTGTGAACAGACACCATGACCAAGGCAACTCTTATAAAGGACAACATTTAACTGGGGCTGACTTACAGGTTGAGAGGTTCAATCCATTGTCATCAAGGCAAGAACATGGCAGCATCCAGGCAGGGATGGTGCAGGAGGAGCTGAGAGTTCTACATCTTCATCTGAAGGCTGCTAGCAGAATATTGACTTCCAGGCAGCTAGGGTAGGGTCTTACAGCCCATGCTCACAAGGACACACCTACTCCAACAGGGCCACACCTCCCAACAGTGCCTTCCCTGGGCCAAGCATATTCAAACCACCACAGACCGGATCCAGGAAGGTTGTTTTCTAAAATTCAGTAGGTATACTCTACCTGGTGACAGGGGCCTTGAAGTGAATCTTCACTCAAGTTTAAAGTTTTCAGTCCTTCAGTGAACATTCTCACTAGAAGGCACACTTATTACTATGGAGATGGATATGACCTGGGTCGCTTACAGAGCAAATCTTCATGGTTAAATAACCAAGCGCTTCGGCCACACGGAGCTGCCCTTTCCAGAGGCTAGGCACACAAAGTCCAGGGTAGTCAGTTATGTACATTGATGTCATCAAGGTGCCTTTGAAAGGCCAGGCACCCAGATTATGAGCAGGGTGAAGGAGCAGGCGCCATGCAGAGAATTCTGTAGAAGCCCTTTCCTGAGTATGCGTGTTGTGTTACTGGTTCTCGTCTGGACAGCATAGTTTCTCTTTTCAGAATTCTAAAACCACCTTGAATCTATTTCCTTCTTCCCCCTTTGCCCATAAATCATGTCTGTAACCCCTCTGTCCCACACTGTAGTTACTGTCTCTCATAGGACCGGCCACCATCCATTCACACACACCCTTGTTCCTCTTAAAGAATACATTAGCAACATAAAGTATTTATGACTACCGAGAGCCTTTAAATGAATTGCGATTTTTATCTTTATGTCTGCTGTTCTATATATTTCTTTGTCCCACTTCCTCTGAAATACAATAACAAATGGCTTGTTACTGTTCCATCCGGTATCTCTGAGATTCAGGTTGCCTAAGTGGATAACATGTTTCTCTGTGATTGAAGCTTTCTCTCCTTGAGGGTATGTTTTGTAAGGAAATTGTAACTTCTGTCTTAGTTAGGGTTTGACTGCTGTGAGCAGACACCATGACAACTCTTATAAAGGACAACATTAACTGGGGCAGGTTGAGAGGTAACAAAATGGCACACCCAGGGCTGGAAAGATGGCTCGGCAGTTAAGAGCACGGAGTGCTCTTGCAGAGGACCCAGGTTCAGGTCCCAGCACCCACATGGCAGCTCACAACCCTCTGTAACTCTAGCTCAAGGGGATTGGATGCCCCCTTGGGCTTCTGCAAGCCCTGGGCACTCAAGTGGAATACATACACACATGCAGGAAAACCACCTATACCCATGAAATTTGTTAAGTGGAAATGAATAAATAAAGCAAAATGTCTTCTTCTATAGTGAATATAATCCAATGCTCTGGGATGACCCAGCTCATTATGAGAGTCACATGAGACCAAGACAGGAAGTGGAGGTCAGATATAGCTTTCAGTGACACCTGGTGACGGGCTTCTGCCACCTCCTTAAGACTCTACAACCTCCCAGAATAGCATAACTAGACTGAGAATACTATGCAGAACCTGAGCCTGTGGGAGATATTTCTGACTCAAGAACACAGTCTGAGCGTGCAACGCACTCAATGTCCTTCTTTGGCTGAGATCAAGCTCAGAGGAGTCAGGTGAGTTTGAGAAGGTAGTGTTTCTAGAACCTGGTCTCACCTCAAAGACATTGTAATGGAGGTTGTTCATGCTCCTGGCTCTGCTGTAGAGGTCATCACCTTCACATTGGACTAGTTAGTTACACTTCCTGCTCTTTGCTGCCTACTCGGCACATAGTAGGGCTACCTACTAGACACATTGTAGGACTGTTGGGAGCAGCAGTCTATATCTAGATGAGGCAAGAAGACAAGTGCCAACTCCTATTTTCTCGGAGCCAGCTTCCATACAGCCACAGTGCCCTAGAACTGCTACCCGGTGTGTCAGCGAATGCAACAGGAGAGGCCGCTGGTGGCTTATACACACACACACACACACACACACACACACACACACACACACACACACACCCTCAGGACATTTTCAAGTGCCATACCACTCCCTGGTGGTCACTAACTATGATATTTAAAGAAAGCATCAACCACTGGGTGACAGACACCCATAGTCTTAAAAGCCATGGAAGTTGCGCTCCCAGGAGCTCATTTTAATGAAGAGTGACCCGGCACATGAGTGAACATGTGCGTTGTATTATATGTAGTATTGTTTGTACCAGCGTCTTGGACACAAATGTCAGCAGTAAGGGGGCATAAGCTGTTATCAGTAGGAAAACATTGAGCCTTGACCAGGGCAGTTTCCACAGCTCTGAGCACTGGATGTACCGTTGTGTCACAGATACCTAGCATGAGCTAGCCTTGTGGGTAAGCAGGTCATACACACTAGGGAATTAAGACACAGGGGAACAGCCAATGAGCACTTGATCCTCAATTGTTTTGGGGGAAGAAAGTCTTTTATGACAATATATTGTACTAACTAGGTTTTGAGGTGTTTGTGTTTTATTTATTTCTGTTTACTTGTTCTTCAGTCAGGGCCTCACTGTGTCGCCCTGGATGGCGTAGAACTTGCTATGTAGACGAGGCTGGTCTCAAACTCACAGAGATCCCCTGCCTATAGCTTATTTTATCTGTTTACTTCTTTAATGGGATTTTGGTGTTCAGAGAGCCTCAGGCGTGCCAAGCCAAGCACTCTACCGCTAAGTTATATTCCATGGTAGGTGATCACGGCGTCTTCGCCTCAAGGCGTCTGCTCCCCACAGCTCTAAAGAAAGCCTCTCTGTGTTTCCTGCAGCCTTCAACACCGCCAAGTGTGAGAAGCTGCAGAAGGAGAAGGAGACACTGGAGCGGCGGTTCGAGGAGGAGCTGAGGAGGTTGGGCTGGCAGCAGCAGGCGGAGGTGCAGGAGCTGCAGGAGCGGCTGCAGCAGCAGTTCCAGGCAGAGAGCGCACGTCTGCAGGCGGAGCATCAGGAGCAGCTGCTGCGCATGCGCTGCCAGCATCAGGAGCAGGTGAGAAGAGCCTGGGTCACTCGAGGCTTGGGGTGAAGCTCACTCGCAGCCTCATTCTGGCTTTCTCTGCACCCTGGAATGCTGTACCTGCAGACGCTATGGCGCCCTCTCATACTCCGGGCCCCGTTAAGATCATCTTCTCAGTAAGAACTTGCCTAAGATTGCAGTTTTACACTTGCCTCTATTGGTCATCTGTTCTTTGCCTATTCTTTATGGGCAAGGAGCTACACAAACATGTCCGTGGCCCTAGCTCTGCACCAACCACTACTTTCAATGTTTGATGTATCCTAACTACATTACCCTTCCAGATGACCATTCCTATCCCCATTTTACAGGTAAGAAAACAGAGTCCCAGGGTTAAGTAAGCTACCAGAATTCCATTGCATGAGGCATGAGCAGAAGTCCCTTGTTTTCCTTGAGGAGTGCATTGCTGTGACTCACCAAACTGTCTTTCTCCATTTTCTTTAAAAACTCAGCCTTGCCAGATGGGTGGCAGGGACAGCCCCCGCCCCACGAGGAGTTTGAATAGGCAGGAACCACTCAGCCTATCACCTTGTGTTACATCTCCTTAACTTGCCCACCAGCCATCCCCATCCTCCCTGCAGAAGATAGTCTGCACAAACAGAATGAGGCCCGGGACCTCACTATCTGATACTTGAGTCCCTGTGCTGAGCAGAGATGATGCAGGGGAAATGGGGTCCTCCTGGACACCCACCCCTCAAGCTGAGGAGAAGGCCATATTGAGAATGAGGCAGAGTCAGCTTGGAAGCTCTAATACAGCTTGCTGCCTGCCCTGGGCTAGCATCTAGAAAACAGGCAGGGTGACATGGGTGTGGGGGGCTCTTGGAGGTTAGAATAAGAAGCTAGCAGGAGCGTTCAAGAGGGTTTATGCCCAGGCTGGCTCCCTCTGGCTCCTCTAATGAGGATGTGTGTCTGGTGTGGGGGCAAATGGGGGGTTAATGAGGAAATATGGAGCACGCGATGCCCCATTCAAACTACATCTTCTCTAAGTGAATTGCCAAAGCCCCCGTTAATGGCGTCTGGCAGGTGGCTAAATGAAAAGCCTATAACTCCATCTTTGCTCATCTGAGAGACAGCTTTGCACCCGTGGTGCCTCTGCACCCAGCCCCACTGAGTAGCAAGCCAACTCACGGAGTCCTGCCCTAGGGAACAGCTGTTTCGCCAAACAAGTGGGGCTGTTTGATGGGCAAACTTACAGTCTCCTCCATGGGAGAGCCCAGAATCCTACCTCTGTGGAGCAGGCAGAAGAGAGGATGCTGTAGTCTAAGGAGGCTGTACCCAAGGCTCTAGCCAAACGAGAAAGATCTTCAGGCAGCAGAAGCTTGTTAAATTGGTTATTTTTCTGTTGCTATGGAAGCAGCTTATGGAAGCCAAAATTTATTTTGGCTTATGGTGCCAGAGAGAACAGTCTTATCATGGCAAGAGAGGCACATAGCAAATAGGCAAGAAGGAAGGTGTTGGAAGCTGAGAGCTCGCATCCTTAGCTGTACATAAGGAACAGAGAGTAGGCTGGAAGCAAGGCAAAGCTACAGACACTCAAAGCCCACCCCCAGTGACGTACTTCCTTCAACAAGGCTCCACCTTCTAATCCTCCTCAAAACTTCCGCCAACCCAGGGCTACACGTTCAAATATGTGAGCCTATGGGAGACATTTCTCCTTCAAACCATCACGCCTGGCACAGGCTGGCAATGGAGGAAGAGCTTTTCCTCTGATTTTGTCATCTACAATGCATTAGACCATCTTTCACTTCCTGTGGGGAAACTGGTGTAAACGCGTGCAAATATCTTCAGAGGATTTTGACCTCTCCTCAGACTGAGCAGTCCTACTTTGTCTCCGTGACCCCCTGCCCTGAGGAGCCTGGTACCATAGGAAGACCAAGGGTTTGTTCAAACTGTAG
This sequence comes from Mus minutoides, assembly GCA_902729485.2. Taxonomy (NCBI): domain Eukaryota; kingdom Metazoa; phylum Chordata; class Mammalia; order Rodentia; family Muridae; genus Mus; species Mus minutoides. The sequence continues at coordinate 994,850 of LR749923.1, forward strand.
CTCACAGACTCCCATTGACTTCACTCTGAACACAATGGTCATTCCTTTAACTACACTTGGCTCATTGGAGTCTGAAGGTCAATATTTCATTCATAAAAGCACCTCCCAGAGGCTGAGAGGGACATGCCATGCCCTTACACCAGCCTTATCATATTGACCACAGTAGTCCCTCAACACTAAATCAAAGACCTGCCATCTGGCATGCCAAGGCACATGCCTCAGCTGCAGACATAATGTGCTATTGCCAATAGGATTGTATTTACCACCAGGGATACATGGATTCTTTTGGCATTTAATCTGTCTATCTCTCTTTTCTGAAACTCCCCATAGAAATTTGTGAGAGAGACTAAATCCTACCAAGGACCAGTGAAAGATATTTCATCTACACTGGGCTGTATAAATACCATGCCCCTAGACAACAATGCAGCTCTTGTTTTTACAGACAGCACCAGCAGTTTAACTGACATTTTTAGTGGAGCAGAAAGGGAAGGTTTTTCCTTCTTTAAAGATTTAATTTTTTGACGTGTATATGTGTGCATCTACATGTATTTATGCACTGTTGTGCATGCTGATACCTGCAGAGACCAGAGGAGGGCGTCTGATCCCCTAGAATTGAAATTATAGGCAGTTGTGAGCTACCTGGTGTGGGTACTGGACAGCGTACCAAAGGCTTCCTCAAGAGCAGGAAATGCTCTTAGGAACCGAGCCATCTCTCCAACCCAGAGAGAGAGAGAGAGAGAGAGAGAGAGAGAGAGAGAGAGAGAGAGAGAGATTGCTTGGTAGTAGAGATGTAGTTTTTAACCCATGGGCCATGACCCTTTGGGAGTTGAAGGACTCTTTCACAGGGGTCACATTTTCACAGAGGTCACATATGAGATATCCTGCATGTCAGATATTTGCATTACGATTCATAATAGTAGCAAAAGTATATTTATGAAGTAACAACACAATGATGTTATGGTTGGGGGTCCCAGCAGCATGAGGAACTGCATTAGGAAAGTTGAGAACCATTGTGGTAGAGTATTTGCCAAGCATAAACAAAGCTGATTTGTTCCCAGCATCGGACAGGAGTGGGGGGTGGGGATCGGTACAATGGTGGCACATGTAATTCCAGCTCCAAGCCACCAATGCCTCCTTCTGCTTATACCCACACAGAGACATGCACATACAAATAAAACTAAAATCAAAAAGGGCTGGGGAGATGGCTTAGTGGTTAAGAGCCCTGGCTGCTCATCCCGAAAACCTTGTTCCATTCGCAGTATTCACATGGTGGCTCACAACCATCAGTAACTTCAGTTCCAGGGATCAGACGCCCTCTTCTGGCCAACACAGGCACTGCGTGCATACAGCATACAGACATGCATGCTGGCAAAACACCATATACATAATATAAATAAATAGGAAAAGGCAGTGGTAGACACTTCAGTGGCTGCAGTCTGGCTAGAGGAAGTAGGCCACAGAGCATGTCTTTGAAGACCTCTTCCTTTCTGCTTCCTGTCCACTGTGAGGTGAGGAAATTTCTTCCCCACAAACCCTTGCAAGTACTTGCAGACTGAACCCTCTGAAACTCTGCAGTACGTTTCTGTCTTTCTTCCTCTGCATTGTTTCTGTCAGGCATTTGGTCACGGCAATGGAGAGTCTGAGTGGTACAAGTTTTGCATAAAAACACATGGGGAGGCGCTGAGGGAGGATGCTCAGTGGTTAACAGTGCTAACCGCTCTGCCAGAGGACCTGTATACCTCCATCTCAGTGCCTTCACATTGAACAGCTCACAACCACCAGCTCTGGGGGATCTACTGCCCTCTCGTGGCCATGTTGGGCACTGCACATATACCTGCGTATGCACGTGCTTGCCCTCCTAGGAAGCAGGCTTCCTTTATTGAGGATAACAAATCTAAATGAGGTTTCTTCAAAGGTGACCAAATATCAGTTAGAAGCTATGTGTCCTTAACTGGACCACCAAAGTCCTTGGGATCTAGACACATTTTTTTTTCTTTTCTGGATTTGTGGTTTTAAAATGTACACAATTGTCGGTCATGAAATACACTAAATTATTGAATTACTTGTAAGACCACATGGAACAAAACAGGTTTTGTGTTCCAGGTTTCTTCCAGCATTTTTGTTGAAACTGATTTTGGATGTGAAGGCATATGTGTAAACAGATGTACATGCATAGTATACATACTACACTGTGTGGTGACCATATAAGAGATTTGTGACAAAGAATTTGGATAAACGTTGTATCATATCTAGGAGAGGCCTTTGTGGTGAGAGAGTATTCTGATCAATTACTCCAATACGGCATACATCTGAAGTCTAAAGACAATGGACAGAAATAATGTTTGCAAACAGTAAACAGATTGAAGGTAATGATGGATCAAGAAAAGCCACTTGCAGGCAGGCGGTGGTGGCATATGTCTTTAATCCCAGCACTTGGGAGGCAGAGGCAGGTGGATCTCTGAGTTCCAGGCCAGCCTGGTCTACAGAGAGAGTTCCAGGACAGCCAGGGCTAGACAGAGAAACCCTGTCTCACAAACCCTAAGTAAACAAACAAACAAACAGACAAACAAATAAAAACACAACGATTGCCATAGGGAGTAGTCTTTAGGTAAAGGATTCAGGACATGTGAAAATGAGCTGGGTGCGTAGCTCGTTGACGGAGCAGTTGCTCAGCATGTGCCAGGCCCTGGGTTCAGTCGCCAGCACTAAAAACCAAAAGTGACACCAGAAACATCTGTGGCAGCCTACACACCAGAGAGAGCAGAAAACCTTTCACAGGAGCAGCCCCACGTTGCCTGTCAGGAGAGAGGCCCAGCAGGTGGCAATCTGGAAGGCAAGCTTAGGCTTAGGACCTTGGTTCAGGGGGCATGTGTGAGCCTGCTGGCCTCACCTGGGAACTGAGGAGAGGTACACCAAGAGGTACACCTACTGACGGTACCTTGGGAGGAAGCTGTCGCTGTGTATATCTGAGAAAACAGCACCGTTGGGGTCAGACAGAGCTGGGGACCCTGCTTTTCTCTGCCACTTTCTAGCTGTTGGGTGAAATGTATTAAACCTAAGCCTCGGTTCCCTTATCTGCAAAATGGGCATGGAAATGCCTGCCTTATGAGGGTAGAGTGGGGTAGACTCTGAGAGCTTAGGGCAGAGTAGCTCCCACTCCCTGGTACTGGGAAACCTTGGGAAGAGACGTGGAGGACTCTTCTTCCTGCCCCATCACTGCCTATTAGGGTGAAGAAAGGGCGAGCGATGTCATGGTCCAGGGATCTTCAGAGATGGCTGGAACAGGCCTTACTGAGTGGAACATCTTTTTTTGGAGAACAGTTTGAGGCAGGGTTTCTCTGTGCAGCCGTGGTTGTTCTAGAACCTACTGTATAGACCAGGCTGGCCTTGAGCTTGGAGATCTGCCTGCCTTTGCCTCTGGAGTTCTGGGATTAAAAGCGTGCACCACCATTGCCCAGTCAAGTGGAACTTATATCTTTCGGCAGTGAGCCAGGCTGTGGGAGTGACTCCAGGAACTACCATGTCACCTGCAAACGCTGACTTTACCTTAATACTAGACCAGGAGTGTCCATCATCCCAGCAGAGTGACTTGTCTCTAGTGGGGCCACTGACTGACTCTTCCCATTAAGCTGCACCTACATTTCCCAAGTGACGTGGATATTCCTGAAAGCCACTCCAGCTCTCCGGATAACCAGTGGCCATGCCTTCCCTTCAGGTGGAAGACATCACTGCCAGCCATGAGGCTGCCCTGCTGGAGATGGAAAATAACCATACGGTCGCCATCACCATCCTTCAGGATGACCACGACCACAAAGTCCAAGGTATGTGCCGGCCTATGTGCAGTGTGCGAAAGTGGGCAAACTGAACCCCTCTGGCAGCAGAGCAAAGGACCCCCTGCTTCCTTCTTTTCTATCCTTTTGCCTCTCTATTGTGGCCTTTGTGTTCATTCCTGTGAGAAGAAGAAATGGAAAGTAAGGCTTCAGGCGGAGCTGGGGAGATGTACCTACCACACAGCAGGCCCCGGGTTCTAGCCCCAGCCCCGTGTCTAAAACTTCATGCATCTGGGCCTCAATTTCTCTCCTTCAAAAGAGTTATCAGAACCTTGAGTCAATTTTAAAATTCCCTTAAAGTTCTTACCAGCCTTGAGTCTGCACGCAATGAGGACATAAGATGTTTTAGAGCTCCTTGGATGAGTCAAGGTGGAGTCAGACTCAGGGACCATTCTTCTATAGGCAGAGACAACTTGGGCCTTTTCCTGCATAAGGCTTGATAAGATTAAGCATCTTTGTGATGGCCATAGGCAGTAGCAGTATCTCTGGAGTTTGACTCCTTATCCATAATAATCATGAAGCAAATTTAAGTCTATAGACTTTGTTGTTGTTGTTTAGACACAGGGTTTCTCTGTGTAGCCCTGGCTGACCTTGAACTGGATCTATAGACCAGGCTGGCCTCGAACTCACAGAGATCCCTTTTCCTCCCCAGTGCTAGGAATAAAGGTGCGTGCCACCACCACCTGGCCCAGATATTTTTGTATTGTTTTAAAAACAGTCTTTATAACAACAAACTAACAGTGCAGTATCTGATACCCATGCAGTCACCTCTTTCAAGACTCTTTCCCATAAGCCCAAAGTTGGAGACAAGAAAGAAAAATATCCTGAGAACTGGCTCAGTCCAGCGCCTGAGCCCCTACCCTCAGCTACAAATTTAAAGTGCCCTCAAACTCCCGCCATTGTCATTAGACAATTGGCATGAAGATCCCAAACTCCAAAAACCTAACTTAGTTTATTCCACTCATCAGGGCTTCCCAAAACCCTAATAGGCAGCAGGAATGAGAATAATCACTTTAGAGGGCAGACAGGACAGGGTTCTGTGATCTTGAAATGAAGAAGTGCATTATGGGAAGCCAATATTGTGTAGTAAGCAATGGTGTTCAATGTCTCAGTCCCTCCGGTTGTTGGGAACCTCTGGCAGTGCCCATTCCCAAGCTAAAGATATGTTGCCTTTGGGACTTTGAAGTATGGAATCCATAAATTATGGTATTCCCCCTCCCCTTCCCCATATATTGCCACGCATTGAGCCTGGTAGATTTTTTTTTCTTCAAATGAAGTCTTGCATAGATACCACATCCAGGCCTTTGAATTATATATGATGCTGAGATAATGTGGTCTATATAATATGACCTTAACATTCATTACAATATGGTAATGATCTCAGTAACCACTAAAACTAATCATATACAGAGGCAGGTGGACCAGAAGGCCAGTTCATATAAAGTCAATAAACTCAGGGGCTGAGGAGACGGTTCAGTGGTTCAGAGCACTTGTTGATTTTGCAGAGGGCTCAGGTTCAGAGGCCAGCACCCACATGATAGCTCACAACTATCTATAACTCCAGTTCTTTTGACCAACTTGGACACTAGGCTTGCACATGGTATGTATACATACATGTATGCAAACTCTCATACACAATATAAATATAAAAAATAAAGTCAATGAAATCAACACAAACTTTATTTTTTTCACAAGTGTAAACTTTGGCTATGCAAACTAGGTTCTTGACAAGCCCAGTCACCATTAAAGTTTTGAGCTGATGGAAACCACACAGATTTTCCTAATTACAGCTCATGGCAAACTAGGTGGTAATTGTTGCTTTCCAGGGCTCTCTCATTCCAAGAAAGGGATCTAGACTGATTAAGGAGACAGTCCACCCTTCTAACCATACCACAAAAACAAATCGCTGGTCTGGGCAGGATGATATGAGCTTCATCCAGCTAATAAGACTCTTCCATCTGGAGGGAAACAGACTACATTCGCCTAACACCCACATGACCTTCATCTCTGTAACTTATCAGTTATTGCTGGGACAAGACCTTTCACAGAGCAGAGTGATACACCCCCCTACACACACACACACACACACACACACACACACACACACACACACTCACATCCCAGAATAGCAGAGCAGTCGGCCTTTCCTTCTGGCCAAGTGTCGTAGAGCTCTTGATTCAAGCAAATCCTGGGGCTTCCTAGTCCTCGGGGTATGGCCCAGAGGTCACCAGGATGTCCTCGATGGCACAGCACTGATTCCATATCCACAATGTGGACTCAACATCAAGCATTGTTGGCTTCTCCAATTCCACTTTGACAGGTTCCTTCCTCAGCCCCGGGTGGATGCTTTGAAGCAGGGAGGGCAAATCCTGGGAACGGAAGAAAGCAACTGTTTCACCATTAGGAAAGGTGGGACATTTGGCCGATGCTGTCAGCAAAGGTCCTCACAAGGCCTAGATTGGGCAGGATACATTCTTGCCCTCCTTTCTTTCTTTTCCCCCTATTGCTCTGTCTCCTGATCACCTCATTCTTTCTCTCAAAAATCAAGTCCGGTCATCACAGTCAATTTCACACGAGCAGAGGAACCCTAGAGTCTGCTGTAGCCGTCCATCACTACTGGAAGTCACGTGTCCTCCTCTGGACCAAACAGCATTGTTTTATGCTTTTCAAAAGAAAGGCCCACTTAGCTATTTGATATCATCTTTTTCTCCCAAGAACTGATGTCTACCCATGAATTTGAGAAGAAGGAGTTGGAAGAAAACTTTGAAAAGCTGCGGCTGTCATTACAGGTCAGTCGGTGTTCCCCCTACTTCCTTAGCTGGTGTCAGGACAGCCACAGCATTACACTCACTTGCAGACATTTATCTGACCCTTGCTGTGTACTGGAACATGGAGACAAAGAAGACATATTCTCCATCCATGTTGGTTCTCTCTTCACAGAGCTGTGGGGGAATGATAACAGCTCTGAGAAGTCACTGTGCCTCATGAAAAATGCATCAGAGAACATGAAGTTAGTAGGGCATTTGCTGTGTCAGAGGTACCTGGATAGAGGGGTTGGGATGGGAGGAGAACATTCTAGAAAACAATGAGGTTATGAAGGCTGGAATTGGTAGACCACCCTTGGAGGTTTTTATTTGCTTGTTTTGTTTTCTTAGGACAGGGTTTTTCTGTATAGCCCTGGTTGTCCTGGAACTCACTCTGTAGAACAGGCTGGCCTCGAACTCAGAAATCCACCTGCCTCTGCCTCCCATGTCTGTGATTAAAGGCATGCTCCACCAGTACCTGACTCACCCTGGTGTCAGTTTTAAGAGGGGCTTAGGCTACCTGGAGGTGGGTGGGGTGAAACATCACCCTTTCTGCCTCTCACCTGGGGAAGACGTTGGTCTTGGATGCCAGCCAAGCTGCTTGGCTTCCTCCCCGTCTTCAAGGGGATAGTGTGGAGTCTCCCAGGCACATTATCTCCTCCCTGCCTTCTGAGACCTGCCAGTTGCCTTTAAAGAGCCAGAAGCAGCCCTGGTGCTAGAGGGAGGTGCCTGGGAACCCACGGAGACATGACAGCCTAGCTGTGCCCCAGCTGAAGTGACTCTGACTAGAGAAGACAGGGGTTTTAAAATGTCATAATCACCCTTGTCTGGAAATTGGGATGACTGTTCCCATGACTATAATAGAAATCTTGCTTTTTTGATGATATCTCTGTTATAAGAAGCCCATCCCCAAAAGACTCTAGAATCACAGCGAGAACACTGCAGAAAACGTAGAACCTGGGGTGCAACATGACAGTGTGGGGCTTGTCTTTCACGTCACGGAGTCCTCTCCACTCCATCTGCCAAAGGCCATACAATTCTGTATGCTGTAACTCTTACTCAGCAGAAACTTTTTGAGCTGGGCATTGGTGTGTGGAGGGCAGAGTCGCCAGAGCCAACTTCCTAGTGCCCCTAGGCAGCTAGGGAAATTACAAGTTTGGGCAGTTAGAGGTTCAAATCCCCACCCTACCAGTTCTTGATAGCTTTGAGATCAAGGGTAACCATGCAGCCTCTGCCAACCTCAGTTATTCACCTGTAAAATGGGAACATGAGCAGATGAAGGAAAGTGAGGTCTGGGGCTGAATTAACATCTGGCTTGTAGCAAGAGGCAAGAAGGAGGAACAGCTACAATGAACAGCTCCAGGCCATAGGACATTTATTATTAGCGTGCTGTTTGTTGACCTCCGAGAGCCCCAAGAGGGGTCACATCACTTGCACGACATAAAGTAGCCATTGAGGGTTGAAAACAATTCCGTCCTGACTTGACTGCTGTAAGGGTCCTTACATCTCTGCAGATCTGTTCTGAATCATGAACAAGGCAAAAATGTGTCCTTTGGATTGTTTAAATCCTTCCCGGGTTGTGATTGTTGGTGTGGGAGTTGGGTAGCACCAGGTATTTTATAGCCCATTCTGGAAGGTGAGAGCCGTGGTGATAGACGTAACCCAGTGCTGGCCCAGAGGAGCCTCTCCAAACTGACATTTTCTACTCCTTAGCTTTCGTGAGCACAAACTCCCACTGACAGCTGTGTTGTCCCTGTGTGCCGGTGTTAGCATTTAACGGCAAGTTGGGGACTTTTGTTTCTCAAAAGCAAAAGGCAGGTGGTGGTAACACATGCCTTCAATCCCAGCACTTGGGAGACAGAGGCAGGTGGATTTCTGAGTTCGAGGCCACCCTGATCTACAGAGTGAGTTCCAGGACAGCCAGGACTACACAGGAAGTGTGGAAATGGAAGCTCTCTGCTATCAAGGAAGGAAGTAGCCTGGTGAGCTGGCTCCTGTGTGAGCACATTGTGTCACCTGGTTTGTGAGTCCCAGTTCCTTCTAATCACCAGCTTAAGGCCATATCTCTTCTGGAAGAGTTCATGAGAGCCCCCAGCCCCTCCCTGTGTTTTAATACAGATGAAATGAGGTCATTGGGGTAACTGTGGACTCCTCAGCATGTGATCTGTAGAGGAAGAGGTGCTCTTTAGTCACGGAGAGCGCAAATTCACAGCCAAGCACACTTCATGTGCTGTGGTGACACCATCACTGTGGTCAGGTTGGGGTCGGGTGTCTCCTTAGCCACAGTTGCTGTGAAGCTGGACAGGAAGGAGTCCTGTGTACCACAGGCACGCTGCCATTCCTTTAGCACACACAGACCACTGCCCCAAGATGGGGCTGCTGGTCAAGTGGGGAGAGTATTAAGCCGGATGAGAATGTGTGGTGCCCCTCATAGGACAGCCCAACCCTGAGGTCAGATGGGTGTCAGCAGTGAGCCTGGGATGAGAGGATCCGGTGGAGGGTAGATGGCCTTCTCTCTCCAGGTCCTAGTTCGCTTCTCTGTTGCTGTGATAAAACACTGACCCAAAGCATCGTAGGAAGGAGAGGATTTATTTGATTGACAGGTTACAGCCCCTCACTGAGGGAAGCCAAGGCAGGAACCTGGAGATAGGAACTGATGCAGAGAGTAGAGGAGAACTGCTGTACAGGCTAACTCAGCTACCATTCTTATACAGCCCAGGACCACCTGCCTAGGAATGGTTCTGCCTGCAGTGGGCTGAGCATACCCACGTTAATCATTAATGGAGAAAATACCACATAGACAATCTGACAGCGCCCCTCTTCCCAACTTGTGACAGGTTGATGAAAACTAGCCTGCCCACCCCCCAGCTGCCACTGCATCTATCCATGTGGCCCCTGGAGGGACATCTCTTGTTGTCACTTGCAGGACCAGGTGGACACACTAACTTTTCAGAGCCAATCTTTGCGGGACAGAGCCCGGCGCTTTGAGGAAGCTCTAAGGAAAACCACGGAGGAGCAGCTGGAGGTAATCAGGGCCACCCGCTCGGGCCACCCAGTGTGTGGGGGACCTGAGCTGGCTTCCTCTGCAGACTTGCCCAAGGACGAGGCCTCCACACTAAAGCACTACTGCTGCCGGGAGGGATCCCAGCACCTCTGGGATGTGTGTTCAATGCCTGACAGCTCAGCTCCCCAAGTCAGACCATAGGCTCCCCAAGACCCTGGGTCTCTCCAGCACCTGCCATTTCTTGCCAAATCCCACAGTATTCCTCAGGCAGGGGCCTTGGGTACCGATGATGTAACTTCCTCTCCGGCTGGAGACAGTCCATACCCTGCTTTCACAGATGTGCTCTAGGCTGGCACTGGACAGGGCCAGCTAAGATGTGACTTATAAGAAGGTAATTTTCCCCCCAATAATAGCTGGAAAACCTCCTACCATCGAATGCAGTGTTGGAGAGAGGTGAACTAAGTTAAGGATGGGCACCATCCATTGAAATACTATACTGTTTTTACCCTGTGAGGGAGTGGATTGAACCTAGGGCTGCATGTGTGCTAGGCTAGTTCTCCAGCACTGAGCCAAAGCCCTAGCCTTCCTCCTCCTTCCCCTCCTCCCCCTCCTCTTTCCCCTCCTCTCCCTCCTCCTCCTTCCCCTCCTCCTCCTCCTCTCCCTCCTCTTCCTTCCCCTCCTCTCCCTCCTCCCCCTCCTCCTCATTTTCCTCCCTCTC